>JBBBDQ010001707.1:390000-522500 GCA_037127315.1 Ascarosepion bandense
CCAGGTGCAAACAAGTGCAAACTCCACAGAACCCTCAGTTTAATTAGTCATATAACAATTGATATTCTGAATCCTGATGAATAGAGCAAGAAGCAGAATCAGGCCAGAAATAGGCTGAGAATAGTGCCGGTTTACCAAAGACACTGGAACAAGGAACGCCATATTTATGATTAGGATGCTCTCTGAAAGGGCAATACAAATGAAGAAGGACTTGAACTAATGTTTTATAGATTATGCAAAGGCGTTTGACAAAATATACCACAAAGAATTGGAGATGTTTGGCAGCCTTGACATATTTGGGAAAGACATAAGAGTAATCAAGAATCTCTACTGGCAGCAAACCTCTTGCATATGGAGAGGTAATGAATTCAGCAGATATACAAAGATACAAAGGGGCGTAAGACAAGGATGTGTCTTTTCACCGGATCTATTCAACTTGTACAGTGAGACTATTCTGAGAACCTTAGAAGTTATGCCAGGATTCATCATCGGAGGCTACAATTTAAACAACATAAGGTACGCAGATGATACAGCACTGATAGCAGACATGGAAAGGAAACTACAAGGCCTCCTTCAGGAGGCAGCTGAAGAGAGTGACAAGAAAGGACTACAAATAAATTGCAAGAAAACCAAATGCATGGTCATCAGCAAAAAGGGCTGCCCAAAATGCCAAATACAAGTGAGGAATACTAAAATCAAAAAAATTTAAAATACAAAAATTTAAATACCTGGAAAGTGTTGTAACAGAAGACGGAAAGTGCGTCACTGAGATCTGAAGGTGAATTCACATGGCAAAAGAAGCATTTCAGAAGTTGAGTAAAGTATTAAGAAACATGACAATTTTGCTAGAAACAAAGAAGAGAGTACTGGATTACTATGTGATGTCAGCTTTTCAATATGGCAGTGAATGCTGGACAATATAATCGAAGATGAAGGAAAAATTTGAAGCAACTGAAATGGTGTTCTACAAAAGGATGCTGCGAATATCATGGATCGAGCATGTGAGCAATGATGACGTTTTGGAGAGGATGAAAACGAAAAGGAAATTAATACTGAGCATCAGGAAAAAAGTTCCTAGGGTATGCCATGAGTAAGGAGGGCTTGGAGAATATGATACTAACAGGCCAGATAGAGGGGAAAAGTAGACAGGGGAAAGCAGTGAATAACATATTTGAAAGACCTGATCCGGTGTTGCATGGTGTAACAGGAGAAAGTTTGCTAAGAGCCACCAGGGATAGGGAGATGTGGAAAGCCATGTTCGCCTATGTTTTGAAAGGAGAGGGCACATAGAAAAAGAAGATCCTCTCCTGTTTTAAAATGCATAAATTGTTTTTAATCAAACAAGGCAATAGTCAATAAAACAAAAACAGTTACTGAGTGTGAAAGAATAAGAGAAAAATGAAAACTTTGAGAGAGAATAATAAAAGAACAGGAATTAGAAACAGAATGATAATGATTGACATTGCATTCAAATTTTTGACAATGTAAGTTGACTGGAAAGTCAGAGGCTGGAAGAAAGTACGTAAGTAAAAAAAAAAAAGTGCAAGAGAAGAAACTGTTAGCATAGAACTTAGTCACATCTATCCATTCTAACTGTAGAATTATGAGACCTAACTGCCAATGTAGTACTGTTTCTAAATTCATAATTTTGCAGTACCAAAAGGGAAAGCTCACCAGAACATTTACCATGACAATATTTATAGAAAAAGCAAATTTCTATTTTTAATTTTAAAAATGTACCCTGGAATTTCTCTAGGTCCTGTTTGTCACAATTTTTTTGTAGCAAAATCTCTAAGTGAACTAAGTGTTACTATTAAGAGTAAAAGAAATGAAACTAATATTAGTTGAAGCAGTCATTGAGCTCCTATTGCTGCTGCATTTGTTGAGCCAAAGTATTTCTAATGTTACCATGATTGTTTATCAAGACTAAAATGATATTAGCAGGGCATGTGCACTTGTTGGCCACCCCACTGTATCATTCTTAGTTAAACGAGACGAAAAGAAAAAGAAAGTAATGTAAATTGCCACTAAAATATATTTTTTGTTTTAGAAAATGTTCAAACAGGTGTCAAAATGTGTAAACAACATTGGATCATTTCAGTACATGTTGGTTGTTTAAGAAAAACATCGCAACAGCCATAATAAAGTTTTCCTATTTAGTTTACAGACACAAAATTGTTTTGTTAGCAAAATGGCTTCTTGAATTCGAGCCAGCTTATAACCAAATTGGTTTTTTGGAAACAATCTAAGGTTTTCTCGGAAGTAGCCAGGACAGCTGAGCCGTCAGAACATCGAAGCAGTTAAAGTCTGGAAGAGTTGCAGTGAAATTTAGGACTCTTCCTTTTTCAGAATTGAGAATTTTATCTTTTTGGATGCCAACAAAAAGAAATAAAATAGTTTTATAATTGCATTTTTATAAATTAACCCTCATTTACTGATTATTTTGTAAAAGTTATAACTAAGTCTATTAATTTATTTACTAGCAATGAGACCGAAAGTATTTTGTAGTTCAGATCCTTTTTCTTTGCTATGTGTTCTGTTCTTTGAGATGTTTTCATAGGGTCAGAGGTGAAATTGTTATAATTAAAGGGATTTAGATATTTTGGGAATTATTTGATGTAGACATCATGATACGATGTGCAATAGCACAATAAGTGGGTGACACCATGTTTAAGTCTGGTGGGGTACAGATGAGACGTTAAATGAATTGGACAGAGGAATTAAAGATTTATGATGCTATACGATATTTTTTCAAACTATTTACATTATTCAGATTATTGTCCTCATCTTTACTGCAATGTTTTCGACGTTTCTGAAAAAGTTGTAAAGTTGATGGTAAAGATGAGGACAAATCAGAATAACGTAATTAGTGCAAATCCTACCTCAGAAGCGTAGACAAATATTTATTTAATCCAAAAACATTTGAATTTTTTCCATTTATGTACAAAAAGTTTTTTGATTTTAATGCTGGCTTTTTGTGAAAGAATAATATAAATAATCTAAACTTATTTATAAATGGAACTTTGTGCATCTGTGTGTGTGTCTGTGTCCGTTACCTATAGACTAAGAAACGGCTGAACCAATTTTCTTGAAAATTTACACAGTTGTACTATAAGTGTTTGTGAGTGTTCTTAGCTAGGTTTTGTGTCAAGGTACCCCCTGATAAATATCGATAATCAAAAAAACCGGGTTATAGAAGGAGTGGTCCAATTTTAATCAAATTTGATAAACTCATAGACAAAAACATAAAAAATGATATTCAGAAGTTTCAAGGTTGCAGTTCTTACAATAGTACAGATAATAGATAATATATATATATATATATATATATATATATATATATATATAAAAGGCAAGATGTCTGTGTGTGTGTCTGTTTATCTGCCTGTATGTCTATTTTTTTCAGCCGTTTTATTTTAGTTTTTGCTTTGGGTTTGGCTCTAAGTAGGTATAATTGTAGTTCTTAGTCTCAGCTATGATACCATTTACTCAGAGGACTTATTTAGCCTTCAAAATTCAGTTTATGATGAAAAAACTTATTTGATATTGATACCAGGAAATCAAAATTTGACTTACATCCATTCATTTTTCTTTCAGTCTACGGTTTCGCAACTATTGCTTTTTAGTTTTTCATGCCAACGTCCAAAGAGTCTGAGCTCCAGGACCATGGATTAGTTTTAAAGTTTTCATTACACCCGAGCAACGCCAGGCTATACTGCTAGTCAAAGATAAAGAAATCAAGTCAGTTATTGTTTATTTTAAAAGACGAGGAAAAAATAGTGTTTGAGCAAAGCTATGGCTTGATACATATTATTTGGACTCTGCTCTGTCAAAAACATCAGTTAAGAGGTGGTATGCTGACTTTAAACATGGTCGTACAGATACAAATGATGCTGAATGCTCAAGTCACCCAAAGTCAGCAGTTGTCCTGGAAAATAGCAAAAAAAATCCACAAACTCGTTTTTGGCCAATGGTAAATTGAAGTTGTGTGATATAGCGGAAGAGTTGAACATATCAAACTTGTAAAAAAAATATTTCAGTAATGAAATTTTAATTTTCTTACATTTTCAAAATGCACTTTAAAAATTTCAATATTGCTTACTTTTTATTATTTCTAAGCTGTGATCTAAATGCTGAAGTCATCCCCACTTTGAAGACAGAAAAAACTATATCTGTATAAGTAAACTATTATAAAAGACATCATCAAGACAATTGCTTATTAATAAAAATCAGAAAAATCAGAATAGAAATGCATAACAAAAGAAATGTTTTTAAAAATGATCTCAGTTAAGTTGGGTCAGATATAAGACACATGCTGGTAGAATTAATAAAACTCAAATTCATTTGAGGTCATAGTTTTGCATAATATTTCTGCACTTTTAATTTGAGTGGAAAACACGCACATACATAAACAGTTAGAACTTTATTATTTACAATATTCATATGCAGAATATTGTCCTCATCGTTATTTTGTACTTTCAATCTGCGTAACCTTCAAGGAATTTTGAATTGAACCCTTTAATTTGTTCACCCCCCCCTATACTGGCTGATAATTAATATTAGAGATCCAGTCTGCCCTACTATGTAACTCATAGCTGGGGGAGAAGAGATGGATTCATACCTTTCCCAAGTGTATTTGTGCAAAAGTGCATGTAACTATCTCAGCTGGAATTCAAACTTATCTCAATGATTTCTTCTTCTGAGCTCTTTAACCATCACACTACCCACTATACTATTCTATGTATAATTTTCTCACACATCCTGCCTGTAGAATTCCCTTCCATTTACTTGCTTTCCTGACAGCTATAATCTCCAAGAATTTAAATGTAAAGTCAATAGTCCTATCTCACTAACCTGCATCCTCTCTCTCATGCTCCTTTCTCTGTCCACTTTACTCTCATCAGTATTCTCATCCTTCTCTTACCCACTTCCTGACACCCCTATAACCTGTCACTCTTTCTCATAACTTTTCTCTTATGTAACCCCCTGCAAAACAGTGGCAATAAAATGCCTTGCTTTGGGCAATACGATTATAAAATAAAAATTTTATGCTATTATAATGTGGATATAAAATGGGGGATCAATTCTACATTACAATCACTATATGAACTGATCCCTCAGTTTATGAACACATTAATTTTTCTTTTACCCACTTCCTGACACCCCCATAACCTATCACTCTTTCTCATAACATTCCTCCTATGTAACCCCCTGCAAAACAGTGGCAATAAAATGCCTTGCTTGGAGCGATATGTCTATAAAAAAAAAAGTTCTCAGAATTTGTAAAACCATTTTGTATTTGGCCAATATCAGAAAAATATTTAATCATTATTGGAGTTTGTTTTTATTCGACTTCCTATAGCAAAATTAACTGAAAGACATCAATTTGTAAATAGGGTCCTTGATGAGTATTAGAAAGTGTAATGGTAATAGACCCCTAAATCTATTGTCAAATTATATGCAGTCTGCACTTGCAAGTGACTGGTTTATTTTTTGTCTATTTACAGGAACTTGGTGGTAATCTGGCAGCAATAAAAGACCGAGAATTGTTCTTCCAAAAATTAATTATTGAATCAGAGAATTACTATGATTTGAAAAAGCGTGTCTGGGTCTATACCCCCCAGAGTCCAGGCCTGTGTTCTGTTTTTCTGGGTGACTTTGTCAGTACAGAAAATGACTGTACAAATTTACTTTATCCTTTCATATGTGAAAAAGGTAAGTGATTTCGCCACTGAAGCAAACTTCTTGAAAAATGTAAGTACAAGGAGCAAGAACCATTCAGGCTAACACATCACTCAATAAATCTTGAGCCTGACATATAGATGGCACTACTAATAAAAACTTCATATGATTTTTATGAAGTACTAACCTTCAAATAGCGCGTGACAAAATTTGGGCCTGATCAGATTAATAGTTAATAAATTACAGTTATTTAAGTGAGGCTACTGTTGCAAATTTTTAAAACAGTGGAAAAATCTGAATTTTATGTGTTAATAAAGCATTGCTTTTTGATAGGAAAAAATAGTGTTTGAGCAATATTGATAAGTATTATTTGGACTCTGCTCTGTTGAAAACAACAGTTAAGAGGTGGTATGCTGACTTTAAATGTGGTCGTACAGACACAAATGATGCTGAATGCTCAGTCAGTTAAGTGCCATACGTGAAACATGCATGAGCGATCATGTCTTGAAAGAGACATGGCTGACTGGGCAGAAGATTATCCCGCAGTAGGTTGCCATTGCTTTCTGTGGTAGACTGGTTGCCAGCCAATGCTATAGAATCCAATATGTCCTGTTATTTCACCCATAACTGGAAGGAAGAGATGGATTACACCTTTCCCGAAGGTATTTGCGCGTAAGTGAATGCAACGAATTCAGATGGAATTCAAACTCGGCTCTCCGATTTCTCGTTCCGAGCCGATATCCACTGCACCACAACGTATATTCAGGTTGCCCAAAATCAACAGTTGTCCTGGAAAATAACAAAAAATCCACAAACTTGTTTTTGGCCAATTGTAAATTGAAGTTGCTTGAGATAGCAGAAGAGTTGACCAAATCAGAAGGCAGTGTATTCATCATTTTGCATGAATATTTGTCAAGGAGAAAGTTGTGTTCAAAGTAGGTGCCATGTTTGCTCTTTGTCAATCAAAAACAACAACATGTTGATGATTCAGAGCATTGTTTGCAACTGTTTCAACTCAACAAGAAAGCGTTTTTGTGTAAACACGTGACAATGGATGAAACATGGATCCACCACTTCACTTTGGAGTCAAATTGGCAGTCAGCTGAGTGGATAGCAGCAAGTGAAAGTCATCCAAACCAACCAAAGACACAAACATCAGCAGGCTGTATTCTGGGATGAGCAAAGTACTTTGTTCATTGATTATTTTGAGAAAGGAAGAACCATCAATAGCAAATATTATATAGCATTAGTGGTGTATTTGAAGGAAGAAATCGCCAAAAACAGCCACAAATGAAGAAGAAAAGTGATCTTTCACCAAGACAACGCACTGTGTCACAAGTTGATTGCAGCGATGGTAAAACTACAGGAATTGCACTTGGAACTGCTTCTGCATCCCCCCTATTCTCCAGATCTGGCCCCCAGTAACTACTGACTGTTTGCAGATCTCAAAAGAATGCTCCGGGGGAAAAAGATTTGGCTCCAATGAAGATGTGATATTGGAAACTGAGGCGTATTTTTAGGCCAAAAACAAATTGTTCTACAAAAAAAGGCATCAAATTGTTTGAGAAGTGTTGGAATCAGTGTACCACCCTAGAAAGAGGCTATGTTAATGAATAAAATTAAATTTTTGCCTAAAAATTGGTATTTTATTAATTAGGCCTGGGATTTATTGAGTGATGTGTTAGATAGTTACTGAGTCATGTTGTATGAATATAAGACAGGAATGTAAGTGTAGATTATAAAAATGATGTAGGATAATGTTTGATCCTAAATTTGAGGTGTGGGGAAATTATGATGGCAGCATTTGAGGAAGAATCCTGTCAAGAGTCTGTTCCACAAAGCAGTTTTCTCAGGAAGACACTGTGTTGTACATTTCTTCTAACCAATGTAATTTGAGGGGAATGAAGATGATTTGACCCAATGTATGTGGTATGATGGGTATTTGATGTAAAAGTTTAAACTTCTAGAACAAAAGATTGTTGATCATTGGAACATTTGCCATGGAAGTAATGATAGTCGGAAGAAGCTTGCAACATTTCATCTGTTAGGAAAGATCTGGTGGTGGAGATAGTTTTCTGTTTCATTGATAATGATTAAGTCAAGATTTTGAATCCAGATTTTCTAGGCAGGTTTTCTATCCTAACTTGGATGATTGTTGCAACCCAATCTTTGTATTTCTATTTCATCTTTTTTGACTGTGCATCAGGGCAAGTGAATGTTGTATGTATTTTCAAGCTTGCTTTACATCATTGCATCTTTCTTACTAATACCAAAAGTTCCGTGTTCAATCCCTAGCAAAAGCAAAGATTGATGTTTCAATACAAGAGGTTAGGCTTTCCCTGCTCTAAAGAATGGGGCAAACAATCTTTGTAATCTCATTTCCCAATATACCATTAACTTCATGGCTCTTCACAGCTTCCAATTGTAATATTTCTCACTTTATCACTCATTCCTTGATTTATTTATTCAAACTTGTCAAGTTTCTCTGCTTCTCTTGTTTTTGTTGTATTTTACCAAAATTCTAAAACGATTTTTCTTGTTTTGGGTTCTGATTCAAAATTTTTTGTGTTGTAGTGGAATAGAGCACTTATTACTTTGCTGTTTTATAACTATCATGTTTAATAGGTTTGTGATGGTATGGAGGCAGACATTTTACAAACCAATTTGAATTTTTTATAATCATATTGCCCCAAGCAAGGCATTTTACTGCCACTGTTTTGATCATACAAGGGAACTAACCTTGCAAGATGAACTCTTAGAGATGCTCTATCTCTGGTTGTGGGGGTGGGGTCCTTGATCTACTGATGATCATCTTCACAAAAATAAAAACTTTTCACCGGAGAATATTCAACAAAATCGAGGGACAATTAATTTGAAGAGTTTCTGGCCACTGCATGTCAAGAGATTTTATAAAGAGGAAATATTTTCTTAAAAAATCCTTTAAAATAAGTGAAAGAATCAAATTGAAGAAAGTAGGCATTTTTAAAATTGTTGATCAAGAGAAATTAAGACATTAAAACAAAAATCTATTTAATAATGACAAAAGAAAGTGAGTTTTTTTTTTTTGTAGTTATTGTGTTTTGGTATTGAAGTTTCAATACAAACCACATTAAGCATAAAAGATGAAAAAATCCCTTTTGTTTCTTTTCTTCAATTGATGTTCTCACCTCTTTTTTACAAATTTTATTAAAACAAAAAGTCATTATTAAAAAAAAAACAAAGCATTTTAGAGTTTTTTATAATCAGACATTTTATAGAATTAATATGACAGAATATAGTTTGTCAGTCAGTTAAGTGCTATACGTGAAACACGCTTGGGCGATCATGTTTTGAAAGAGACATGACTGACTGGGCAGAAGATTATCCCGCAGTAGGTTGCCATTGCTTTCTGTGGTAGACTGGTTGCCAGCCAAGGCTATAGAACCCAATCTGTCCTGCTATTTAACCCATAACTGGAGAGAAGATATGGATTAATACCTTTCCCAAGAGTATTTGCGCGTAAGTGAATGCAATGAATTCAACTGGAATTTGAACTCGGCTAAATTCCGAGCCAATATCCACTGCACCACAATGCACATCCTTTAGTTTAGTGTTTGTTAAAATAAAATTCTAATTTATTGTTGTTCTTTCTCCTTTTGTTTTCTTCTGTGTAAAATATAGAGAATTCTTGAAGATCTGCAATTATTTCTCACTCATGATTCAATTAAATTTTGTTTTGATTGAACGAGACAAACCAAGAAACATATCCTCCTTCTGAAATGGTGTTTATAATATGAAGTTATATAAAGAATAGAAGATACGGTTTTTGATCAACTTAACTGGAATTTTGACTTGAACTATTGTTTTTTTTAAGTTGACAAGTAAGAATGAGCAAGGCTGGTGCATACTATGTCCAAGACTCCCTCTTCCTCTTACTGGGAGGTGGTGATTGAGGGTCCTGGGCAGTACTTTGTAACCTTTACTATGTTAACATTTGCTTTTTTTCTCACTAAATTTATATACATTACAAATTAAAATAAGTACAATTGACTATAAATGGATGAAAAAGTTTTGCAGATTTGGATGTCATTCTGGGGTTTTTATTTATTTATTTTTTAATCCAAATCCATGAATTTTTTTTTTTTTTTTTGCTTATGCTAAGTCTTGATAAAAAAAAACACTATGAAATTCATTATTTTTATCCATAATGTTGAATGGGTTAAATTATGAAACTTTTTAAGAAAAATATCAAGTTGATGCTAAAAATTGCTGCAGAACAGTGTTGATTTATTTAAGATGCCTATTATGACGTGTCTCTAAATTGTCGATTTATTTAAGATGTTTATGACGTGTCTCTAAACTGTCGATCCATTTAAGATGTCTATTATGACGTGTCTCTAAACTGTCGATCCATTTAAGATGTCTATTATGATGTGTCTCTAAACTGTCGATCCATTTAAGATGTCTATTATGACGTGTCTCTAAACTCTCGAAAGTGAATGAAAGTTTTGATGGATAGGTCCTGCTGTGGCATCACAGGGTTATATATATATATATATATATATATATATATATATAAATAATTCATTAAACATATATTTTAATTGTTGCTTTCTTGATAATTTTCCAAATGAACATTTACTTTTGTTGAGATGTATCTTTAAAGTGTTGTCTCCCTTTCAAGAAAGAAGTCACATCTTGAGATTATGGCCATTTTGTCTTGTTCACTTTCCCCTATTTTCTTGAATTAAAGCAAATTTTTTCTTGAAAGTATAAAAAGTACATGTATAGATTTCAATTTCTTTTTTTGGTCAGTTAAAAGTTCTTGAAATAGTTGTAAAAAAATAAAGAAAATTCTTTTGAGCTACGGAATTGAAAAACAAACGACCGTCATAGGGGATGTTTCAACATGCCTAGCATATACTAGGAAACTATGGATTTTATTGAATTCTCTCTCTCTCTTTCTCTCTCTCTCTGTGTATGTGTGTATATATATATATATATATATATATATGACGAATATATTATGCTCTCATTATGATTGAGCTCTCTAGAGAGGAAAATTTTAAAAGTCAATTACCACTTCCGCAATTTATGCATTACTCTTCAGCAATGAATTGAGCTCTTTCAATGACTGGCATTTGTATACCCCACTGCTATACAACACACTAAAAATTTCCATTCTCTGATTCCATATGCCTATGGCTTAGAGGTTAGCAACTTCGACTGACGCCAAATCGGTCTAGTTTCGATCTCGGCCACAAGCAGGTTGATGTCTAGCCATACTGATGAGCCGTGATACAGCAAAACAGGCTTTAATATGGATAACAAATATATTTATGGTTGGTTGAGTTTGAAACCAAACTATTGGACAAGTCTAAATAGTTGTAGTATATTATAAAACTACACACAAAATATTTTAAGTTCAAATTTTGATTCCATTTGAGGAAATGCAATTAAAATCAAATTAATATCTTGGAGATTGTTGTAGTGTTAACTGAAATAATCTAGCTAGTTTTTTTTCATGCTAAAAATAAAGTGAATAGGCCTATAAATCAATATAAAACTGAGCTTTAATATTTCTTTAAAATACTGGAAAGGATAAACAATAGTTTGCGTATAATTATGTTATAAAAAATACTTTATATATTTTGCTTCAAAATAAATGATTTTTACATGTAGAAGGCGATATTGATCTATTTAAATCACAGGTTATGTAAAGATCAATTAAAAACTATTTTTTTTACTTTGTCTATTTGAAAGAAATTTTTTCACAATAAATTCAGTAATAAAACCTTTTATCTAAATCTCAATCTAAACTTAATTTTATATGGAACTTTGTCTGTGTATATGTGTCTGTGTGTGTCCATTACCTATAGACTCCGAAATGGCTGAACCAATTTTCTTGAAAATTTACACAGTTGTACTATAAGCGTCTGCAAGTGTTCTTAGCTAGTTTTTGTGTCAAGGTACCCCTGATAAATATCGATAATCGAAAAAATCGGGTTATAGAAAGAGTGGTCCAATTTTAATCAAATTTGTGGTTGGAAGCACCTTTGATGTTCCTTACAATTCTCATCTGGTGGCATCGAATTTCATCAGTATTGTTTTATTTTTGTAACAAAGCGACCAGGTTTCTATCAGCAGATGTTTGTTGACTCCCTGAATTAACTCCTAGGCTGCCTTTTGATACCTACAGTAGGCTCCAAATTCACTTTTCGGAAGTTGGAAGGAAACCCTTTGGTTAATTCTGGATGTAAATGCAAACCAAGCTCTTTTCCTGCAAATTGAAAGGTTACAAAAATATTTTTGAAATTCAAAATTAAACAAGGGCCCAATGTAGTACAGAAAATCGATAATATATATATAAAAGGCAAGATGTTTGTGTGTGTGTCTATCTGCCTGTATGTCTGTATTTTTTCAGCTGGTTTATTTTAGTTTTTACTTCGGGTTTGGCTCTAAGTAGGTATAATTGTAGTTCTTAGTCTCAGCCATGATACCATTTACTCAGAGGACTTATTTAGCCTTCAAACTTCAGTTTACGATGAAAAACTTATTTGATATCGATACCAAGAAATCAAAATTTGACTTGCATCCATTCATTTTTCTTTTGGGCTACGGTTTCGCTTTAACTAGAAACAACTATTGCTTTTTAGTCTTTTGTGCCAACGTTCAAAGAGTCTGAGCTCCAGGACCATGGATTAATTTTAAAGCTTTCATTACACCCAAGCAACGCCGAGCTATACTGCTAGTATTCAATATGATCCAAAGGGTTAATAAACAATCTGAAGAAATTCAAAATATTGCATTCAAGAACATCAACTGTAAGGCTTTTGTTCTGTTACCCAAGAATGTGTTGTATTCAATGAAGTTAGAGGAATTAGAATTGAGGAAAGTAGATCTTGGGAAAATTCTGTCCATTAGGTAAATAAATATACAGAAATAGACTAATATATGGATTTAAAGGATGGGTTTTAAATTCTATTCACTAAAAGTAGAAGAGAATAGATTGTTTAATTAAAATAGAAATTGATTTTTTTATCCTTTCAGAAGTGGGAAGCCACCCAAAAAAGTTTGAATAAAAAAAGCAGCCATGAACCTTGAAGCTTTGCATTGGTCAAAATTAATCAATCTATCTTAAAATGGAATTTGTGAACCTACAACCACTGAAACTTTTAAGATAATGAAATTAAAGCATCTCTTATAAAATAGCACCAAATTAAAATTGCCTGAGTTTCCCTCACATTCTCTGGTTAAGGAAAGGGCAGTGAAATTAACATTTTCTTAACAGATTTGAAACAAGGCATACACAGATTCTTGCATTAAACTTACGTTGTCAACTAAGAACTTCCTTTGTCTGTAAAGACTCTTACTGAAGATTTTGATGATTATACAATATAAATGATTATATTTGGATTCAATTAGTTTCCATGTCATATAAAAATGATTTATAAAAATAGCAAATATTTTTTTATTTACTGTTGAAATAAGACTTTTCAGTCAAATAATTGTTCTGAAATGCACTTTCAATATCAATTTTTGATTACATTTCCTCTATGTGTTTAAAGCTAGGAATCTAAAATTTGCTCTGAGTTTTTTATCTTATTAAGTTACATCTATCCAGACTTGTTCAAATTAATTTGGGGGTGGAAAAAAGTACCGAATATACCTGTTATAGTGTATTGTGGCAGCAGATAATTTTCTAAATATATACTGTTAAATATAACAGACAATGAATGTCTATTATGTTTAATCATGAGCCGTTCTAAACATTGTATTTTGGCTTTAATTTCAGGTGAAAAAAAAATCGTCCAACATCTGGATATTTTTTTTATTATGGTGGTTCTGTTATATGTTATTGTTGCTTAGCAATGTTTCTTTTCAACACAAGATAAAATGATCTTTGATGGTGGATGTCTTTGTTAACATCTCTGTAACCTCTCTGAAGAATGGCTTATGTGAGCTGAAATCTTTGAACCAACATAATAAAAAAATATTTAAATTTTGGAGAATTTTTGTCTTTATTTTTGCCTGAAATTAAAGCTAAAATACTGTTTAGAACGGCTCATGATTAAACATAATAGACACTCATTGTCTGTTATATTTAACTATATATATATATATATATATATATATATATATATATATATATATAATCCTACATCTATAATATTACTCAGTTTCATACACTATTCAATTATCAGATGAATTTTATGATTGTGTAGTGCATGAAACTCCAAGTTGTGCTGTAGATGTAGGAGATATATATATATATATATATAAATATATATATATATATATAAACATATACTTCATAGTTCTGTTATATTACATTGAGCACTGTTTATATGTATGTGTGTGTACTTGTGTGTATATCCATACGTATATTTATTGAAATTAATACTATATATATATTTTTTCTATACATATACTGTTAAATATAAGTGACAATGGATGTCTGTTATGTTTAATCATGAGCCGTTTTAAACATCGTATTTTGACTTTAATTTCAGGTGAAAATAAAAACAAAAATTCTCCAACATCTGGATAACTTTTTATTAAGTTGGTTCTAAGCTTTCGGCTCACATGAGCCATCTTCAGAGTGGTTATAAGGACGTTAACATAAAAACATCCACCTTCAGCGACGATTTTATCTTGTGTTGACAAAACTTTGCTAAGCAACGATAACAGTTACCAAAAATAGCAAACACAATTTTTGGTTCTATGACGTCACACCGCGTGAGAGCTCGAAATGATAACAGAATCATATATTTAAATGCAATGTAATGTGTTATGACCAGAATTAAACGTGATTTTAAATAAATATAAACGTATGTCTAACAGGTCATCCTTGTACATCAACAAAGTAACTCCTAACCAATGTTCAAAGTGTCTTCTGCTTGGTTCTATACACACATAGATCTATTGGATGACTGACTGGCGGACCCTTTCAAATACTTTCACTTTGTGTTGAATAGTTTCATCTTTTCTAAAATTCGCCTCATTCATAAACATAAGTGAAGAGTCAAAGAACTGATTGACAATTTATGCAAAAACCCTGGTAAAAAAATTCTTCCCTGTTGAATGATCAGAAGGTGAAAGACCCTGTATATATTGCAAATGATATGGATACAGGACCTACTCTTGAAGTACTCTCCATGTAGTACTGTGAGGAGTATGACATGCTAGGACCACATAATGCATGCTGATACCTGGATTGTGACTGACAGCCTGTAGAAAGTGTTTTTTTGTGGTCAGGCATACAAATGAATCTCAGTCTTCCTTGATTCATAGTTTGTGGTGCCACGAATCCTGTCTCAGTAAAGTGATGATAAATAGCAGCAAAGGTTGGATGACTTGGCTGTTTTCTGCCTAGAAATGCAATCTTATACATCTTTGCAGCCTCCAGTCCATTACTATGTGAAAATCATATCTGCCCGCTCACAATATGAATATCATGCCATTGTCGCACAGAACCCTTCTCTGTTAACTCATTACTACATATGTTAAAGACAGACTAGCCAGAAATGTACGCAGATGATAAATGTAACCTAGTCTACATGGAAACACAACACTATTAACTGTAAATTTAATAACTAAAAAATGAAGGATGTATGGACATTTGTTTATATGGACATTTTCCCTTGTTGTGGTGTCAGAAACCCACCCCCAAATTTTGTAAAAGTATTTTTGAATTGTATCTTATAATGTACATTTAACAGTATCTGCCAAAAACCTTAAACTTAATAATTCAAAAAGGAAGGATATACAGACATTTGTTTATATAGACTTTTGCACTTGTTTTGGTGTCAGGAACGCACCCCTAAAGTTTGTAAACATATTTTTAAATTGTATCTTAGATTGTACAACATCTTCCAAAAACTTTAGACTTAATAACTAAAAAATGAAGGGTATATGGACATTTGTTTCTATAGATTTTTGTTCTTGCTTTGATGTGAGAAATCTACCTCAAAAGGTTTTGAAAGTATTTTTGATTTACCCTGTCTATATAAACAGCAATCCCTCATATATTTCATTGAATATTATGGACAAGGAAAAGTTTTATAAGATTTTTTATAATTATTTTTATTTTTTTTAATTTCATTTTCTTTTATGAGTGCTAATAGAATGTAGAAATTGTCCATAGTGACTACTGTTCTCTATCATCACTATGGACAGTTTCTGCCCACTCTTCTTCTGATATGTACCATGTTCATTAAGGACGTAGACAATCATGGCTCCCCACAATTTCCTGTCTCTTGTAATTCTTAATAAGTTTTGTCATTTTGTTATCTCTCTTATACCATGTTCTTCCATCCATTTATTCAAACTTACAGTCCTGGGTATGACAGTAAACTGTATCCAGCAGCAAGGCCTCTGATTAGAAGGTTGTGATGAGTGTGGAACCACCTCTTACTTGCTGTTCTCAAGTCCACTCTGACCTGGAGTAGTAGCACCTGTAAGGGTTCCAGCTATGGGCAAATAATTAACCCCCCAAACTGGGGTCAAAACAGTATGACAGTATAAAAAAAGACTTTATAGAGAAAACATACATTTTTAAAGAAAAAAATTATTACCATAGCACATTTTTGAAGGAAAAAAATATTACCATAACATATTTTTAAGGAAAAAGTTATTACTAGCAATACATTTTTGAATACAAAACTAGAAGACATCTTCAGTTTTCTAAAATAAAAAAACTTTTTTCATCAAAATCTGATTATATCAATCTTCTCACTATAACTGAACATTAAAAAAATACCTTAAAACCTAACTTTTTTGGCATTAGATAACCCACAAAGGTGTTGATATGCCATTCAACAAAACTCAAACTTGCTATGCATGTTATGCATTGCTTTCTACTGCCCCTCTTGCTTTCAATCTGTCCTGTGAGTATCAAATTTTCTAGGCACATTTTCCTCACTATGTATCCTAGTAATTTCATCTACTGATTTTTGTTGTTGCTCACATGTTCAGCCCACATTTGGAAGAAACACTTTTTTTTTGCTTTAAGTTTCTTTTTCATTTGTGAGGAAATTGTCCAACATTCACTACCATGTAGGTAGACTGATATTATATCATGGTTCAGTATTCTTTTCTTTGTTTCTAGCAAAATGCTTTTGTTTATTATTACATTGCTTAGATTTGAATGGCATCTTTCACTCTCTAAATGCACCCTTCTATTTCAGTGTCACACTTTTTATCCACTGTTAAAACATTTATAGATTATTGGGAAATGATTAATTTCCCCAACACTATATTTTTAGGCAACACAAATGAATTGTGAAACTTCCTTTTAAAAACAACAACAAAGAATGGTTTATTCTCTTAGTAGGCGTACAAGAGTGATAGTGTATAAGTGTCCATTTGGTTCGCTGGTCGGTAGGCTGGTACTTGGTTTGTAGGAAGAGTGTGCGAAGCTAGCGGCAGCGTCTTCTTCAGCGAAAGGGTTCCAAGGGGAATCAGTGGCAGCGATGTGAGAGAGACGTCTGTTTCTCTTGCTGGCTCGTCGCTCTCTGCCTTTTGTCCATTCTACCAAAATGGACTAGGAAAATAGTTCTAGAGAGGAAGAAGGAATTAATGCGCTCTGCCAGTTGATTGGTTAGTGAGTGACCGAATCTCCCGTCGGGGGCACCGATTCGCGAAAGGAAATAGATCTGTGGCCGCTACATCACCCCCTGCTTAGGTGGAAAGCCGACAGAGAAAAAGATAGCGGCCATAAAACAAAGAAGGGTACAATTTATATATAAACAGTTTTACAGAGCTTTTTGGTCCAATGTACTTGTCGACCACTGCGTGTGGTGGTGACATAGTTGTCTTTTGGCATCGTATTTTTTTCAACGGGTGTAAAGATATGTTCATGTATATAAGTAGGGGGAATATGTGGCTCTTGTGTGTTTGTGTTAAGAAAGGCTCTTTTCACCCTGTCAATAGATACAGTTTCTTTTTTGCCACTAATGTCAAGGGTGAAAAGTTTGTCAGTGTGTGAAAGCACGCGGTAAGGGCCAGTGTAAGGTGGAGTGAGAGGTGCTTTGACAGCGTCCCTTCTTAGAAAAATGTGAGTCCATGAAGAAATATCTTTTGGGACTAATGATTTGATGGTCTGTTCCCTAGGGTGCATTGGTGGGAGATTACCAAAATAAGATCGCAGTCTGTTTATATACAAGGCAGGATCTGTTCCTGTTAAATCTATAGGGTTCAACATCTGACCTGGTAATGATAGAGGTACTCCATAGACAAATTCTGCTGGAGAGTATCCTAGGTCCTCTTTGATAGCTGCACGACAGCCAAGAAGGACAACAGGTACATATTCGCTCCATCGCTGTTGGTCAGGATAGTCACGCAATGCGGCCTTTAATTGGCGATGAAAGCGTTCTATCATCCCATTAGAAGCAGGGTGATAGCTCGTAGTCCGAATTCGATTGATCCCTAAAATTCTGGAAAGTTCCTGGAATAGGTGGGATTCAAATTGTCTGCCACGGTCAGTGGTAATTGTTGTAGGAACTCCGTAACGCGTTATCCAGCCTGATATAAGGGCTTGCGCTACGGATTCAGCTGAAATATCCTTTAGGGGAATAGCTTCGGGCCACCGTGTAAAGTGATCGATACAGGTCAGGAGGTAAGTAAATCCCTGACTGACTGGCCATGGTCCAACCAGATCAATATGGACATGGCTGAACCGAGCGTCTGGGGTGCTGAATGTTCCGAGAGGTGTACGGATATGTTTGTGCACCTTTGATTTTTGGCAGGATACGCAAGAACGTGTTCAGGCAGTGATATCACGCCTCATGTTTGGCCAGAAAAATCTAGCTGCAATCAGCTTCACTGTGGCTTTGGGTCCGGGGTGTGCCAATTGGTGTAGTGTGTCAAAAACAACCCTACGATGTGTCATCGGAACAAAAGGTCGAGGTGCGTCTGTTGAGGTGTCACAGATGATCTACGTATCTGCAGTAGGCACTGGTAAGTATGTGAACTTGCAAGTTGCAAATTCAGGTGACGATAGATCAAAGGTGTCCAGACGTGGCTGGTCAAAGGCCATCTGTCGTAAGTCGATATCCGAAGGTGAGAACAGGGAATTAATGGGAAGGCGAGACAAGGTATCTGCCGCAGCATTCTGTTCACCAGAGATATGTCGGATATCGTTTGTAAATTGCGAAACAAAATCCAAGTGGCGAGTTTCGCGAGGAGAATATCTGTCCGGCTTTGAGCACAGAGCGAAAGTAAGCGGACGGTGATCGGTGTAGATCACAAATTGTCGGCCCTCTAGTGAATGCTGAAAGTGTTTCACTGCAAGGTATATTGCCAGGAGTTCATGGCCAAATGTGCTGTAACATTGTTCTGCCGGTTTCAGCTGTCTCGAAAAATAAGCGAGAGGTTGTAGCTGTTGTTGTTGCAAAACTGCACCTACAGCTGTGCCCGATGCATCAACGACCAATGAAAACTGGGAGTCGGGCACAGGATGTGCAAGTAACGATACTGTCGCTAATTTCTTCACTTCGTTAAAGGCTTTTAGCTGAATGTCATTCAACGAAATTTGCTCATTTTTCTTTTTCCTGTTACGTAACAGGTCAGACAGAGGAGACAGGAGATCCGCACAGTGTGGGATGAAACGTCTGTAATAGTTAAGCAGACTGAGAAAGTGTCTCAGTTGGCGAAGTGAAGTGGGTGGTTGAAGGTCTTGTAGAGCCTTCACTTTTTCAGGTAAGGGAGATATCCCTTCAGGGCTTATAATGTGTCCCAAGAAAGTTAGCGACGAAGCACCGAAAACACATTTACCAGGGTTAATCCTCACCTGGTACTTTTGAAACCGTTCGAACAGTAGGCGGAGGTGAGTAACATGTTCCTCAGGTGAGGCACTTGCTACGAGGATGTCATCTATATAATTATAGACGAAGTCCAAATCACGCACTACTTCGTCCATGAAGCGTTGGAAAGTACTAGCCGCGTTTTGCAAACCAAAAGGCATAGTTAAAAATTCAAACGCTCCAAATGGAGTAGTTACTGCAGTTTTTGGTATGTCGTCTGGGTTCACTGGTATCTGATGGTAAGCCTTAACGAGGTCTAGTTTGGAGAAGGTCTTACAACCAAACAGGGATGAAGCGAAGTCTTGTTGGGTAATGATCAGGTACCGTAATGGCATTTAGTCGTCGATAGTCCCAGTCGGACGCCAATCTCCAGAACGCTTTGGAACCATATGCAAAGGGGAAGCCCATGGACTGGATGAGGGGCGTATAATTCCCAGCTGCAGCATATGGTTAAATTCTGCCTTCGCCGCCTTTAGTTTATCAGCAGGGAGGTGGCGAGAGCGTGAGAACACCGGGGCACCTGTGGTCTCGATGTGGTGTTTTGTAGAGTGAGTTGATTTGCTCACAATGAAATTTAAGTTAGTTAACTCTGCGTAAGAGCGTAGTAGTGTTTGGTATGGGTCGTCAGTGGCGGCAATGAAAAATACCGGGCTGATAGGTGAGGTATTTGCCTTAAAACCCGTGATGGAAAGTTCCGTATTGCCGTCAATAAGTCGTCGCTTGCGCATGCGCAAGCGACGACTTATTGACGGCAATACGGAACTTTCACTACAAGGTTGAAGTGGTGCAGAAAGTCCGAGTCTAGAATGGGGTATGGTAAATCAGCTACAGTAAAAATCCATGTAAAGTCTCTCCGTAATTCCAAGTCCAGAGAACGAGAAATTTGACCGTACGTGGGAATAGGGGAGTGATTTACCGCTTGCAGTGTGATGGGCGACAGTGGCGGCTTCTCAGTAAGGAGTTTCAGTGGCCAGATACTGCAAGCTGCTCCTGTGTCAACCAAACAACGTGCTTGGGACCTGGAGTCTGTGATAAAATAGGCACGGTTGTTACATAAATCTTGTGGAGAGTATGCCGTGCTCAGCTCTCCAGATTTAAGTTTCCCTGGTTTGAAAAGGAGCAGGGCATTTTGCACCTCCGAGCCTTAGCGCCAAAACAACTATGATAATAGCATAGTCCTGGCTTGCTTGAATGGCGGCAGTGGTGTGGGGATGGCGAACGACTTTTATGTCGACCTCTAGGCAGTTGTGAATTGATTACGGTTAATTTACTTACTTCATTGGTAAGCTGCATTAAAGCTTTGAGTATCGCCACTTGTGTGGCACCTTCGCTTGTGTTCCCAGCAGCAGAGAGGATAGAGACTTCAGCCTTTGGCTGAGGGATGGATGCGGTAATAGGCCCCTGGGTGAATTCCATCACTTTATCTGCAGAGGACGCTATTACGTCTACAGAGCTTTTCTCTACCATGGGTGCCAGAATTGCCTTTACTTGAGGGGGTAATCTTGAGAAGAAAAGTTGCTTTATAATGGCACTATCAGCAGGGACATCTTCTGCCAGCTCTCTCATTCTGCGGAGCAATTCGCTTGGCATGCGGTCTCCCAACAGCTCGTCATTAACTAAAGTTTGGAACTGCTTTTCTGCTGATAGCGACGTCTGGAGCAGAACTTCCTGCTTAATACTGTCATAAGTAGCATTAAGGGGCAAACATCCGGTCCCTCACTTTGCTCACCACAGTTTCGTAAGTGAATATAATGAATTTGAATCCAACTCTCTGATTCCTCAATTTGAGTCACGATCCATTCCTCTGTCGAGTTTGATTTTATTTATCCCCAATTTGTAATTTGCGCATTGGACTGCTTCTTTTGCTAACAGCCATGCATTCTCTCTTCTTGCAGTTGATGATTAGTCCTTTCTTCTCACTTTCTTTCTTTATTTTCAGAGTTGTTGTAGTTTTCTTTCTGTGTCTGTTATCAACACCGTCATCTGCATATCTTATGTTGTTAAGATTGTGTCCACCAGTAATAAATCCTGGTAGGACTTCAAATTCTCTTAGAATAGCTCCACTGTAAAGCAATCAAAACTTTGTCTTATACTACTGAATACATCTTCTATCTATACACACATGGTTTATTGCTCGTATAGGTTTTGGATTATTCTAATATCCTCAATTATATTGAAAAATATAAAGAAATATAACACACCTCTTTGTTGTATTCAGTGAAATATAAATGTGGATATACATTCCTTTACATAATGACAAAGTGTATTTTATAAAGGAGTCAGCATAAAAAATAAAGAACAGTAAGTAATAATGTAAGAGTGCAGTTATATAAAATTGAAAGATTCCGTCCTAAATTATAGCAAAATATTAACTGTATTAAAAATTGTGTGACGTAAGATTTGTTTTTTGCTATACATAGCAACAATCCCAATATAAAGAAATATAACACACCTCTTTGTTGTATTCAGTGAAATATAAATGTGGATATACATTCCTTTACATAATGACAAAGTGTATTTTATAAAGGAGTCAGCATAAAAAATAAAGAACAGTAAGTAATAATGTAAGAGTGCAGTTATATAAAATTGAAAGATTCCGTCCTAAATTATAGCAAAATATTAACTGTATTAAAAATTGTGTGACGTAAGATTTGTTTTTTGCTATACATAGCAACAATCCCAGCATACCATTTTTTCTCTTATGATACAAGCTTTAACCTTTTCACTAAAAGGAAACACTTTAAATTTCTCGTGCCTCTTCTTCTGGATGATTTTGAAGTCAAATTTATGAGTTGTAAGAATGCAAGTAAACTGTTCATCGGCACGGAATTGCAGATACCTGGTAGAGGGTAGGAACCCCTGCTGTTTTTATAAATGGGAAAGTGAATTGGCAAATATTGAGTGCACATTTACTACACTGATCCTTTGCAGAAGGCTGGGGTAGGAGTAGGGGGGCAATATTTTAATTCTAGGTAGAAGGCACAGATACCATGCCAAGTAGACATTAATTCAAACAAAAATAATTTATATCAGTTTTATGGATACAATATTTATTTAAATTTGGTATATTTTGGCCAGTAGTTGTTTTGTGTTTTTTTAAAACATGTATTGTTAAAAATGATAGATACAAATGTAAATTTAATGATCTTTTTTCTAATGTATGAATATCTTTTGACATATGTGGATAAATTAGCCAAAATATATTTAAAGACTCACATATGTGAACCTAATAAGGCTTTTAAGTTTGAGTTTTGTTTAACAGCATATCAACCTCCGTGGGTTATTTAATGCCAAAATGGTGGGGTTTTAAGGTATTTTTTTAATGTTTGGTTATAGTGAGAAAGTTGATTTAGTCATATTTCAATGAAAATTTTTTGTTTTATTCTTTTTTATTTTAGAAAACTGAAAATGCCTTCTAGTTTCGTATTCAAAAATATTTTGCCGAGAATAATATTTTCCTTCAAAAATGTGTTATGGTAATTTTTTGTTGGTAATATTTTTCCTTCAAAAGTGTATATTTTTCTATAAAGGTATTTTTATGAAAATATTTCTATAAAAGAGTATTTTTATACTTTCAAAGTGTTTTGACTCCAGTTTGTGGGGGTTAACTATTTACCCATACCTGGGACCCTAACAGGTGCTACCACTCCGGGTCAGAGTGAACCTGGGAACAACAGCAACTAAGAGGTGGTTCCATGCTCCTCACAATCCCGCAATTAGAGGCCTTGCTGTTGGATGCAGTTTATCATCATGCCCAGGACCACCTAGTAAGGTATTATTTAATGGGGAACATAGAATCTTTCTGAACTGTGATACTCTCTGTAGCCAGGTGTTAAAACACACTAAATTAAACAATGACTTTTCCTACAAAGAGGGGTGCAGGTTTGATTCCTGTCAGAGAGTATATTTTTGTTATTAAATATTTTTGTTATTAAATATTTTTGTTATTAAATATTTTTGTTATTAAATATTTTTGTTATTAAATATTTTTGTTATTAAATATTTTTGTTATTAAATATTTTTGTTATTAAATATTTTTGTTATTAAATATTTTTGTTATTAAATATTTTTCATATGTGCAAACTGATAGATGTAATGAACACTGTTTAAAAATAAAAATGGGGCGTCTATTTCAAATATGAAGTGTTTGCTTTATTAATGTTTGGAGTAATGAAAATGTTGAATTAAAAATAAACCCATCAGTTCTTTAGAAATTGCTATGATGATGCAGTGAAATTAATAATTTTTTAAGGAAGGAAGTATTGATAGTCAGAAAATAATGTAAGTTACTGGCGGAATGGGTCTGTTTTTATTGTTTCTTTAATACTAAATTTTAGTCATTACAAGGATAGAAAGCTGTTCAGTGGGAGAGGGTTACTGTTAAAATAACTATGATGACTAAATGAAAAATTTGGTGGTAGGTAACAAGTGACCCTTGACTTGTAAAGATATTCAGGGAAGCACCTATACTGTGTGCCAGAATTATATGCAAATTGATCTTTTTGTTCTAACTCCAATATTTTTTAATAAAAATTAGCGAAACTTGGCAACACTAACACATGTGCAGATCTAAAATTCTAAGGTAATCTGCGCAATAGTAAACAAACGGTGACTTGCAGCCTGTTTCAGGATGCCAACTTTATATATTTTATTACAATAGTGCAGAAAATTGATTTTATATATATATATATATATATATATATATATATATATATAAAAGGCAAGATGTTTGTGTGTGTGTCTTTATCTGCCTGTATGTCTGTATTTTTTTCAGCCCTTTTATTTTGGTTTTTGCTTTGGGTTTGGCTCGAAGTAGGTATAATTGTAGTTCTTAGTCTCAGCCATGATACCATTTTCTCAGAGGACTTACTTAACCTTCAAGATTCAGTTTACGACGAAAAAAACTTATCTGATATCGATACCAGGAAATCAAAATTTGACTTACATCCATTCATTTTTCTTTCAGTCTACGGTTTTGCTTTAACTGGAAACAACTATTGCTTTTTATTCTTTTGTGCCAACGTCCAAAGAGTCTGAGCTCCAGGACCATGGATTAGTTTTAAAGCTTTCATTACACTCGAGCAACACCGGGCTATACTGCTAGTATTGAATAATACACAATAAATTTTTATTCTTAATTTCTTGTACCTTGATATTTCATGCAGAAATTATTCATCAGAATTTAAATATTCTTTTTTTTTCTTTTTGTTTTTAGTTCCTATCATCACTCAAAATCCTGTGAGCCTGGCGATTGTCATTTCCGCAACAGTCTTCAGCATCCTCATCGTTATCATCCTTATTGTTTCTATCTTTTGGTATTTCAAATCCAAACAGAGAAAAGATCAACACTTTGAACGGAGAAATTCACTTCGCTCATCAATTCGTTCCAGATCTCAGTTGACCATGCTTTCATCTCATCCATCTAGATTGAACTACTTGGAAAGCCAATCCAACATCATTGACAATTATATTACTGAACAAAAAACCATGGATGATGCAAGTATTGCATCAGTTGAAAAATCTAAATATAATAGTTTTATTACTGATGCAACAGAAGTTTCTCCACACTCAACACTACAAAACAACCGCATGAAAGTTAATAATATCCATATGGTAGATTACGATGATTTTGAGCCTAGTTTTACTGATGATGAACACAGTATTGCTTCTGACATACAAACGGAGCCAGATCCTCGCACCCATTCCAACATGGACATAATTAATGCCGTCTGGAATGAGAGGTCGAAATCAGATGATGTGATTTATTCTAATTTTCCATTTAGTAATCAGGATCGAAAGTCAAGCAAAAATTCTTTGTACAGTGATGTTCCATCTGAGCCTTTTGCTAATGACCAGCGACCAATTCTGCCAGAGAAGAGAATTCTAGACCCAGTGAAAGAGCCGCCATCACCGCCTCCACCTTTAGAAGATTACAAACCTTCAAGAAGACTCTTAAATTTGACCAAGAACATTGATAAATATCCAGTAATAACAAAACCAAGCTCCGTGGAAAGTCTTTCTGGACAAGGCTTGTCCAAGGAAATTCATTCCATTCCTCAACCCAAAACCCTACCAAAAGATTCTTATCTTGAGAGACTTGCAGATAACAAGGAACCATCACCAGTTCTTTCTGTAAGATCACAAGGAAGTCGGGACAATATCAATGATATACTTTCAGCCACTGAAAGGTGTAAACCTCCCCCATCAAGGATGCCTGCATTCTCAAGCCAGGACAATATTTCTTATACTAATGCACCACCTGATCAGCAATACCATGATTTTGTTGACTCTGAAGATCTGGAGCCTGGCATTGGATATATGCAACGAAGTACATTTGACAGAAGCAGTCGAGACCGTATAGATGTTGATTACTTGAATACACGTTCCCGAAGCCCTTATCCGACAAATTATAGGGGTAGCCAAGAGAACCTTGACTTGCGTCCTTCCCCAGCACCTAAATCAAGACCTATAGTCAGACAAACAGTTACTCCTCATAGTAGTCAAGAGTACTTGGATAAAGATCAATATTATCAGCCTTCCCCACGGGGTAGTCGAGATGATCTTCAAGATGCTGGAACAACGTATATGGCAAGACCTCCAGTCTCTCAGAAACCTACTACAGCTCCAAGGTCCAGACCAAGTCATCCTCTACAAAGAACTCAGCCTTTAGAAACAGAAATTCTTTGAAAATTGAACTATTAAGAACCGGACAATATTGCTGTTGATGTGTGCCTTTTGGTTCGGTAGAGATGGCAAGAAAACATGTTTAATCAGGTGGAAATATTAAGATCAGATTTGTTACTGTCTTTTATGGATTGAACTTATCTGGAATTGTTCACTGAGTATTTTGTAGACATAAAAACTTTATCTGCCACACAAAATGAATCCATTAGAATACATTCTTATTTTGACATTTCAAAGTTTACATGAATTTAAAAAGAAACATTTGTTGAATTAAAATTTTTAGATCAAATAGATGTTAGTATTTAGAATTTTGGCAAGATCAATTAGAATTTTGGCAAGATCAATTAGAATTTTGGCAAGATCAATTAGAATTTTAGCAAGATCAATTAGAATTTTGGCAAGATCTATTAGAATTTTGGCAAGATTTATTAGAATTTTGGCAAGATTTATTAGAATTGTGGCAAGATTTATTAGAATTTTGGCAAGATTTATTAGAATTTTGGCAAGATTTATTAGAATTTTGGCAAGATTTATTAGAATTTTGGCAAGATTTATTAGAATTTTGGCAAGATCTATTAGCACTCCAACAGTTATCTTTTTTTTTTTTTTTTTATGACCATTCTACTGGTTTGGTCCAGTCAGAGTATTTATCATTAATTTTATTTTCTAAACATTTTCAAGCATTTTTTGAAAAATACTGTCTATACAGCTTGTCTAAACGATGCAGCATTTATTTCCAATGATACCATTGTACTAAAGTGACTAGCTAATCCCTGTTGCAGATACCTGCTCTGGCACATTTGTGTTTGTCCAACACCCACAGAACCCACCATTTCATACTGCAATTATGTGGAGCAGACCATAGTTGGTTTCTGGGAGAGTGTGAATTATCTAGTATGAACAGTCTGAATGAGGTTAGCACACTCAAACCCTCGGTCACGATGACTTTTGACTTTGTGCTAGCACAATCTTTGACAGCTCCCAAATAGTTCCATCTCCCCAATTTCACTCACAAGTCTTGGGTCAACCCATGGTATGGTTTTCAAGCACTTTCCAAAGGTACTGCACACTGGGATTGCCTCCCTGAGACCAATAACATGAAGAAGTTACCTTCTTGACAAATCAACCATAGTGAGATTTGAACCTGGATCTTTTTGTGAGAATACAAAGGTTATAACCATTTGGCTTCATGCCCAGCATACAGCTTGTACTCTTAACCCTTCTGAAAAAAATAGAGTAACATATCAATGAATAAAAATGAGATTCACGACTGGTGTAAACAGATGAAAGAATAGGGACTTGATGGTGAATAGACAAACCCTACTAAATTCTACAAAGGTTAACGAGTTGTGGAAAGGTATGATTACCTCTTCCTCAGAGGATATGGCACATATATGAAGATTGCAAATTACTGTTAGAAGGTAACAAGTAATTTTCTGTGTAAGCTCACTTTCTCAACTTATCATAATGCTACATATAATGAAATAAAGTTTTAATTTCAAATTATAAGAATAAACACATTGAATCTCTTCAGCAGAAAATTAAAGGGAGATAATCATGAAAATTTCAGATCCTCCTATTATAAATTGGCCAATCTTTTTAATAATTACTTTAGCTGATAAATTCCTCTACCTTCCTTGGGTTTTTGTTGTGTTCGAGCAAGGTAAATACTATGAAGCAAATCATAATGATTGCCATGTGCAAAATATATTTGAGAAAGGCTGAAGAGACATTGTGTTAAATACCACAGTTTAACTGGAATAATGCAAACACTTAATTTGAAGTCTCCAAAAATTTATCCAAATTCCCATCAACATGAATTTTGCTTGATGTAAAAACATGCAGAAAGAAAATAAATTTCAATTGATTTCTTTCCATAATCAATAATTATTTAAGAAAACTTAAATTTATTAGAATACGTGGTTGTATTTATTTCATATTATAAGTTCCTCGTGTTTCTTGAGAAGAAACTTACGTATTCATATTGAGAAGAAACCATGTATTCAGTCGTCAAAACGATTAATTAGTATCATTTTGGGAAGTGCTTTATTGTTATGGTCGACTTTTAGGTTAGGAAAAGAATTGTTTTAGAATTCATCAGTGAGTCTAGAGGTGGTTTTATAACTCAAATCTGGACACATAGAATCTGTAGCATTGGTGCTCAGAAAATCAGTGGTTGTGACCAAATGTAAATGTTGCACGGTGGTTATGTTATTTTTGATTAGTGAATTTTTAATACTGAGCTTCATTGAAATTTGCTGAGGCTTGGTGGACAATGACATTCCAATACAATCTGTCAGCAGAGCTTCTTTGATCTGATCTAGAGGTTAGCTTTGATTGAAACTTTATACCATTTCATTGGCTGACACTGATATCGTCCATCCCATAGAAACTCTCTGTACAACAGGCATCTGCAAATGCAATGTTACATTGTGCAGATAATGTGGTCAGCCCTTTGGGCTTGTAAATTGATATGCAATGATTCGCTACTGGTCTAGTCTGCATGGTCCAAAATATCATAGTTGGTGATGCAATATAGCAGTGTGATTCAAAGAGCCTGCATGTAGACCATTCCTAATTTTTTAATGTGCCTCTTGTACAAGATCCATAATTTGCAACTTTAGAGGAGAGAAAGGAAGACAATTGCTTTGTACTCTTTTAGTTTCAGTAATATGCGTATACAGTGCTGTTCCAGTTATGAAGCTGCACTTGCTTTGCTGATTCAAACTGCTATTTCTTTGTTCATAGGAGATGGTGTAATCTAGGTATTTCAAAGTATCAACATTTGCAAACTGGAACCATCTTTATTAGGATGCATCAAATAAATGAACACACACACACACACACACACACAGAGAAAAAGAAAAGAAAAAAAGAGACAAAGAAACAAATGTCCCTGACTTGAAAAATGTTTGCAACAGATGGTTAAAAATATCAACGCTGGATCACAAATTTTAATTTCATGCAGAAATTTTTAAATTGCCTGAAATGTCTTGGAAGTATTTTAGCCTCAAATTTTAACTTGGTTTTGAATATTTTCATAAAGAATTATTAAAATTTTTTTCAAATCAATCCAACAAAATAGAATTTATTTTCTGGTCTGCTTATTTCTCAAGCTGTTGGCAGTCATTATCTAAAATGATTCTTTAATTTCATTATCATTGTGAAACCAACTAAAGTTTATATCTTCAGGTATAATTAATCAAAAGAGAAGAATCAGCCAAAATTAAATAATTAAAATTCCAAAATTAATAATTTGTGTCTTATTCTCAAAGAATGAATGAACATTTTTGGCAAATTTGGTTATTAGAAAAATCCAGTCCTCTTTCCTAACTCCTTAGTAGTTGTCTGTTGTAATGTGAACAATTTTTCCAAGATTCTATGCACTGCTCTCAAAAAGTTGTGGTTAAATTCTTTGCTATATTTAGATCATGTTTGTACTTTTTTTCTCACTAATGTTCACCCAAGAGCCACTCAATAGTGAGTTACTGTGTCATATTGTATAACCATGAGAAAAAGGCAAGAACTTCATTGGGTTCTGCAGGAAAGATTATAGACTTGAAAAGGTCAAAATTTTATTGATTGGGAAAAACATCATGTTGGGAGTTTCACAAAGCAACAATTCATTGGAAGAAGCTATTCAAGTGGAACTCCTTATTACAGGAATACGAATGTTTTGGGGGAGGGGGTAATTCATCCTTCTGTACATATCGTGGCAGGAAATTGTAACAGAGAAGTGAACTGTTGAACTCTGGATGAATTTTGTGTTGCAGATAAAGTAATAACATATATAATAAATCCCGTGTATATACAGGGTGCGATGGATAAATTGTCGTCTAAATTACGCAAAAAATATCTTGAAATACTAAAGAAAAAATTTATTTAATAAAATTACCATTGGCATCAACCAATGCCTCCATGTAACTTTGGAATCTTTTCTGGATGGTGTTCTTGTTTAAGTTGGTGAACACTGCCATAATGCATGTTTCAAGGAGTTTGTTAGTCTCTCGCTCAACTGCCCTCTATACAGTAATCATGGGGGTTGCAGTCTGGGGAATTGGGTGGTCAGATGTAAGGTGTGATGTGGTCACAGAAATTGTCTGACATCTATGACACCTGATGTAGGCCTTCATGTTGAGTCTGAGCTGGGAAGATAAATGGAGGCATAATGTTGCCATCACGAATGATCACTCCAAAACACCTTCATAATAACCATCAAACTCTTCCAGCTCTTTCCGAATCCTCAGATTGATACCCAAACCTTTTGAAATGTCCGTATTGGAGATTCTTATGCAAATACCAAACAGTACAGTATGCGGTTTCCAAATTTTTGGCAGAGTGAGTTGTGTCATGGTAATCTTTTTCTCACAGACAGTGCCCAACTGACCCTACTATACTATGCAGTTGAGAAAATAAGAAACAAACACACATAAGAAAAATTTAAAAGAAGTGACCACAATTTAACCATTGCATCCATTATATGACAATGTGTTGACATTTGACATTGCTGTTATTCAGAAATAAAGCATTTAATCTTTTTTTTTCTTCAGGTTTGAGTTCATACCATGTAAATATGTACAAAAATATGATAGCTGTTATTTTTTAATCTATTTTTATATTGATTGTTTTTCTTTCAAATCCTGATTGGTGTGAATTCTTGATGAACTTTACTAAAGCCACAACTTTGTAAACTCTTCTCAATATAACTATAATACAGTATGTAACAAAGATTGAATTTGTGTGCGAAAGTGAATACATTGCTCTTCTTGGAGTTGAAAACTTTTGAATATTCTTGTGCCAAAATCAATATGTATTAACCAATTTTAATATCCAAATATTGTTTTTGAAATGATGAATTTTTGCTCAGTGTAAATACCTACTGTCATTTGTTGGCAATTTAACTTGTGTGTGTGTGTGTGTGTGTGTGTGTGTGTGCCATAAAGATTGTGATTTTTCAACTTATGAATCATAAAAGAACATTTTTATGTCGAAAAATTCCAGAAAAATACTTGCAAATATTTGAAGTGGGTGCAAAACTTTCTCATCTCCCCCACTTGCCAAAATCTGACTAAATGACCAAACATCAGAATTCTTTTTTCAAATCCTTCCAGAGTCAGGTCAAAATATTTTCTGCACTGTTGCATGTAGCCTTCATTTATATCCAGGAGTAATTTTTAATTTTCAAGAAAACTGTATCCAACAACTGAGTGACATAATCAACAAAAAAAAAATTATATTTTTATAAGCTGTGCTAAATGTTTCTTTTAATATATATATGTGAAAAGTGTATGTATATAATTATATATATTTAGTGTATCGAGGCAGCAAATAATTTTCTAAACATATACTGTTAAATATAAGAGACAATGAATGTCTATTATGTTTAATCATGAGCCGTTCTAAACGTCATAATTTGGCTTTAATTTCAGTTGAAAATAAAGACAAAAATTCTCCAACATTTGGATAATTTTTTTATTAATTTAGTTCTAAGCTTTCAGCTCACATGAGCCATCTTCAGAGAGGTTATTAAGATGGTAGCACAATAACATCCACCATCACCGACGATTTTATTTTGTGTTGACCTAAAACTCTACTAGGCAAAGGCAATAGTTACCAAAAATAACAAACGCAGTTTGCAAATTTGCAATGCGGTTCTGATGTCACACTGCGTGATAGCTCGAAATGACAACAGAACCATATATCCAAATGCAATGTAATGTGTTATGGCCAGATTTAAATGTGATTTTATTAAGTGTGGGTTGTTGGAGAATTTTTGTCTTTATTTTCAACTGAAATTAAAGCCAAAATATGACGTTTAAAATGGCTCATGATTAAACATAATAGACATTTATTGTCTCTTATGTTTAACAGTAAATGTTTAGAAAATTATATATACGTATGTGTGTCCGAAAAGTGTATGTATATAATTATATATATGTGTCCGAAAAGTGTATATATATATATATATATATATATATATATATATATGTGTGTGTGTGTTTGTCTGAAAAGTGTATATATGTAATTATCAATATATATATATATATATATATATATATATATATATATATATATATATATAAATTGTGCAATTTGTTATATATATTATATTATTTATATATTATATATGTGCCGTACTTATTTGAAATCGCTCAATATCAGTGAGATATATATATATATATATATATATAGATGTCCAGTTTGTAAACAGTGAGGATAATCCAACAAGATTAACTTAATATAAAACCTGTTCTTTTGGAACCTGTTTTATTGTCTTCTCTGTTCATTTTTTTTTCCCCCTCCTCACATCTTTGAAGATTTTATTGTGACTTGCTTTCCGATGAAATGATTTAAAAAGCCATAGTAGTAAGAAGTAAGGTCAACATAAGTGAATTATTCAATTTACTTGAGGGCATCATTAGTGCCAGTGAATGAATTTTTTGACCCATATGTCTTTTGAAATACAAAAAGTCTCAATTCACTTGCAAATATATTTTAAGAAGTTCTTTTTTTAATTTTGAAGTGACATTTTATTTGGTTATAATTATTTGAACATAATTGAAAAATCAGAAGTTTATTTCATAATTGAAGCAAATGAATGTTTATTATATTTCTGACAATCTTTTTGATCACACACACACACACACATATTACTGGCCATAATTATTAGGCCATCCCCGGTTTTTTAAAAGAAATGATGCATTTCATACTATTTTTAGTATTTATTGCCAAACAAAAATAGAATGGTCCTTTTGTTATTATTACTTTGCAAAATTTTACAAGTCATGGAAACAAAGATGAGCTCGTCCGAATTACCTTAAATTTTCTTCATTCTTTCATTGATGAAACTGCAGTTTCGGTCATTATTAAATATCTATAAATTCATTTGATGCACTTGTTATTGTGCAGTATTAACAAAAGAGCTACTCTGTTTTCATTTTCTTGCCTCGAGCAAAAATCTGCTGAGGTTGACAAAGCGAACCTCACTGCCGAGCTTGAGAAGGACCTCCTATCTGTGGTGGACTGGACTAAGAAATTAAGTAAATTTGAATGCTTCCAAAACGAAGTTGCTATCTATTAACCATCATAGACAATCACTCTTACCCCCCATTAGCATAGAACAGGCTAGCCTCCCTGAGAGTAAAACGTTATGCCTCCTTGGCCTCACACTCACAGTGGACCTCAAGTGGAATGACTATATCGATTCTATTGATAAATCCACTGCTAAGAAAGTTGGTTCACTGTACAGGGCCAGGAAATTTTTCCCGTCTGAATCCATCCTGCACATATATATAAATCTACCATACGCCCATGTATTGAATACTGCTGCTACATTGGGTCGGGTACCTCAGTGTTCTTGACAAAATCCAATGGAGAATCTGTAATGTGATCGATGCCGACTTTGCAGCTCAGCTGCACCTGCTGTTTCACCAGTGTCACATGGCTTCCCCGTGCCTCTTCTATAAATACTTTCACGGCTTCTGCTTCAATGAACTTAGATCACTGGTGCCCCTTAGGTATGAATTTACACAAGCTACTAGATTAGCAACTAGGTCCCACCCTTTTATAGTGAACTGATAAAATGTAACTGCAATTACTACTCTAACTACTACTTTTCACGTAATTCCCACCTGTGGAATTCCCTTCCAAAAACTTGCTTCCCCAACAGAAATACAATCTCTAGGAATTTGAATGTAAGGTCAATAGACATCTCCTATCACACTAACTCTCATCTATTCTCTGAAGCTCTTTTTACATCTACTCCACCCACATCCTCGGTATTCTCATCTGTATATTACCCTCCTCCTGACATTTCCTATAACCAACTCTTCTTTCTCATCACTTTCCCCTATGTAACCCCCTGTGCAACAGTGGCAGTAGAATGCCTTGCTTGGGGTGAGATGATTAAAAAAAAAATTATTCATTTGGCAATATATAGTAAGACGTAGTATGAAATACATTTTTTTTTAAACACTGGGTTTGCCTAATAATTATGTCTGGTAGTGTACATACATATGTATATATGAGAATGGGTATTTAGACTGCAATGACAGACAGGGTGCTATGGTTAAATTTTTTTTTATAATTTTTCATGTGATCTGTTTTTTTTTTTTCAAAACATAAATTATATAAAAATTGAATGTTTTATTCATCTAAGTGCTTTTGGCTCGACTTTTAGCCATTATCAAAGATTAATTTTATTTTACTTTTAACTGACTATATAATTTGTTTTGTCCGTGTAAGTAGAGTTATAGAAATGTTTTATTTTCCAAACATGATGAACACATTGTGACCATGTTTGGACTTGATATTCTTGTTGGATTTTTCTTTTTTTTATTAACAATTTTTTGCCTTTTTTACATGTGGATGATGTTATTTAATTGTGTTATGAACAAGTACATTACAGAGAGATTTGGGTCAGATGTAATGTGAGTCTTCTTGTTAAACATCTATTAGTATGTCCAATGTAATTATTTACGAATTTAGACAGATTAAAAACACAGTTATTTAAAGGACATTTAAATTCGTCAATGCAGATGTGTGTCATGGTGCAGTGGTTATCGACTCGGAATGACAAATTAGGGTGCTGAGTTCAAATTCCAGTTGAAATCCTTGCATTTACTTATGCACAAATACCCTTGGGAAAGGTATTAATCCATCTCATCCCTCCAGTTATGGGTTAAATAATAGGACAGATTGGGTTCTATAGCTTTGGCTGGCAACCAGTCTACCACAGAAAGCAATGACAACCTACTGTGGGATAATCTTCTGTCCAGTCAGTCATGTCTCTTTCGTCCAAAAGTGTATCACATATGGTACTTAACTGAAATTCATGAATAATATTGGTTCTTTGTAGAGTTTTATATAATTTATTTTTTGAAAAGAAAAAATATAAGATCACATAAAAAAAAAATTATGTAAAAAGCTTAACCATAGGACCTTTTCTGTCATTTTTGACAAAACTTGCATATATATATATATATAAAAGAACCTTTTTTCCACATAAGGTCACAATAATAAAAATCCTCCTACACTTATCAATAATCTATAAATTGATCTTGTGAATCGTTACCCAATAATGGTTGAGATATATATAAATAAACTGTATATACACACATGACTTTTTACTGAAAAGTTTTTGGCCCATTCCACTGCCCTAAATCAGTATTTTAATGAACAAACATCAGAAGATTATTTTCAGCAACCCCTTGTTATAAGAAGCTGGATTGATACAAAGCCTGACAGTTAAATGAATTATGATAAGAAATTCTTAGCCGTTTCTGTAGTTTTCTGGCTCAAATGTAAATGACAGAAATTAAAGTAAAAGCTCTCTTATTAAGTTTTGAACTTATGACTGTATATAGATATATATGGATTTAAATAGAAAGTTGAGAAATATCCATATGAAATATTGTGGATTTGATGTAAATTTTATATTTAAAAGATGAAAGAAAGATTGTTGGTGAGCAAAATATTCTAGTCAGATTCTTGGAAGTAGGTCATTTTATAACCTGATGCTGTGTGTATATATGGTGCTGTGCAAAAGCTTCAACCACATTAAGCTATTAAAAATGTATAATAATTTCCAGCTTACAAGGTCTGGTCGAAAAAAAACAAAATCTTTACCTGGTGCGGCAAAAGGTATCATTTCATTTTTTTGTTGTGGAGTAGTTTTTGCACTGAAGGTTATAATCAGGCTATGTCAGTTGCTAATCGACTTAACGTACCCAAAATGTTAGGAACTTGGTAATCTTCCACTGAAAAGCTGACTCCTTAGTTCTACTGAACTCCAATAGAACTCTAAAGGACTCCTCTGAACTTTTCAAGAACTTCTTCCGTTAACTTCCTGTTAACTCTTATTAATATAGGAGGGGGAGTCCATTATCTGAGGAATAGGTGTGTTTTGCCATAACATTAATGTAGGAGGGGGAGTCCATTATCTGAGGAATAGGTGTGTTTTGCCATAACATTAATGTAGGAGGAAGAGTCCATTATCTGAGGAATAGGTGTGTTTTGCCATAACATTAATGTAGGAGGAAGAGTCCATTATCTGAGGAATAGGTGTGTTTTGCCATAACATTAATGTAGGAGGAAGAGTCCATTATCTGAGGAATAGGTGTGTTTTGCCATAACATTAATGTAGGAGGAAGAGTCCATTATCTGAGGAATAGGTGTGTTTTGCCATAACATTAATGTAGGAGGAAGAGTCCATTATCTGAGGAATAGGTGTGTTTTGCCATAACATTAATGTAGGAGGAAGAGTCCATTATCTGAGGAATAGGTGTGTTTTGCCATAACATTAATGTAGGAGGAAGAGTCCATTATCTGAGGAATAGGTGTGTTTTGCCATAACATTAATGTAGGAGGAAGAGTCCATTATCTGAGGAATAGGTGTGTTTTGCCATAACATTAATGTAGGAGGAAGAGTCCATTATCTGAGGAATAGGTGTGTTTTGCCATAACATTAATGTAGGAGGAAGAGTCCATTATCTGAGGAATAGGTGTGTTTTGCCATAACATTAATGTAGGAGGAAGAGTCCATTATCTGAGGAATAGGTGTGTTTTGCCATAACATTAATGTAGGAGGAAGAGTCCATTATCTGAGGAATAGGTGTGTTTTGCCATAACATTAATGTAGGAGGAAGAGTCCATTATCTGAGGAATAGGTGTGTTTTGCCATAACATTAATGTAGGAGGAAGAGTCCATTATCTGAGGAATAGGTGTGTTTTGCCATAACAGTTTTCAAAGGATACATTTTGTAGGAATTACTGACACTAAACTGAATAAGTCCCACATCTGAATCATGCAGTCAGCTTTTGCGGTCCTCATTAGTTTTTATACCATCCTATGTTACAACTTTAGAGGCTCACCACATCTGGGTCAAAGTAAAAGACTTCCAGTGCTTTGAAAGTAATTAAATGCTACTTTTTAAAATTCCTAGTGTGTTAACCATTGTGCACTGGCTCATTTTCTCTGCTGACTTCATTATCTTCATCATGGTTTTTTTGGAATGGTTTTCCATAATTTCAAGCAATCAAAGAATTGTATGAATTTTCACTCTTTGTTGGAAAAAAATGAGTTTTTGTTGTAAAACAAATTTTTGCAATAACACTGAAAAGATAAAGCTGAGAAAGACAAGTGGTTGAGCACTTTGGCACCGTAATTCTTGTAGGATTGTCTTGCAACAACCTTTCTCATTCTGAATCTCAGCTCAGAATATGATAGTCATTTCCAGATTTAACTATCATAGGGTTATGGTTACATCTGAAGAGATTTTGAGGCAAAATACTTACTTATGAGTGAGCAATTAGATATTTATAATAGTTTAATATATATATATAGCTTGAATATAGCGTTTGAGAATGAAACAAACTGTCACTGCTAGTTGTTGACCTCAATGTCCATTTTTATATTTACATAATCTCTATTCCTGATATGGAGCACTTTAACCTATAAATATTGTAGAATTATCTCTCTCTTTCTCTCTCTCTCTCTCTATATATATATATATATATATATAACATAACATCAGGTCATAAAACAGCTCCTACCACCATTCTGAAGGAGATGCAAAAATGCCAAACCCTGTGCACATGTAAAACCATAAATTAAAGCAGACAGATATACCATCAAATCATAAAATGGTGCCTGCTATCACTTTAAAAAAGAGGTGAAAAATTCATATTTTACTAGTGCGCACACTTATATAAACTATAAACGCACACATACATGAACTAACCGACTTGCATATACACACACACACACTTACATACTCACTACAATTAATGACAGCAGCAGCGAAAGAGGATCATTTGTTTAAAGGCACAGTCAAGCAGCGGACAACTTGAAACCAAGTTCTTCTATCATTCTGAAGATGAGATTATGATCTCGAAATATCAATGAATAGTAAATAGGTAATAGCCAACACTTTCTTTACCTTCCTTTATTATACTAAACACATTGTGATAGCCTTCAATATACCTACCCATACACCATATATATATATATATATATATATATATATATATATGAATGAATGTTAAGTTTTGCTCAATTTCAGAAAGCAATAATTTCGTCTTTTAAGTAATCTTCTAATGTATTTCTTTGAGCAAAATGCTAAGTATGAACAGCAAGAATTTGTTCTGTATAAAACTGAACAAATTATGGCCATTCATCAATTTACCTTTTGCCATAAGCACCTATTTTTTAAAATACTTCTTCTATTTTTAGATGTTCCCTAATCATTCATTTTTCTGTCTTAATGTTCCCCAGAACATAAAAAGAAATATTTCTCATTTCTTTTGTTTTCTTATATTATATATTTTTACTCAAACAAGAAGTTTGCTGACCAGTAGATCATTAAATTATTTTTGTATAAAAAAACAATGTTAAAATCCAAAACTATTTTTCTTGTTATCAAACAAATAGTGAAACATGTCAAGAAAAATGGTTTCATGCTCACAGAAAATTTATTTGTAAATATATATATAATTTTTACAAAAGATTAAATTCCCTAATTGACAAAACTGAGCTTTTTCTTTAACAAAAAGAATGGCCTTGTATTGATGTTTGTATTTAATTTGTGGTATTATTCTTTGTAATAATAAACCTTGATCTCTTGATTTAGTTCAGGTTTTGTGTTGTTTTTGAAATTTTATTGATGGTCAAAAGCAGAAAAAAAATTGTGTATGTTTTTTCTTTATTAGAGAAAATAGGAAACAAAATTTTCTCAGATTTGAATGGTAGATTTTTCAGAATATTTTCACTAAAATATTTAATTCATATTTTATCTTTGCATTTAATAACTGAGCCAAATATACATTTAATCATGATTCCTTTTGTCATAGAGATGTTCATGAAACAAGTAGTCTTGTGAAATTAAAAAAATAAATCTTTTCAACCTGACCTGCCATATATCTCTGGTATAAGTTGATAGATCAAGTAAAATATTTGGAGTTGGTATATTGAAACCTTGCAAATGTTAGAGCAAAGAACGTTTCAGATTAATCCTTTTTCTTTTTTTTGTCTCTTGTAGATGATTTGTTAAAAAAATGTCAGATTTTATTATGCAATTCAATATTCTGAGACCACAACTGGGATTAATGGGCTCATCTACAAGATGTATTCAATCAAAAGTTAGAATACTGATAAAAGAGAAAGAACAAATACTTCCAAGACTGAAAAAATACATTGGAGAAAATCTTCTGAATTAAAAGAAAAAAACCAACAATACACAAAATTATGTAAGAACTAGAAATATTAGTCTGAAAGGAAAAGGACATTGGCCAAATTGAGTAGGAACAATGCACCATGGTCAGAGGCATAGATGATTTTGGTATTGACAAAATTACAGAAATAATAAATGACATATACAACATTGGTGAAATACCTGAAACCCTAAGTCGATTCAGTTTAATAGTGTTGCATAAACCATGTAAAGACAGATGTGAACTCCATCTAGCAAACAGCTTAATGAGCCTAAAATAGAAAACTTCTTTGAATTCTGATGAATATAGTACGTAGCAGTATTTATTCAGAAATAGCATAAGAGCAATAAGGTTTTTTTAAAGACACTCGAATAAGCAATGCAATATTAATGATCAGAAAGAGCAATGCTAATGCTAAGGATATATACCTACTTTTTTTTTTTTTTTTTTTTTTTAAGGAAATGGATCAAATCTTACATATTTCTAATTTAATTCTTTAAAAGTTTTTTAATGGATACTCATATTTGAGTAGATGCTGTTTTTATTGATAAAAAAGGTATATTCATTTATTTTAAATCTACCATCTTGAATATTCAAGAAATGTTCTCTGGTCGGATCTGAACTTGTGTTCCATAGGGGAAATCGTCATTAGATCTGGCATTCCTTGACTGACCGTGGAGAAGCTCTTGATCGAACACAAAATGAATACTGCTAGAAAAAGTGTCTTTGTTTACGATAGGATATGAAATAGAACAGATATGTATAATTAAAGAATCAATTGCAATGTGTGTTCATTACCACTATTTGGGTTTTGTTTAATAAACTTTAGTAAACTTGATTTATTTGATAAACCTAGAATAATTCGGAACATATACTGGGAACCAACAGCTTGCAAAACTACATAAAATGTATTCTGTAAATATACAAAATCAGAAATGCGTGTATGACAAGGATGTGTCTTCTTACCGGACTTATTCAACTTCTACACCAAAGCAATCATGAGAGAATGGTAGGTCATACCAGGATTTATTATTGGTAAACATTAACTTAACAATATAAGATATGCAAATGGCACAGTGTTGATAGCAGACACAGAAAAAATAACTGCAAGAACCTGCAGAAAATGTAGTGAAGGAAAATGCGATAAAAGGACTAAACAGCAATTAGAAGAAAACAATAGATGGTTTTTAGCAAGCAGAAGATGCGAATTACGAATTGGACATTCCAAAATCGAGCAAAATTTAAACATCTAAGAATTGTTTAAGAAAAAACTTCGACTGAAATCTGAAGGCACATTAAAGTAACAAAAACATCTTTCCAAAAGCAGAGAAAAATATCAAGAAACCGGAAAATTTTGTTTAAACCATTACTTAAATGTTATGTCATATGAATCTCCCTTTCTGGTCGCCTATATTGAACAGTCTCCTCACAGATGAAGACGAAGGTATAGAGCAGAAACGTGGTTCTATAGAAGGATGCTAATTATCTTCTGAATTGCACATGGTGAGGAATGAGTAAATTTTAAGGAAAAAGTAATAAAAAGGACAATTATAGGTACTAAATCCTACGTATATTTTTCAATCAGTAAAATACCATTAGAAGGTTTGTTTGACAAACAATCATTACAAGGTTAAATACCGCCACAATACTTGCAGACGTAGTTGTAGAACTACCATTAATTATTTATAAACCATTTAAAAATAACAGCAATAACCTTCTTCAGCACTTCTGAAAATTCAAGAAAAAGTTTTTGAGAGCCAATGTGAATGTATTTTCTAACCAATGAAAACGTTGTATTCAAAAAGTTTACACCTCTATTTTGAATCCTGTTTACAGATATAAAAATAGAAGCGTGTTGCTTCTCGAGGTTCAAAGCAATCTGGGAAGCCAGGTTGATCTACACGTGCATACACACATGCGCCTACAAACATGAAGAGAAACAGCCAGCAGCATTTGAAAAAAGCCTTGTTCACACGAACAATAAAAGGGATTAACCAGCAACCGGCTGCTAAGTGTTTGTCTACGAACTCAGAAACATATTAGACTGACTGACATAAAGTAAGTCTGTCCACACATCTCACACAGGGCCACAAACACTTAATCTAAACTTATTTATAAATGAAACTTTGTCTCTCTCTCTCTGTGTATGTGTGTTTGTGTGTGTCCGTTACCTATAGACTCCGAAACGGCTGAACCGATTTTCTTGAAAATTTACACAGTTGTGCTATAAGCGTCTGCGAGTGTTCTTAGTAAGGTTTTGTGTCGTGGTACCCCCCATAAGAAACGATATTCAGAAGTTTCAAGGTTGCAGTTCTTACAATAGTGCAGAAAATCAATAATATATATATATATATATATATATATATATATAAAAGACAAGATGTTTGTGTGTGTGTCTGTTTATCTGCCTGTATGTCTGTATTTTTTTCAGCCGTTTTATTTTAGTTTTTGCTTCGGGTTTGGCTCTAAGTAGGTATAATTGTAGTTCTTAATCTCAGCCATGATACCATTTACTCAGAGGACTTATTTAGCCTTCAAAATTCAGTTTACGATGAAAAAAATTATTTGATATCGATACCAGAAAATCAAAATTTGACTTACATCCATTCATTTTTCTTTCAGTCTACGGTTTCGCTTTAACTGGAAAAAAAAAACTATTGCTTTTTAGTCTTTCGTACCAACGTCCAAAGAGTCTGAGCTCCAGGACCATGGATTAGTTTTAAAGTTTTCATTATACTCGAGCAACGCCGGGCTATACTGCTAGTTACTTTATAAAAAAAAAACTTTACTGTAAAGGAAATTGGACATTTTATTGTCATTGTATATTTTTTGCTGTTGTTTAATGTTTTTGAATATCGGCAGTCCGATAGCAAAAAAAAAAAAAAAAAAAAAGACAAGAACAAAACCGAGCATTCCGGATACCTAACACATTTATAAGTCCAGAAATATACATTTAAAATTATTATGACATATGATGAGGAAAATAGGGTTGGAGAATTTGTCAATGACAGGGACATACTGAAGACAAGAGGGACAGAGGAACTCAGTGAGTACGCTGCCTAACAAACTTCTGGAGGGATCATGAAAAGACAAACCTTATTAAGAGTCATGATTGACCATGCTCTGAAGAGACATGACACATAGACCACGACAGTATGAACATCTTAACATTCAATAACCTTTATAATTTTTTCAACCATTGATGTTTTAAATTTTTCTACTGTTTTAACTTGGAACATTTTTATTGTTTCCCAGAGATCTTCTTTGCTTTAATATTGTTTACCTCTTTCATATACATTACTTTAAATGATTAGCTATGTTTTGCCGAATTAATATCTGGATTAATTTGTTTTTAAGCATGAAACTTTTTTTTGGCAAGGTGGACAATAATCAACTTGGTAGAATGGGAACGAATCTTATTTTGCATAAACAGAAACTCTAGCTTTAATTTTCTTGGTTAAGACCTCTGCTCTTCAAAGATCATGGTTTTCATAAATATTAATTTGCATTTATTAACTTTGAAGTGATCTATAATTTTACTTTTCAAAACAATAGGCTAAAACATTATCTCACCACTTTTATTTCTTTTAAGTCGTTTTGGATGGAAATAGTCGATATTCGGCAACTTTTCTGTTTAAATTTACAAAATTTCTTGAAATATTTTCTTGCTAGTTAATCCAGTTTTCTTGCTTGTGATGATTTTCTAAGCCTAACTTAGATGTGGCATAAGGCCGAAAATATGGGGCGCTAAGTGAGGAGAGAACTCACTACTCAGTCGTAATTGGTCTAGCGAGACAAGCTTGTTGACCATTACACCAGGTCGTGGTACCCCTTTTTCTAGATTTCTATTGTCTTAATTGTCCCCTAATCTCTTTTTATGATTTTCTGAGTCACTTTTCTTTTCTGATCTTTGCAAATGTTGGTCATGACAGTAAACTGCATCCGGCAGCAAGGCCTCTGATTGGGAGGTTGTGAAGAGCATGGAACCACCTCTTAATTGCTGTTGTTCCCAGGTCCACCCTGTTTAGGTCCCAGCTATGAGAAAATACTTAACCCCCAAACTGGGGTTAAATTACTATGAAAGTATGAAAATATACTTTTATAGAAATATATACACAAAAATAGACTTTTATAAAAAAAATATACATTTTTGAAGAAAAAATATTACAAACAATACATTTTTGAAGAAAAAATTATTTCCATAACACATTTTGAAGGAAAAAAATATCCCCAGCAAAACATTTTTGAATACAAAACTAGAAGACATTTTCAGTTTTCTGAAATAAAAAAAATAAATGCAAAAACTTTCATTAAAATCTGACTAAATCAATCTTCTCATTATAACCGAACATTAAAAAATACCTTAAAACACCACCTTTTTGGCATTATATAACCCACAGAGGTGTTGATATGCCGTTAAACAAAAGTCAAACTCAAACTTTACCAATGTTTTCAAATTCGTTTTTAAATTGTTTCGTGATATTCCTAACATTTCCCAAATCCCCAATGTTATGTTCCTATCATGTGATAACATTAGAAAACCTTGTTTTACTTTTCAGCTTATATCTTTATTATGACCCTTGGCAAAATCTACATATCAGAAAACGATTAATTTCAATAACTATTCTATTACATATGTGTATTTACAAATACATTTTGGGATGCGTAATAAAATCTGACATCCCATAATAAGTAATCACAAGTATTTCTAATAAAAACAAATATTATAACTAAAAATTTCCTCGATAACATCCTGATAATTTTACCAATATTCGTTAGAGCCGATTTTATTCTATAAACAAATGTGTATTAAATACATTAGTGTAAAATAGTGTAAAAATAAATAGTTCGCATTTAGCTTTTGTCCAACGTCTGAAGATGTTAGCTTGGTATTATTTCGAACTATTGTTCTCATTTTGCTTGATATAGGTGTTATCATAGACACAACGTTTCGACCAAGTACCCTCCGGTCATCATCAGGTGTCCATTCATTGACTGATATGGATTATCTGTTGATTATTGGGATATATCCTGTGATCTCAGTTATTATTCGTTTCTGCTTGATAGGTGCGTCATTATCAGGTCCAAGGATTGAACTCATGATCACTAGATGACAGTAATACATTAGTGGTGTATTTTTGGAGCCTTTCATATTCAATGTCAAATGGTTTTGACAACTGGTTATTGGGTTTGTAAGATGAGAACAATAGTTCGAAATAATACCAAGATATTGACAATTACTCATATAAGAAAAATACTAAAATTAAAAAAAATTGTACGATGTCGTTCGGGACGTTTGCGTAGTGGATATAGCAGTTGGTTATACATTTGTTGCTATCTTCTAGTGGTTATGTGTTCAATCCTCGAATCCAGCAGGAACGAGCAATAAGTGATATCGCAGGATATATCACCATAATCAACAGATAATCCATATCAGCCAATGAATGGACACCTGTTGATGACCAGACCTTGTGTTTATAATAACATCTATATCAACCAAGATTAGAATAATAGTTTGAAATGATACCAAGATATTGACAATTACTTGTCTGAAGATGATGTTGAAAAAGAATTTTGTCTATCAGTCATGAATTTTGCTTTATTCTTAACTTCTCCAATTATTTAAAAATATTGTCGACTAAAATTTAGTTAATAAAAACCAAGCATCAATGTATTGGCATTAAAATGAATTACAGTTAAAAGGAAGCAACCCTCGGAAAAACAGAAACTGTGCTCCTTATTTTGAGTTTGAGTTTTGTTTAACGGCATATCAACACCTTTGTAGGTTATTTAATGCCAAAAAGATAGGATTTTAAGGTGTTTTTTAAATGTTCAATTATAGTAAAAAGGTTGATATAGTCAGATTTTGATGAAAATTTTTTTTTATTTTAGAAAACTGAAGATGTCTTCTAGTTTTGTATTAAAAATATGTTGCTAGTAATAATGTTTCTTTAAAAATGTATTATGATAATATTTTATTTTCCTTCAAAAATGTATTATGATGATATTTTATTTTCCTTCAAAAATGTATTATGATGATATTTTATTTTCCTTCAAAAATGTATTATGATGATATTTTATTTTCCTTCAAAAATGTATTATGATAATATTTTATTTTCCTTCAAAAATGTATTATGATAATATTTTATTTTCCTTCAAAAATGTATTATGATGATATTTTATTTTCCTTCAAAAATGTATTATGATGATATTTTATTTTCCTTCAAAAATGTATTATGATAATATTTTATTTTCCTTCAAAAATGTATTATGATAATATTTTATTTTCCTTCAAAAATGTGTTATGGTAATAAATTTTTTTCTTCAAAAGTGTGTTATTGGTAATTTTTTTTTTTCAAAAATGTATATTTTTTCTATAAAAGTCTATTTTTATGTATATATTTCTATAAATGTTTATTTTTATACTTTCATAGTGTTTTGACCCCACTTTGGGGATTAACTATTTGCCCATAGCTGGGACCCTAACAGGTGCTACCACTCCGGGTCAGGGTGGAACTGGGAACAACAGCAATTAAGAGGTGGTTCCATGTTCATCAGAACCTTTCAATCAGAGGCCTTGCTGCCGGATGTAGTTTACCGTCATACCCAGGACCCCTTATTTTGAGGGAGTGATAATAAGCGATAAATGAAGCTCCTAATACTGGAGTCATATTTGGCATATATAAAGTGCTTTTGTTTTGTCCACACAGCGGCATGGGCAGGAAGATAAACGCAACCTATAGAACGTTGCTACGAGAGGACGTTGGCAGACTAGTAGTTGCACCGTCAGTCAATTAGAAGGCCTTATATAAGTTCATAGAGCACTGAAGTTTGCAAAACCCTTTTTCTGTCTTTTCATTCCCATTGTTTTAATAAATGTTTATAAAATTGTTGTGTCCCGGGGGTGGGGATAAACAGAGAAAGAATAGAGCAAGAAATAACTGTTAATACTGAGGGTATATAAATAGATTTACTATACCTCAGTACAATAAACCAAATACAAGTACACCAACGAACAGTTCATAAGAATAACATTTAAGAAGGCAATGTCTCTGTATAGGACGTATGCGTCCGCCTTGAGAAGAAGGCTTCCGTCTAGTGACGTCTAACTCTCGTCTAAGGCCGATGGCTCTCGACTAAAGTCGATGACTCTCGTATAATAACGAAGACTCTCGATCACTCCCGTGTAATGACGAAGACTCTCGTATAGTCACGAACACTCTCGTATAATGAAGAACACTCTAGTTCGTTCTCGTCCCGGGCTTTTATAACCCGGGCCATACTCATTCCTGGATAGGACAGGATATTTCACTACAACAAAAATATATAAGGGGGTTGTATTATTTCCCTTTCATTAAAATCCGCTTCAAGTGAAATGACTTCAAATATTGCATTAAATCCACACAAATGAACAAATACGTTTGACTTGTCAGCAACTTTCTCCATTAGTGAAAACTTTTAATGGAATGTTTTTCATAATTGTTTACATAACATTACTAATTAGATCGACTTTTGAAGTTTATTGTATGGGATTTAATGGGATTACATTTATGCACGAAGCGACTCTAAGAGATACCAGTCAGTTAAAGTGCCATACGTGATACACGCTTGGGCGATCATGTCTCGAAAGAGACATGACTGACTGGGCAGAAGATTATCCCGCAGTAGGTTGCCATTGCTTTCTGTGGTAGACTGGTTGCCGACCAAGGCTATAGAACCCAATCTGTCCTGTTATTTAACCCATAACTGGAAGGAAGAGACGGATTAATACCTTTCCCAAGGGTATTTGTGCGTAAGTGAATACAATGGATTCAACTGGAATTCGAACTCGGCTCCCCGGTTGCTCGTTCCGAGCCGATATCCACTGTACCACAAAGATACCACACACACATATTTGTAAGAATTAACAGATTGATTTTAATTCAATATTTTCTTTTGCTCCAAAGTTATTATAATGGATACTTGTATTTGAAATAGACACACAAGTTTCATTTTTAATTTAAACCGTGTGTATTACGTCTGTCGGCTTGCGTCTTCGAGAAATCTTAAGAAATTTAGGGATATTTATTAAAATTTTCGCGATATCAATGCTCGTCGGTCTCAGTCGAAGCTGTAACATGTCGAATTGTGTAACCATCACGATCGGATCAAAAAGATTGTTCGATAAGAAAAATAGAACAGTTCTTTTCAACTTATAAGTTTGTTTATTGAAGATACTGAATCCAGTTCCTTAATTTTGACACTGAGAAGAGATGTGTGATAACTTTGTTAATTGCTTAATCTCGCTATTTAATCGTGATTCTGATATTGTATCGGAACTATCAACAGGTCCTTTTTTCCAAAACGGCGATTCTCTTGTAGAAAGAGCTTTATTATCTTATTTAGAAAAATAATTCTAGCCAAATAGATATATAAATTTAAGAGATATTTAATAGACTAGCATTATAACCCGGCGTTGCTCAGACTCTTTGGACATTGGCACGAAAGACTAAAAAGCAATAGTTGTTTCCAGTTAAAGCGAAACCGTAGACTGAAAGAAAAATGAATGGACGTAAGTCAAATTTTAAAGTTTGGTGAGAATCGGATAAAAATTGTGGATTTGTATAAAGGACATACAGAGAGATAAACAGACACATGCACACAAACAACTTGCCTTATATATATATATATATATATATATATATATATATATATATATATTATCGATTTTCTGCACTATTGTCAGAACTGCAACCTTGAAACTTCTGAATATTGTTTCTTATGTCTTTGTCTATGAGTGTATCAAATTTGATTAAAATCAAACCACTCCTTCTATAACCCGATTTTTTCGATTATCGATTTTCGATATTTATCGGTGGTACCTCGACACAAAACTTAGCTAAGAACACTCGCAGATGCTTACAGTACAACTGTGTAAATTTTAAAGAAAATCGATTTAGCCGTTTCGGAGTCTATAGGTAACGGACACACACACACAGACACACACACACACATACACACACACATAGATAAAGTTTCATTTATAAAATAAGTTTAGATATACATGTAATAGATTTTCCCAAGATTTTCACCTTGATGTCCTTCATCAAGGATTTCTTATTAGTTTGTTCCCGCCTCTTTTGAACTATTAGGTGCATCGACCGACACGAGGTTTTCTCTTATCACTTTCAAATAGGCCCATGAAACTCTTTTTCAACTGCCTTTTTTCAGATAGACCTAAAATACTTCTTAATAAGCATTAGGTTCTTCCAACAAAATAAAACTTTGTGGAACCGATTCCCAAAAGGAATATTCCCCGATCACTACACCCTTAATTTTTTCAATTCTTGATTTAACCGTTACTTTCCCCACGGTTCCTCATAAACAGTGTCTTTTATCTCTTGCTCTGTAATTCCCTACCTCGAGTGACTCTTGGGTCTTATAAAGAGTAATCATTATTGTAAAAAAATTGGGAAACAAATATCTTATCACTAAAGACCTGAGTTATCAAGCCTCAATAATAAAACCACTTCCGTAATATAAAATGACATTTAGATAAAAAATTTTCTTTCATCTAAATATACATGACTGAATTTCTGAACATTCCAGTTGTACTCAAATCCGCGGTGTACTTTTTTTTTCAAGTAGATAGAAAAAATATTTTCTTTGAGAAGATAAGGAGAGATTAAAACTGAAATCCGATAAAACACATCTGTGGCTAATTAAAGCCGGCAATCATTCGGATAGCTATCTTGTCTATGTCTAAAACCTACTTATTTGATTTAAACACAAGTTCGGTGTGCAAGAACTGTGCACACAAAAGTGTTAATTTAATCAATACACCTTAATTAATTTTTCTCATTATTCCTTTGTGTCTCCAAGACTCATTTCGGTCATTACACAGTCAGTGTTTATTTATGTCATTGCAAAATATATCTCGTTGTCATAAAGCAATTGGCTACTAGATATTTCTAAGTGTGCCAGATTCTATAATGCTCCAAGAAATTACTCAATATTTTATTGAATTTTGTGGTGATACTGGCCGAACAAAAGCGATGGACCGGATGTTTGCGCTCTCACGACCAAAAAGGCAAAAGTCGTCGTTGCGCATCTGGATTCGCGCAGATGTTCCGGTTGAAAAATAAAAATTAATCAAATATCAAATTTCCATTTCGCGAGCCTACGCGAATTTTATTTATCAGCCAATGGAAAGCCGAGAATCAAATACAAGTGTGAAATCCCAAACGAGCTGCTTTGATCCAAAAAGCATATATAAAAAGCCGAGACAGAAAGCACCCAGCAGACAGACCGACAGTGATAGGCGAGAGTAATTAATATCTCCCTTGATCAAGTCAAGTGGCTACTATGCTCCTCCCTTCACCCCTCTTTCCTTCTCCTCTTTCTCAAAACTACTTACTGACCTAAGGAGCGACTACAACAAAGACATTCCTCACTTACACGCTCCCTACATTCCTAAGCATTGATTCTCTTTCAGCATATTATTTGCCATGAACATTTTAACCTCCGTTAGACTTATATTCAAGTAGTACTGTAATTGTAAAATCATTAATTGATATGTGTATATATAAAAATGATATTTTTCTACTCGAATTACTTTTCTTGATTTTATAATCATTTTATGACTTATAGTGGGTTATCTACCACAAGGCCAAATTCCGTTAACCTGCAACAGTATACAATTACCCTTCACTAGAACGGATTCCCACTACAACTAGAAAAGGAATAGATAAGCAACCCACTATAATTTCATTATTAAAAATTATTCTAATAGCTAGCTTTCAACGTCCAATTCGAATTCGCTTTTTGTGGTAAATCTGTACAAAATGATGTTAATTGGCTGCTTTATATTCTTTGAATTGATTGGTCCAAGCGGTGCTAAAAAGTTCTCGGAACACCTCGTTTTTCTAAATTAGAATTTGGATAACTGATTCTAGTAAGTGGGCTGAACTGAGAATGAAACGATACTTAGTGCACCAATAACAACTGAGATTATTTGGACTTTGAGATCCACATTTGGACTTTACTTTCATGGTTCTTGTATTTAGAGAAAAATTGCATCAACAGGAATTTATGACGCCAACCGCCCCCGGTCTCAGGCTGTATGTTACGTGCGTTAACTGGCCCTAAATTAGTCTCACCTGATTCTGCAGCTGTTCGCTTCTGTTTCGCCGCCAGGTAATTGAAGATGTCAAATGATCAGTCAAAATTTTCACTTCCCCTGCCACGTTGTGATTTCTGATCTCAGAGAAAGCTACGGACGTGAGAAAAAGGGATAGTCGTCTTCGCGCTGCATTCCTCGACAACTGAAAACCAAGAGACGGTTGGGTGTATCTGCAATAATAAGGGAAACAGACAAGAACAAAAAAAAAGATAAGATAGCGAAGGCCAGTCTATGTGGACTAGTGATTATATTGTATCTTTGTACAGCAAAAGAGAGAGAGAGAGAGAGAGAGAGAGAGAGAGAGAGAGAGAGAGAGAGAGTAAAAAATGATTTTAAATACAATCCAACTTTTTTTAAGAGTCCACTAATTACTTGATGCTAATATGTCTATTTGTCGTTCGAGGGAATACAGTCGTTGTGCTCCCCTCCCCTTGGGTTCTGCTTAGAAGCGGTGTACGTATTACTAGCGTGGTGGAAGAGAGAAACTTTCCACGTCTTCACTCCACGCGTTCCCGGCGAGTCTGTCTCACTCATCTCTCTTTGACGTATCGGTGACTTGTTTTTTTTAAATCCGTCGCCTTTTTGTTGAAATCGTTTCAATATGGCGTGGGTGGGGTGGTAAGTGATCGGAATGTTTCTCCATAAAAATCCAATGTCAACTTCGTCTATCTGGTTTAAATCATCCGCTTACAGTTTTTACGTAGATGTCTGCCATTCTGGAAGTTTAGAGACAAGATTTTGTTGACTTTATGCATTCAACTGTCAGCGTCAATTATAATTCTATCCCGACGTGGGTGGTCTTTTTTTTTTTTTTTAAACCGACCGATAATTCCGCTTTCGGTTGATCATTTATTTCCTTCTTCCAGGGAGAAAGGGAGAGAAATGAATAACTAAGGAAGAAAGAAACTGAATTTACTCCCCTCACAAGGCCAGATGGACATTGTTAATTTGTTACTATATCAGTCGATATCATTTTCGTGAATGCCTTGTGTTTCACCTTTCTTCTATCTCCTTGCCATCCCAGCGCTTCTTTATTTATTCCCCTCTTTTTCAGCCCTTCCTAAAAAAAAAAAAAATAATATACATGCGGAAATATTCTCCAAATATCTATTCCGGGGTTCGAATCCGGGGTTCGTCGATATTGGTTTAACATGTGTGCATAAGGAACACTTACAGTGTTACAAATTGTTACCTCGATGAGCGAACAATATTTTTCCAAGAAAATCTTTAAAAAGTTTGACTTGTCAGGAATTTTCGCGTTTAGTGAAAACCTTTCACGAAATGTCTTTCATAATTGTATACAAAAATTGCTAATCAACGGCTTTGAAAATGATATCCAGCTTATTGGCTTTTTGTGTTTTCGCTGTTTGAACTGAACAGTTTCAGATGACAGCTATAATTTTCATTAGATGTCACAGAATTTTGGTTGTGTTCCTACTAATTATTTTCCCATGGTACGTTGTACTTACCCTTTATTGCCCTGTGAATATGTCGGCGTATCATGGCATAGAAAGTATTCAGTCTGGGGTAGCATAGTAATAAGTGATCAATAGTTGCTGGAAATAAGTCACTGATTCTACATCGGGGGCTGACATCATTTTTGAGGACGTTATGTTAAGAGTTTCGATTTGTTAGACTTTAATTTTGTGCTTGTAACTCTAATCCCGTGTCTTCCAAGAGATGTTTTCCCAGCTGTTGAAAGGCAATCACGGGACAGAGTTTTATCAAACCATTGCTATTTAGACGTTGTGAATATTTTTCCTCAAATTGCATTGTTTTTTGCATTCAGTCTTGATCTTTTCTCGGCATTTTATTTTGGGTTTTGATTTTAGTGTTTCTGTTTCCTTCGTGAGCTGTCCATTTAGATTTTGAGCATTAATGTCGTTTGAATTTATTTCGGATACATATTTTGCAGCTGCTTTGGAAACGGTATCATGAGATTCGGTTATTTCATGTTTGAGCATCAGGTTCAATTGTGCATTGCAAGTATAGAATACAATGAATAGCGGAAGCCAAAATAAGTAGAAAACACACACACATAAAATCGGATCATAATCACCAAAAACAAATTTCGGTACAAATTACTACAAAAATAATATCCAAAATAAATTAAGTAATTCTGGTAGCTGATTGGACAAAAAATTGAACTTTCAATGACCCATGTTTATGTTTTTTTTTTTAATCATTTCACCCAAGCAAGGCATTAGAGATATCCAAGGCAACGGTTCGGGATTCACCATTCCTGTCGAATGCCTGGCATATATACTCGTTGATGGTCGTTAGCATATCAGCAGTAGACCTGGTGAAGCGGAAACCATACTACTTGTCCGAGAGGAGCCTGTGTGCAGTGAGATGCTGAACCACCTCGGCGTTGATAATGGCTTCGAACACTTTGCCAAAGATCGGAAGAAGGCTGATAGGGCGGTAATTTGCGGTGTCAGAGGGTTCACCAGTGTTTTAAATATAGCAACTACAGAGGGAGATTTCCAACAGGCAGGAAAGCAGGAAGCAGATAGGCAGAAGTTGTAGAGCTTAGAAAGGACAGAGGAGATTTCAGGGGTATATTTCTTTAAGACTATGATTGGGATTCCGTCCCCTCCTCTCGCTTTGTGAGGGTCAAGTTTTGAGATTATGTTCCAGACCAGCGAGGGTGTAATGTGGACGTCATTCAATTGAGCCTCAGTTCTAGGTGGGAAGTCGGGTGTAAAAAGCCCAGACGAGTCCAGTCTCGAATTGTTCGAGAATCTGCGGGTAAAGCATTCAGCCTTGTCCGCTGAGGAGGTGAGGACCTCAAATTTATTGATTAGTGGGGGTATTGAGGACTTGCTCTTGTTAAGCACTCTTTTACAGAGTCGCCAGTAGTCCTTGGCGCCGAACTTAGAGGATGCTATGCGTTGCTTCATTCTGGCAGCAAACAACGTCTTAGCTTCGTTAAGTATCTTTTTACACTTATTACGAGCTGAAGCGAAAAGGCGCCTGGTTTGGTCCGACGCGTAGCTACGATAGAGTCGGAAGAAATGATTCCGGTGGGCAATGGCGGCCGAGCAAGCGGGCGAGAACCATGAAAACGAATGAGATTTAAGCTGAAATGTCCTGGCAGGGATGAAAGCATCGATGCCAGCCTTAACTCAGGAGGAGACCTCGGATGCACATTCTTCGACGGGAAGACTAAAAATGTTGTTCCATGGGACGTCACAGAGGAAGTCTCGGAACGAATCCCAGTCTGCACTTTGGTAGCAGTAGGATATTCTACTGGTCTGGGTTTCTTGGGTCGGGTGGGAGTGGAATGAAATGTTGACGGACACTACAGTGTGGTCAGAGTTTCCGGTTCTTGTCGCAAAAATAAGTTTGAGTTCAGAGCCGATCACGTGCCTGAATTAGTGACTTATTCACGACTTCGGTAACTGTCCGCAGTCAAGTCAAGTCAACCAGTCAGTCAGGAACCACAGCAGAACACTAAACAACAACAACAACAACAACAACAACAATCACAACCACAAAAAACTTCAGCTGACTCCTCAAATATTATCCACGATAAGTGGTTTTATCTCTGGTCATTTATTTCTGTAGTATTTTCTCAAAACAATCACATCTCGCCTTGTCTTTCACGCTGCGTTCATTATTTCCTTTTCTTCCTTACATACTGACAAAAAAAGAACAAAGGCAATTCATATCTGCTTTCACTTCACACTCAAGACGACACATCAGCGACACCATTTCGTTTTTCTTCGCAAAAGAAAAACATACAAAAACTCAATATCAGGACGTTACTGCTATTGTTCACGCACACAGAGAAACATAGACTTCACAAATTACATTTCGATGAAGGAAAAACTTGAAGCAACTGAAATGTGGTTCTACAAAAAGATGCTGCGAATATCATGGGTCGAGCATGTGAGCAATGATGAGGTTCTGGAAAGGATGGAACCGAAAAGGAAATTATTACTGAGCGTCAGGAAGAGACAACTGAAGTTCCTGGGACATGCAATGAGGAAGGAGGACTTGGAGAACCTGATACTAACAGGACAGATAGAAGGAAAGCAGCGGATAACATATTTGAAGGACCTGAGCAGGTGGATGACGGAACGAGGGTTGCGTGGTGTAACAGGAGAAGGCGTGCTAAGAGCCACCAGGGATAGGGAGATCCGAAAGCCATGATCGCCTACGTCCTGAAAGTACAAGGCACATAGAAGAAGAAGATCCTTAGAAGAATTACAAGTATTTCAGAATATCTGAAGGAGAGGTCGTATAAAGGAGATATGGCTTAAAATATTCGCTTAGGATCAGGAAAAAATTACTACAGGGGAATAAGGCTTATCTTAAAAGCGAATAACAGTAAACAGAATAGAAATAATCGATACAATATCAATATCTCTATTGATGTACTGTATTTAAAATTGGTCAGTATATTAAATCCAAAAATTTGATTTAAAGATACGAGAACTATTGTATGCTTCATTAATAGGCAGATTTAACAGATTACAAATGCCAAGATACCGCGATGATAAATGATTGTGTAAAATAGAAATATCGTTAAAGCTGTCGATTGTTAGACTTCATAGATACTTGTGTGGGGGCTGATTTTGATAATGTCACTATCGCTCCCTTTCGTGAGTCCTATTTCGAGTTTCCTTTTCTAATTTGTTCTTCGTATTTGTTTTTCACGCTGTTAGTGTTATTCTTTCTGTCATTCACGAGCGTGTTGTATTGTAGTCTTAGTGCTGCACTAGGCTTCTTCAATCTCCGGAGTTTCACCCTTAGTTTTGCAGATAAGTGGTCACTTCCCCAGTTGGCGCCTGGATAGGTTTTGCATTGAACAACTGCATTTCTGAATCTTCTGTTTATAATTATGCAGTCCATTTGGTTTTTCGTGTCGCCTTCTCCATGTCCATAGACGTCGTGACTGTTCTTGAAACCAGGTGTTAGCTATTACCAGGCCATTTGCTGTGCACCATTGGACCCATTTTTCACCTCTTTCGTTGCGGATTCCTCATCCAAAGTTGCCAGTTGTCTCACCTTGAGTAAAAAGATTCTATTTTTTCTTCAGTGCTTTGCGTTGTTGTAATATACTCTCCTTATAAATAATATAACCTACATTTTCACACTAGAGGATATCAAATGATGACTGATGAGGACCCAGTGAGATCAAGTTTCTGAAACTCTTCAACCATTACCTCAAAATTCTCACCAACCTTCATAATTAGTCGCTTACGAAGTTGCAGATTGCGCATCAGCATGAGATATTATTGTCATGTTAATTGTTTGAGCCTAATCTTTCATGCTGGCCCAAGACATGTTGAAAGAGATCGCTTGGAGGCTTTCCTGCAGTAAATTGCCAGTTTTCCTCTGCGTTAGACTGGATAGCAACCAAAGTCTGTTTTGTTATTAACTATCCAGGCTGGTTTTGAATTCAGAGTTTTCTTCTAGACCGGTTCCTACCCAAGGCTATGGAACCTGGTATGTACTCAAAACTGGTGGGGGTAGGCGAAAAGAGATGGATTCATACCTTTCCCAAAGTTATTAGTACGTAAGTGAATGCAATGAACTCGATTAGAATTCTCACCAACCTTAACACTACCGAAATCTGTACGGTCTGACTTTTTCATTGGATATTTCCTTTTTCCAGTCTCCCTTTTGTAAGGCTTATTACGACCATTCTCAGTGCACCAATGATGATGGCTAGAACCAAAAACTTCATCAGACTGTGTAGTCTTCTATTTTTCAGTCAACAGTTTTGACTCAGTTATCTTGTTCCGTTGGGAAAGGCCCAAACCTGCTTCTCCCTAGAGCTATCTGCAAATATCAGAATAGTAAGACAGGTCAGATAAAATAAGGTTATTATGTGAAATATTAGGTATTGTGTCCAAACTCGATTAGGTATTGGGCCCAAACTCGATTAGGTTTTCGGTTCAAGCTCGATTAGGTTTTCGGTTCAAGCTCGATTAGGTTTTCGGTTCAAGCTCGATTAGGTTTTTCGATCCAAGCTCGATTAGGTATTGGGCCCAAACTCAATTAGGTTTTCGGTCCAAGCTCGATTAGGTTTTCGGTTCAAGCTCGATTAGGTTTTCGATCCAAGCTCGATTAGGTATTGGGCCCAAACTCGATTAGGTTTTCGGTTCAAGCTCGGATTGAGGTTTTCGGTTCAAGCTCGATTGGTTTTAGGTTCAAGGTTGACAAGGTTTTCGGAATCGATTTTGGAATGATTGGTAGGGCCCAAACTCGATTAGGTTTTCGGTCCAAGCTCGATTAGGTTTTCGGTTCAAGCTCGAAATTCAGGTTTTCGGGGTTTTCGGTTCAAGCAGGTTTTCGGACTTCGGTTTTCGATCCAAGCTCGATTAGGTATTGGGCCCAAACTCGATTAGGTTTTCGGTCCAAGTCGTTAAGGTTCAATCGATTAGGTTTTCGGTTCAAGCTCGATTAGGTTTTCGGTTCAAGCTCGATTAGGTATTGGGCCCAAACTCGATTAGGTTTTCGGGCCCAAATCGGAATGCTCGATTAGGTTTTCGGTTCAAGCTCGATTAGGTTTTCGGTTCAAGCTCGATTAGGTTTTCGATCCAAGCTCGATTAGGTATTGGGCCCAAACTCGATTAGGTTTTCGGTCCAAGCTCGATTAGGTTTTCGGTTCAAGCTCGATTAGGTTTTCGGTTCAAGCTCGATTAGGTTTTCGATCCAAGCTCGATTAGGTATTGGGCCCAAACTCGATTAGGTTTTCGGTCCAAGCTCGATTAGGTTTTCGGTTCAAGCTCGATTAGGTTTTCGATCCAAGCTCGATTAGGTATTGGGCCCAAACTCGATTAGGTTTTCGGTCCAAGCTCGATTAGGTTTTCGGTTCAAGCTCGATTAGGTTTTCGATCCAAGCTCGATTAGGTATTGGGCCCAAACTCGATTAGGTTTTCGGTCCAAGCTCGATTAGGTTTTCGGTTCAAGCTCGATTAGGTTTTCGGTTCAAGCTCGATTAGGTTTTCGATCCAAGCTCGATTAGGTATTGGGCCCAAACTCGATTAGGTTTTCGGTCCAAGCTCGATTAGGTTTTCGGTCCAAGCTCGATTAGGTTTTCGGTTCAAGCTCGATTAGGTTTTCGGTTCAAGCTCGATTAGATATTGGGCCCAGACTCGAGCGCTATAAATAAAATAAATTTCCTGCAGAAACAGCGAACAAATGCTTAAAAATGGAAGCAGATATTACCCAATATGCATTGTCGTGCGAGAAGACATAATTATGTAAATATATAATTTAACGAGATTTTTTTTATGAAATATAGAAATATTAAAGTACACACACTTTTTCTTAAAGTTTCAAAGTTTAGTTAAAAGAGTTAAATATTCTTATTTTCTATTAGAATACAGCACTTATTATTTTGTCAGCCTAATTTGATTCTGTTCCAATCTTCAAAGAACAACGCACATCAAATAATTTTTCATTTTCTTTTCATGTTTCACAAAATGAACAATTTTTTTATCTATTCGGGAAAATATCCCCGATGTTATGATCTTTTTGTCAAATCGGTTTGTGTTCCTATTCTTAGGAAACAGCGCACCTCAAATATTTTTCCTTTGACGCACGTTTAAAAAAGAATATGTATTCCTTTTTGTCTGTTTCAAAGCACAACACACATCAAATAGAGTTTTCATTTTATTTTCGATACTCATTGAATGCCCTTTACTTTCGGCCTTGTGCCATATTTAAACTATGTTAAAAAAATCACCATTTTGTCTATATCTCCGAAAAAATCTGGAAAATTAAATGTAAAAAAAAAATGTAAAATCAGAAAGATTTCTATAAATTGTTCTATTCCGATTTCTTTTAAGATTTTTAACCGGATTTTTTAACTTTCTATTGTGGTACACTGGATATCGGTTTGGAACGAGAAATCGGCGAGCCGAGTTCGAATTCCAGTTGAATTCCTTACATTCACTTACGCGCAAATACCCTTGGGAAAGGTATTAATCCGTCTCTTCCCTCCAGTTATGGATTAAATAATAGGACAGATTGGGTTCTATAGCTTTGGCAGGCAACCAGTCTACCACAGAAAGTAATGTCAACCTACTGCCCAGTCAGCCATGTCTCTTTCGAGACATGATCGTCTAAAGCGTGTATCTTGATAGCACTTAACTGACTGAATATAATAGTTGGAATCATGATTAAGGCTTCTACTGGTCATAAAGTGGGGGATCGGTTTTCTATTGTTATGAAGTAATAAACTGATCCCCACTAATTACTATGTAATAATATAATACATCTCTTCCCCATCTAGCCGTGAGTCAAATAACAGGACAGATTGGGTTCCATAGCCTTGGCAGGCAACCAGTCGACCGCAGAAAGTAATGTTAACCTACTGCGGAATAATCTTCTGCCGAGTCAGTAATGTCACGAAAAAGACATGATCGCCCAAGCGTGTATCACTTATGGCACTTAACTGACTGACTAACCGGATTTCTTTTGAATTCTTATAGCCTGATTTCTTTTAACTTTTTCTACCCGGATATCTTTTAATTTCTATACCCAATGTCTTTTAACTTTAAGTCAGTTTGAATGGCAGTCGTATACTGCAGATGTTGCGGGATGATTTGCTCGTAAATTCTCTTCCAAATCCACCCTCAACTCACCAGGAATCCCTAGAACAAGATCTTTGCTGAGTGATACACATATAACTCAGGCCATAGTTTCTTTATTTTTTTTTTTTTTTTAATCATTTCACCCCGAGCAAGGCAGAAACGCCACTGATGTGCAGGGGGTTACATAAGTGTAGAAAGATTAATTAGAAAAGAGTGAGGAGTACAAGCTAGTTAGAAAGGAACAATAGAAAACTGAGAAAGCAGGTGCAATGACAGGTACATGGGCGGAGAGAAAGGGAAGCTTATACAGGGGAGGGGAGAGAGAGCTAGAGGCCAGTGGTTAGTAGGTGAGTATTAACTTTGCTTTTAAATTTCTGGAGGTCGTAGCCGTCAGGAAAGCAAGAATACGGGAGTGAGTTCCACAGGCGGGAAGTGCGAGAGAGGAAGCTGCAGGAGTAGAATTGTCGTCTGCGTTTGGCTAACCTGACTGTGAATGGGTGGGACCCAGTTGCCAGTCTGGTTGAACGGGTAAACACCTGTTGAGGAGGCATCAGTGACTTAAGCTCATCCGAGCAGAAGCCATGAAAGTATTTATAGAAGAGACAGAGGGAGGCCACATTTCGACGATGGGAAAGTGGCTGCAGACGAGTCGCCAGATCAGTACCTATCACATTACAGACTCTCCTTTGGAGCTTGTCAAGAACACTGAGGAGAACGGCAGGGGCACCTGACCATAAATGGCAGCAGTACTCCATGCACGGACGGATGGTTGACTTGTATATATGCAGGATGGATTCAGGTGGAAAAAACATCCTGGATCGACATAGTGACCCAATCTTCTTAGCAGTAGATTTTGCTATGGATTCAATATAGTGCTTCCATTTGAGGTCTGAGGACAGGGTAAGTCCGAGGAGGCGTAGTGTATTACTCTCCGGGAGAATCATCTGGTCCATGCTTATGGGAGGCAGAAGAGGTTGCCTGTAATGGTTGACAGACAACAGCTTGGTCTTAGAGGAATTAAAGTTGACAAGCCACTTCTTGCCCCAGTTCACCACAGAGTGTAGATCCCGCTCAAGGTCAGCAGCGAGATTATGTCTGTCCGCCACGACAGGTTTCTTACTGGAGCGGGAGTATATTGTAGTGTCATCTGCGTAGATGCCTACTTGGGACCTGATCTCATCTGGGAGGTCGTTGATGAAAATAAGGAAGAGCGTTGGGCCAAGGATAGAGCCTTGTGGGACACCAGCATTCGTGCTGTAGGACGAAGAGGCACGCCCATTCAGAACGACCTTCATTTTGCGGTTATTTAAGAAAGATTGGATTAGGTCAAGCAGGCGACCGGTAATACCATAACCGCGTAGTTTGCATAGGAGGCCAGGGTGCCAAACCCTGTCGAAAGCCTTGGAGATATCCAGAGCAACCGCGCGAGCCTCGTCAGACTCATCAAGGGCCTGTAGCATGTACTCCGTTACAGTAGTTAGCAGGTCGGCTGTGGACCTGTCAAATCGGAATCCATATTGCCTGTCGGAGAACAGCTTGTGGGCGGTGAGATGATGAACTATTTCAGCATTTATTATAGCCTCGAACACTTTCCCGAATATTGGTAGGAGACTGATAGGGCGATAGTTGGATGGGTCCGAGGGTTCACCACAATTCTTAAAGACAGGAACGACTGAGGAGAATTTCCAGCATGCAGGAAAGCAGGAAGCAGAAAGGCAGTAGTTAAACAGTTTAGAGAGGACAGGGGAAAGTTCAGGGGCACACCTCTTAAGGACTATCACCGGGATTCCATCGTCTCCACACGCCTTATGGGGGTCGAGTTTTGAAATTACTCTGGATACTATTGTCGGGGTAATATACACGTCATGCAGTTTGGCCTCAGTTCTAATAGGGAAGTCGGGTGGGTGCACTCCGGACGAGTCGAGTGTGGAGTTGGATGAGAATCTGCGGGCAAAGCACTCAGCTTTCTCAGCAGATGACGTGAGAACGTCAAATCCATGGATTAAAGGAGGTATTGAGGATTTCCTATTGTTGAGCACTCGTTTACAAATCCTCCAATAGTCCTTGGAGCCGAACTTGCGGTCAGCTATGTGCTGTCGCATTCTCTCCGCAAACAACTGTTTGGCGTCATTTAGAGTTCTCTTGCACTCACTGCGAGCGGATGTGAACAGGCGCCTATTGTGATCAGTTGGCTGTCTCTGGAATAGATGGAAGTAATGGTTCCTGTGGGCAATGGCGGCTGAGCAGGCTGGAGAGAACCACGGAGGGGAATGAGGTTTTAAGCAATACTTCCTGGTGGGTATGAAGGCATCAATGCCAGCTTTCACCCATGACGAGACCTCAGAGGCACAGTCATCAACTGATAGGTCAAACACTTTTCCCCAAGGGACGTCGCAGAGGAAATCGCGAAAGGCTTCCCAGTCAGCTTTTTGGTAGAGGTAGGAGGTTCTATGAGTAGGGGGATCCTGGGGGGAGTGAGATTGGAAAGAAATACTGAGGGAGACTACAGCGTGGTCGGAGTTGCCGAGAGGGCAAAGCTGCGAGACTTGACAGGCGTCGGGCGCAGAGGTGAAACATATATCTAGCAGTGAGGAATGACCCGAGGGTGTGCTTGGGAAGCGAGTGGGGAAGTCCACCACTTGCGTAAGGGATTGGGAAATAGCAAAGTTCATGGCGTGAGTGCCCGCCGAATCAGTAACAGCGTTTTCAAGCCACTCAGAGTGATGGGCATTGAGGTCTCCAAATACAAATATGTGGGCAAATGGGTGATAGGTAATAGCCTTATCTATGTCGTCGGCAATGCTATCTAGTAGGGAGCAGTCAGGAGAGGAGGGAGAACGGTAAAGGAAGAATAGGTAGCTAACCGAACTGAGGAGAGACAAGCGGAGACATATGTATTGGTGGTCAGTAGATTCGAGTGAAGTCACCCTAGTTATGGGGAGGTGTTCGCTGACATAAACACCCAGCCCATGCATGTGGACAGTAGAATCCTTCCTTAAAAGGGGAAGATAACCAGGGATGAAGAGGTCAGAGGAGGGAATAGTTGAGTTGAGGTTAGTTTCGCAGAGCGCGAGGATGTCAGGGGACTTTTCATGCAGGAACGCTTCTACACTAGCAAAGTTAGTACGAATGCCTCGGATATTAGTGAAGGAGAGGTTAATGGGCTTAGGTGGTTTGGATTTAGCTGGTTTAGGGTCATTTCTGTTTTGTCTTGTCATGTTTTTGGTTTATAGAAAGGGACCTAGGGTAGAGGATACAGGCGGTCATTACCCACGATCTGAGCTGGGAGGGGGACTGGCTAGGGCTGCAACAAGGTGTGGCCGCGGGGTTGCCCACCGAAAGCGCTTGCAGGGACACCTATCCATGCGCGACATGGCACTACAAGAACCCCGATATTATACAACTGTTGATCAGAGCAGCCGCTCTTGACGCTACGCAAGAGTTAGGGCTCCTAACTACCAGTCGGAAGCAGCAACCAGGAAACTGCCAACCCGGTACCCTCACAGTGATGAGCCATTGCCACCAACCGGCCAGATCGCAGGAAACTCACGGAAGCACCAGTACCAAGGTCTGAAGAGAGAGAAGTGAAAACCGGAAACCACATCCTAAACAGGAAACAAGGAACGAGCCTCTACTCCAGTTCAATAGACGTGGGAGGAGTATAGACCGGGCGATAGTGTGACCTATCTACTACTATTAAAAAAAAAAAAAAAAAAATCGAACACGAACAATCCTTTGAAAAAAAAACAAAAAAAAAACACAAACTTACAAAAGTGGAGTTTAACTAAGTTTTAACTTAGTTAAAGTCCAAATGAACTCCAAAAAAAGGGGGGGAGAACAAAAACATAGATATATATAAAAACAAAAAAAAAAAAAAAACAAACGGAAAATACCTCACAGTTTAACACAGGAAATTTGAATTAAGATTCATTCTTCAATTCTTGCTTTTCCCAAATATCAAAGCGAGTCGGCCTGCTAGGTAAATTCCCATTCAAAGAACAACACGTGGCATGGAGCTGTAATGGCTGCTGATAACTTGGCCAAAGTAGCTTCGCATAACAGAATAAATATAAATTTCAAACTTTTTTTTTTTCCTCCTAAATGAAGCATGAACTCCAAAAAGGGGGGGGGAGAACAAAAACATAGATATATATAAAAACAAAAAAAAAAAAAAAAAAACAAACGGAAAATACCTCACAGTTTAACACAGGAAATTTGAATTAAGATTCATTCTTCAATTCTTGCTTTTCCCAAATATCAAAGCGAGTCGGCCTGCTAGGTAAATTCCCATTCAAAGAACAACACGTGGCATGGAGCTGTAATGGCTGCTGATAACTTGGCCAAAGTAGCTTCGCATAACAGAATAAATATAAATTTCAAACTTTTTTTTTTCCTCCTAAATGAAGCATGAACTCCAAAAAGGGGGGGGGAGAACAAAAACATAGATATATATAAAAACAAAAAAAAAAAAAAAAAAAACAAACGGAAAATACCTCACAGTTTAACACAGGAAATTTGAATTAAGATTCATTCTTCAATTCTTGCTTTTCCCAAATATCAAAGCGAGTCGGCCTGCTAGGTAAATTCCCATTCAAAGAACAACACGTGGCATGGAGCTGTAATGGCTGCTGATAACTTGGCCAAAGTAGCTTCGCATAACAGAATAAATATAAATTTCAAACTTTTTTTTTTCCTCCTAAATGAAGCATGAACTCCAAAAAGGGGGGGGGGAGAACAAAAACATAGATATATATAAAAACAAAAAAAAAAAAAAACAAACGGAAAATACCTCACAGTTTAACACAGGAAATTTGAATTAAGATTCATTCTTCAATTCTTGCTTTTCCCAAATATCAAAGCGAGTCGGCCTGCTAGGTAAATTCCCATTCAAAGAACAACACGTGGCATGGAGCTGTAATGGCTGCTGATAACTTGGCCAAAGTAGCTTCGCATAACAGAATAAATATAAATTTCAAACTTTTTTTTTTCCTCCTAAATGAAGCATGAACTCCAAAAAGGGGGGGGGAGAACAAAAACATAGATATATATAAAAACAAAAAAAAACAAAAAAAAAAACAAACGGAAAATACCTCACAGTTTAACACAGGAAATTTGAATTAAGATTCATTCTTCAATTCTTGCTTTTCCCAAATATCAAAGCGAGTCGGCCTGCTAGGTAAATTCCCATTCAAAGAACAACACGTGGCATGGAGCTGTAATGGCTGCTGATAACTTGGCCAAAGTAGCTTCGCATAACAGAATAAATATAAATTTCAAACTTTTTTTTTTCCTCCTAAATGAAGCATGAACTCCAAAAAGTGGGGGGGGGAGAACAAAAACATAGATATATATAAAAACAAAAAAAAAACAAAAAAAAACAAACGGAAAATACCTCACAGTTTAACACAGGAAATTTGAATTAAGATTCATTCTTCAATTCTTGCTTTTCCCAAATATCAAAGCGAGTCGGCCTGCTAGGTAAATTCCCATTCAAAGAACAACACGTGGCATGGAGCTGTAATGGCTGCTGATAACTTGGCCAAAGTAGCTTCGCATAACAGAATAAATATAAATTTCAAACTTTTTTTTTTCCTCCTAAATGAAGCATGAACTCCAAAAAGGGGGGGGGAGAACAAAAACATAGATATATATAAAAACAAACTTGACTGTATCAATTAGCAGTTGTCCTACAGAAATGCGCTATTGAATCAGTTAATTCTAAACTCTACAATAAATCATTCTTGCTTTCCAGTTTGTTGGAAATTCTCGTCAGTAGTTCCCCTTTTTAGAAACTGTGAACTTTCTGATTTCTCGAATTATCGTCCTATTAGTCTTGAACGACATTTTGGAAAAGAACTAAAGACTCTAATCGATTACAAATTGGTTAATGTTCTTATTTTTAAGGGCTTCTTTCAGATAAACAATTTGGATTTCCCTAGGTCAACCGCCGATGTATTAGCGGTTATTGCTGAAAGAATCTATCAAGTTTTCTATAAGAACGATGAGGCGCCGGTTGTGGTCTTAGGTTTCTCGATGGCATTCGCTTGTCTTCACAAGCTCAAAAGTAAAGTTGTTTCTGTCCGAATATTTAATTTGATTCAATATTTCTTACGAATCATATAATGAAGGTTGTCTTGAACAACCACACTCCTAGATCCTTTCACAGACCCTCCCTCTCATACTCATTGTTTCCTATCTTCATCAACGACATTTCTGATGAGTTCCCAACTTGGTGTTTATGCTGATGACGCAACTATTTACTCCCGTCTTAATAGCAAATCAAATAGATCAGATAAAATAAAACTGTCAGGTGATCTAAAAAATGACCGATCAGTTATTAATTAGGACAAAATCTGTCTTGCACATTTTAAAGGAATGTGCGTTGAGGTGCAGTAGATATCGGCTCGGAACGAGAAATCGGGGAACCGAGTTCTAATTCCAGTTGAATTCCTTGCATTCACTTACGCACAAATGCCGTTGGGAAAGGTATTAATCCGTCTCTTCCCCCCAGTTATGGATTAAATAATAGGACAGATTGGGTTTTATAGCCTTGGCTGACAACCAGTCTACCACTGAAAGCAATAGGAACCTACTGCGGGATAATCTTCTGCCCAGTCAGCCATGTCTCTTTTGAGACATGATCGCCCAAAGCGTGTATTATGTATGGCACTTAACTGACTGACTGAATATAATAATTGGAATCACATTAAGTCTTCTACTGGATATAAAGTGAGGAATTAGTTTTGTATTGTTATGAAGTAATAAACTGATCCCCCACTAATTACTAAATAATATAATGCATCACTTCCGCCTCTAGCTATGAGTCAAATAACAGGACAGATTGGGTTCTATAGCATTGGCTGGCAACCAGTCCACCGCAGAAAGCAACAACAACCTACTACGGGATAATCTTCTGCCCAGTTAGTTATGTCTCTTTCGGGACATGATCGCCCAAATCGTGTATCACGTATGGCGTTTAACTGACTGACATTTTAAAACTTCTATAACGAAACTGCTCTCTTTTAGTCATCATAGAGAATTTTATGGCTGATGCTAACCTCCAGGTGAGTGACTCATGACACTACTTTGGTCGCACGTTTTCCCCTGACATGAAATGGATTTATTATTTTGAATCAATTCTGAGGTCGGCTGCTTAAAAAGCTGAAAAGCTGTCTGAATCCAACTTGCACATTTAGAAATCTATCATTTTTGCGCGTATTGAATATTACTGCCATATACGGTCTGACGACTTGCTATATTTCTGGAGTTTTAATCAAAATCCATGAAAGGTTTTGCAATACTATAGGTCCTGTTCTGGCATATCTACTTAAGTCTCTTTCCCACCGCCGTTACGCAGCTTCCTTGTGTCTTTTCCATAAATATTTTCATGGCAATTGTTCTAATGAGCTTTTCTCTTTCGTATCTCGATCGTATGAATTTAAACGTACTACTAGATTGGCAGTTAGGTTTCATCGTTTTACTGCTGAAATAACAATAGCATTAAGTATAAACCAATAACATTAAGTTTTACTCGAATATATGTTTTCCTTGTAAAAATCTTTCTGGTTTCTAGTTTCTTTGCCAACTACAATTTTCAAAATATAAATGTAACTTCCATCTCCCTCTTCTGTTTTCTTGAATCCCTTTCTTTAATTGTTCTTTCTCCCCACTAAAGTATAATCATTGTTTTTCATTTTCAGTAAGCACCTGCCTCTTATTGCCTTGCTTGGGGTGATTAAAAAACAAACTTTTTCTAATCTTTTAACTTTTTCTACCCGTATAACTATTTAACTCCGATTTGTTAAATTTAAGACTTTGATTTTTAATTTTTTCCTCGCTGAATGTGTTGACTTCTCCGATCAGATTTTTAAAAGACCGTTTTTCAGTTAAGTTTCCCAAACAGAATGGTTTAAATTCTCCGCTTTTACCGTGTTAATTCGGTACAAATGTTGACAATTCTTTCGTTTTTATGATTTTGTTTGTTAATGCTCCAAGGTGCTTTTTGCCAACTTCAATCCACGAATGGAACCTATTTTTGTCTAGTCTTCATAATTAGTCTTCGGGCAGACAAAATAAACAGTCTACAGAGTTTTTTTAAAGTTTTAAAATCAATAATTGATTATTTCTGGACATTTTAAAAAATAGATTCCAAAAGTTATATTTCATTTTTAAGAAAGATGATTCCTACAAAACGATCAGACCAAAAGTCGATGAGCAAACGGATATTATCTTGGAAAGTATTTTTAAAAAGCGTTTAAGAAGTCTCTTGTTTAAAAGAACAATAAATAATTTAAACGTGTACGAATTTTGATACGAAGTTCAGAAATTTTTATAATGTTAATTCTTTAAACAAAATATTTCTTTATAATCGAAATAGTGTAAACCGCAAAAAAGAAAAAAAATGATAATAATAATTTTGAAACTGGGAAATTATGAATTTTCTTTAAGAGTAACTTGAATAATTAAAACAAAAAAGCCTTTGCTTTAAGCGATTTCGTCATATAGGAAATGAGACGAAAGTTATTAAACAAAATAAATCGAACTCACTTGGTGATTGGATCTCGTCGGTCTAGTGAACTGTAAACATTGAGATTCAACAAATAAATCGGAGACAAAAAACAGAAAAGAATAAAAATGACGAAAGAAAAATTACCAGGAATAAATTATTGAAGTTTTTTTATTTATTTATTTTTTTTTATTGCCGTTGAATGATGAAAGGAAATCATGAAAGGTTTGTAATAAAGTTTTGCTGGTGTCTCTGAAAAGAACAGTTATTTCTGTAAGTTTTTTTTTTTTCGTTTCTTGCCTTTTCAGAAATAAATGGGTGTATTTCATGGCGGGAGGCAGACAATTAATATAAGGGCATTGGAAGAAAGAGATACGCAAAGGAGTGGAACAGATTAGGTTCACAGCAAATACGGCCTTGGCTTAATTAAGGAAAAAAAAGTTGTTTTTTTTAATAGCAGCGGTAACGATATCTTTGCACTTGAAGTTTGTCTAAGTGATTACAGAGGCAAACATGAGTTTGAAACTTTCTACAAAATTACGACACCAGATAAAGATATTTATTCAGCTTAATTTGGCAACCCACATCCACGGTATCCTTACCCATCTATCACCTTCCTTCTGACATTTCCTACATCTAACCACTCCTTCTCTTTACCTTTCCCTATGTAGCCCCATGCGCAATAGTGGCAGTGGAATGCCTTGCTTGGGGTGAAATGATTAAAACAAAATGTCCGTTTTCGTTTGTATAGTATTATGTATGTGTTAGATATATTTGATCGTTTTAGGTATGAGAATAGATATATTTGATCGTTTTAATAGATATATTTGATCATTTTATGTATGAGAATAGATATATTTGATCGTTTTTTTTTTGCATGAGGAAAGATATATTTGATTCGGTACCTCTAATAAATTGCTAAAAAAACAACAACAGCATAATGTGAAGGAAAAAGGCCCCAAACTAAACAAAAACAGAGTTTTATTGGCAAATTATTTACGTTATTATTAAGAGGATAGATCAAAATATTTTTAAATTATTTTAGTTTTTTAAAAAACTTTTTCTAACACGTTCGAAATTTTTGAAGAAAATCTTGTTTTTCTTTCGTCCGTTAGTGACGTAATTTTCACAAAGGTTTATCACGGCAAGCGTAATATTACGCAAGGCTTTTTTTGCGGGTGAAAGTCACATTAATTTGGAAATTCTTGCAAAAATCAAATAATGGATGAGTTTGATCAAAATTTCATGAATAATTCATGATTGACTGAAATCATTGTTGAAACAATTATTTTTGAAAATATTCGTAAAAATATTTTTTCAAATTGTTTCCCCATCATCAATTAATTTCCGGAAAAATCTAGAATTTCTTCATCGTTTTTCAATAAACCTAATATTAATAAAATTCAAGGGTCATTCGGGAATGCTAATGAAATGTCTTTTTTTTCTTCTAAATTAGGCCATTTTTAGAAAATCTGCTCCGAATTGCGAAAAAAAAATGCAGTAAAATTATGCCATTTTTTATTTAGATAAACTTTAATTGCTTTTATAGACGATATAAATTAAGGATATCGATGACACCACAGTTTACTCTCGCCTCGATCAAAAATCCGGTGTGGGCGATAAAGCGAACCTTGCTGCCGAGCTTGAGAAGGACCTCCAATCCGTGGTGGACTGGGCTAAGAAATGGCTTGTAAATTTTAATGCTTCCAAAACGAAGCTGCTATCAATTAACCATCATAGACAATCGCTCCTACCTCCCATTAGTATGAAACATGCCTGCTTCCCTGAGAGTAAAACAGTACGCTTCTTTGGCCTCACACTCTCAGCGGACCTCAAGTGGAATGACTATATCGAATCTATTGCTAAATCCACTGCTATGAAAGTCGGTTCTCTGTGCAGGGCCCGGAAGTTTTTCTTGCCTGAGTCCATCCTGCACATCTATAAATCTACCATCCGCCCGTGTATTGGATATTGCTGCCACATCTGGTTGGGTGCCCCTGCTATTCACCTCGGGGTCCTTGATAAAATACAACTGAGAATCTGTAATGTGATCGATGCCGTCTTGGCAGTCTGGCTGCAGGCACTCTCTCACCGGCGTGATGTGGCTTCCCTGTGCCTCTTCTATAAATACTTTCACGGCTTCTGCTCCGATGAACTTAGATCACTGGTGCCCCTTAGGTACGAATTTGCACGAGATACTAGATTAGCAACTAGCTCCCACCCTTTTACAGTGAAACAGATAAAATGTAACCGCAATTTCTACTGGAACAGCTTCTTTTCTCGCACTTCCCGCCTTCCTCAACAGCTACAATCTCTAGTAATTTAAATGTAAGGTCAATAGACATCTATCACACTAACTGGCATCCATTCCCTCAAACACTCTACCCCTCTACTCAACCCCCATCCGCGGTATCCTCATCCGTCTATCACCACCACCTTCCAACATTTCCTATAACGAACCACTCATTCTCATCACTTTCCCCTATGTAAGCCCCTGCGCAATAGTGGCAGTGGAATGCCTTGCTTGGGGTGAAATGATTAAAAAAAACAACAAAAATATAATAGGCTGAAAAGAAAAAAATTCAATGAATAATGAATATTTACAAGAATTGTTTTCATTTTTATTATTTTTTATTATAATAATTTATAAAGTTTCAAAAAAGTCTTAAAATTGCTTCTTTCAAAGTTACACTAGGGTGTGAAATGAATGCATTTACTAATCGAACTACATTTACTAATCGAAAATTGAAAAGCATAAGACAAATACATGACACAATAGATTTTTAAAATAATTAAAACATTTTTTGTGTGTACTGAAAACCCGTATTTTATTTTTTCATGCATGAGAAATAATACCTTTGAATGTTTTATGTGTAAGAATAAATATATTTGATCATTTTATGTGTGATAATAGATATATTTGATTGTTTGATATATGAGAATATAAATATTCGGTCTTTTAATACATAAGAATAGATATATTCGATCATTTAATGTATAAGAATTGATATATTCGATCATTTAATGTTTAAAAATAGATATATTCGATCATTTAATGTTTAAAAATAGATATATTCGATTATTTAATCTATAAGATTGTTATATGTATGAGAATATGTATGAATTCGATCATTCAATGCATAAATATAGATATAATCGATCATTTAATGTATAAGTATAGATATATTCCATCATTTAATAAATAAGTATCGATATATTTGATCATTTAATGTTTTTTTAATCGTATCACCCCAAGCAAGGCATTCCACTGCCACTATAGAGCAGCGGGTTAAATAGAGCTATTGGATATAGGAAATGTCAGGAGGAGGGTGACAGTAAGGAGGCAGATAGGAAGAGTGTTTGAGAGAATGGGTGCGAGTTAGTGTGTTAGGAGGTGTCTCTTGACCTTACATTTAAACTCCTGGAGATTGTAGCCGTCGGGGAAGCAAATTCGGAAGGGAATTCCACAGGCGGGAAGTGCGAGAAAAGAAGCTGTTGGAGTAGAAATTGCGGTTATATTTCATCGGTTTCACAGTAAAAGGGTGGGACCTAGTTGTAAATCTAGTATCTCGTGCAAATTCATACCTAGAGGGTCACCAGTGATCTAAGTTCGTCAGAGCAGAAGCCGTGAAATTATTTATAGAAGAGGCACAGGGAAGCCACATCACGCCGGTGAGAGAGTGACTGCAGGCGGTCAGCCAAGTCAGTATCGATCACGTTACAGATTCTCCGTTGTATTTTGTCAAAGATCCCGAGGAGAATAGCAGGGGCACCCGACCAGATGTGACAACAGTATTTAATACACGGGCGGATGGTAGATTTATATATATGCAGGATGGATTCAGGCTGAAAGATTAGAATAGATATATTTAATCATTTAATCTTTAAAAATAAATGTATTCGAACATTAAATATATAAGATTAGATGTATTCGAACATTTATTGCATAATAATAGATATATTCTAACATTTTATATGTAAGAATAGATATATTTGATCATTTAATGTATTAGAATTGATATATTCCATCATTTTATATATAAGAAAAATAAATTCGATCACTTAATGTAAAAGAATAGATATATTCGATCATTTAATGTATAAAAATAGATATATTCGATCATTTATTGTAAAAGAATAGATATATTCGATCACTTAATGTATAAGAATAGATATATTCGATCATTTAAACTATAAGAATAGATATATTCGATCATTTAATGTATAAAAATAGATATATTCCATCATTTATTGTAAAAGAATAGATATATTCGATCATTTAATGTATAAAAATAGATATATTCGATAATTTAATGTGTAATAATAGATATATTCGATCATTTAATGTATATGTATTTATGTATTCCATCATTTAATATATAAGTGTAGATATATTCGATCATTTAATATATAAAAATAGATATATTCCATAATTTATGTATAAATATTGATACATTTTTAGGCCGTAATTTTTCTGCTAACAGTTTCTTTTTGCACTTCTCACTACTGAATCTCACTTCCGGCTCTTTGCTTGGGGGTTTATACCGATTAAAAAAAAGCAACCCACCCCGAAAAATAATAACGCCTGTCTTGGATGCAGCTACATATAATAAAGATAAATTTTGCTGTGCTAATTTCTTCTGTGGAGAGGACCTGTTCTTTATGAAATGAGCATCGGGATCATAGTTCTTACGTAGAACCGAACATAAAATCTTACAGGAATTACAACTATCTCAGCCACCAGAAGTGATTGCTTTATTCTCTTTCTAAGCGTTTTAGTTAGTGATGTTGTTAATAGGTTGCCTTTGAATCGCATATCTTTTTCTTGCCTTTTCCGAGACTGACCAAGTATTTACTGAGGCTGAACGAAGGATTGTATCTATGGCAAAATTGTGAAGTGAAACCTAAGATTGTCTTCGCTAGACTTTGAACATGTCTCACCACTTCCTGTTGTCAATTGTAACACCACCCGTATGTACCATCGAAAAAGAAAGGTGGATACCCGGAGTGTTTTTGTTGTTGCTTAGCCGTACGATTGGGGAGATGATTTCCAGATTGACAGCCTGATTTTTTATGAGAAAGTCAAGGAAAAAACAGAGAACGGGAATAATGGTTCAAGGTGGCCTAAGAGATATCAACATGGAAGACACATGCATACACACACACGCACACACACATCAGCATGGAAAACACGCACACACACACATCAGCATGGAAAACACACACACACACACACACACACACACACACACACACACACACACACACACACACACACACACACACACAAATATATATCTTGACAACTGCCGAAAAAAATTCTGGATTTATAACCATTTAATTATATGTTGAGTTTTGTTCTCAATATTTCATATTGCTCTGGATTATATCCATTAAGCTCTGCATTTTTAAAATCTTTTGGATTATCCTCTCCGTTTTTAGAAATTTGCCATTTTCTCCTATACTTGCTTATATATATATATATCGCATCTCTCATTCACTGAAATGAATTAGAGCGCTCTAGCGATTGGGTGCGTATAATGATATGCGCTAAAAAGTCTGCCTACTTCCACCGAACGCCCATAGCCCAGGGGTAGAGTCACCGACTGACGCCATTTCTGTCGGGTTTCAATCCTGGGTAAAAAAGCAATCGGAGTCTAACCGTACTGATGAGCTGTGATACGACGAAACAGATCTGTCCACGGATGACAATATATATATATATATATATATATATATATATATATATAAGCAAGTATAGGGTAAGTATGGATGGAATAAAATTCCGTATCCCCCCCCAAAAAAAACACTATTCTTAAAAAGTGCTCAATACAAAGTAGAGCGAATAATATTAATGTAGAATTTATAACTTAAATATGTTAAGTATATATATATATGTATATATATTAGTGATCCACATACAAGCCTGTTTCGCTGTATCACAGCTCATCAGTGTGACTAAACATCTCCTTGCCTCCAGCCAGAATCGAAATTCGACCGATTTGGTGTCAGTTGGAGTCACTAACCCCTAAGCCACAGTCACATGTAATCAGAAAAATGACATGTTAACGTGTTGTATATAAGCCGCGTATACACACGCCAGTCACCGAAAGAACTCAATTCATCGCTGAAGAGTTATGCATATATCGCAGAAGTGGAAACTGTTTTTAAAATTTTCTCCTCTAGAGAGCTCAATCGTAATGAGAGTATAATATATTAGTCATCCACATACAAGCCTGTTTCGCTGCATCACAGCTCATCAGTGTGGCTAGACACATCTACTTGGCCGGGATCGGTATATATATATAAACACAAACTTATAACTATACTCGTTTCGAAAACCTTCCGCGTATCTACGTGGAAGGAAAAAATGGTTGTACCAAGAAAGAAAGAGCTAAGCACAAAGGGATTCGGACCGAATCAGCACGTAGCCCAAAGAAAAAAACCGAGACGAGTATTCAACTAACAAAAAAGCGCTCAATACTTAAACAGCAGAATAAGTATACATACATACATACATACATACATACATATAATCATTTCGCCCCAAGCAAGGCAGTACTGCTACTGGTATGCAGAGTGTTACATAAGTGGAGAATGATGAGAAAGAGGAACATGTTATAGGGGGTGTCAGAGAGAGAATGGGTAAGAGAAGGATGGGAATACTGGTGTGAAGAGGGCGTAGAGTGGGAAGGGAAAAGAACATGATGCAAAACGTGTGGGGAAATCCACCACTTACGTATGAAAAGTTCATAGTATGGTCACCAGCAAGGTCTGTGACAGTTTTCCAGCCACTTAGTGTGGTGGGCATCAAAATCTCCCAAATATATGAGCGAACGGATGAGAGGAAACGGCCTTATCTATATTCTTCGAGATGGCTTTCAAGTACGTAACAGGAAATGAAGAGGAGCGGAGGAGAAAGCAAAGAGAGATTAACTAAGCTTAGCAGAGTGAGACGGAAGCACATGTTGGAAGGATCTGAAGATTCAAGAGAAATCACGCTAGGTATGAACGTTGCAATCCTTTCTGTAAACCCAGAGATATACAAATCAGAGGAAGGAAAAGAAGGGTCAAGGTTAATTCCACAGAGAGCTAAGCTGTTAGGTGAGTTTACTTGGAGGAACGATTCAACGTTGCAAAATTTGGTATGGATGCCACGGATATTCGAGAAAGAGATGTTAACAGGTTGAGGTGATTTTTTGTTTAGCCGGTTTAGTTTTAATTTGTGTGATTTCATAATCAGAGATTTTTTGTGTAAGGATAGGCCTAGTATAGTAGTCTCAGTCGGTCGTTAAATGTAACATGTGTAGGAAGGAAACTAGCGCAGACTACAGCATAATGTGGCCCACTTGCAGGGATATAGCACTACAAAAAGCCCTATATTACTGAACTGTTGATTAGAGCTGCCTCTAAACACGCTATGCAAGAGTTCGGGCTACCAGTTGGAAGCAGCAATCAGGAAAGTGCTAACATGGTACCCTCAGAATGAAGAGACGCAGCCACCATCCATACACATTACAAAAATCTTGCGACAGCATCACTATTAAGATCTGAGGAGAGGAAAGAAACCAGGAACCCCTACCGGAACAGGGAAAAAGGGATGAGCCTTAACTCCTGTTTAAAAGAAGAGGGTGGATTATGAACCGGGTGATAGTAGGGTATATCTACGGCAGTTAACTGACACAAGTATATTTTACTTTAAGTATATAGATTAGAACATATCCAACGCTATGTGTGTGTGTGTGTGTGTGTGTGTGTATGTGTGTGTTGTGTGTGTGTGTGAGTGAGTGAGTGAGTGAGTGAGGAGAGAGAGAGAGAGAGAGAGAGAGAGAGAAAAATTAAAAGTAAAAGTAAAATTAGCTTTACTGCTAGGACGGCTAAAAGAGATGACAGTTTTTTAAAAAATGATCTAACTCTTTTTTGAAAATAAAAATTACATATACATACAAATGATTGAACAATAACTCCCTGTTTTATACGTAATTTTTACATGACGGGAGAGTCCATCATGCATAAACTAAGGCACTACTTTTCAATCAACTTGTATATATATATATATAGGGTTTTGGGTAATGTTTGGCGCCGAGGTTGTTGTTTTTCCAGTGGTTTTACTGATAAAATATATTTTGACAATTAGGTTTTTTTATCGAACGTGCTCGATATCGGAATTGAGAGATATATTATCAAGTCTCTGTAAACAGCCCTGACGAGTGAGAACATCATAACGGTGTCCTTACAAAATTTCGAAGTAGGCGTGAATTGGATCAGTTAAAGAGAAAAACTCTTCAGAATAGAAAACACACAAATATTGTACCAAACTGGCGAGCAATATGTGGAAATTAAAATTGAAATATGGAAAAACCCTGACATAACTTCGAGCATAGTAAAAATAGCCAAACCATACAACGGTGGCAACATATGCAGAATGTGGCTGATGGAAAAATAGCCATTATGTTGTTCCCAGAAAGAAAAAAAAATGACTAAATGAAAGATTAGAATTTTTTTTTTTTAATCATATCACCCCGACCAAGGCGGTATCGCCACTGATGCGCAGGGGGCTACGTAAGAGTGAAAAGATTGGAAAAGAGAAAGCCGGAAATCACATCCTAAACAGGGAACAAGGAATGAGCCTCTTCACCTGTTCAATAGACGTGGGTGGAGTGTGAACCGGGCGATAGTTTAGTCTATCTACCCCAATTGAAAAAACATGTGAGAAGATTGGAAAAGAGAAAACCAGAAACCGCATCCTAAACAGGAAACAAGGGATGAGCCTCTTACCCTGTTCAATAGACGTGGGTGGAGGTGAACCGGGCGATAGTTTAGTCTATCTACCCCAATTTAAAAATCATGTGAGAAGATTGGAAAAGAGAAAACCAGAAACCGCATCCTAAACAGGAAACAAGGGATGAGCCTCTTCACCTGTTCAATAGACGTGGGTGGAGTGTGAACCGGGCGATAGTTTAGTCTATCTACCCCAGTTGAAAAAACATGTGAGAAGATTGGAAAAGAGAAAACCGGAAACCGCATCCTAAACAGGAAACAAGGGATGAGCCTCTTACCCTGTTCAATAGACGTGGGTGGAGTGTGAACCGGGCGATAGTTTAGTCTATCTACTCCAATTGAAAAAAATTGAGAAGATTGGAAAAGAGAAAGCTGGAAACCACATCCTAAACAGGAAACAAGGGATGAGCCTCTTCACCTGTTCAATGTCCAAATATAATAATACCCATAAATACTTACTAGAATCATACAAACGTGGATGAAAGCGTCTAAGATCCTTAGATAACTCCTCCCTGATTTTGAAAATTTTTCAGTTGTTTGAAAATTCCGGTCACGCGTAAAAATCTTTGTTCAAGCTTTTGAAAAACGGTAAAATCAGTTATTTTAAATCGTCTGAAGCTACCGAAAGGTCGAAACCTAGGTTGCGTAAATAACTCATTTCCAAATGAAAACTACATGTTTATATATACACAGAAAATATAAGCAAGAGTCAACAAACCTACCTAGGTTTTACCCTACGGTTCTTCAGGGTAAATTGGAGCCAATTTACCCTGAAGGGCCGTAGGGTGAAACCTAGGTAGGTTTGTTAGCTCTTGCTTTGATTTTCTGTCTTTGTTGCTCTACTTTCGTATTGAGCGCTTTCGTGTTAGGGTTTTCGTCATGGGTTTTTTTTCTTTCTTACGAGTGCTTGACTTTTTGTTCATGTACTTCGTTTGTTTCTTTTTTTACTTCCTCTTCATTTCCCTCCGAGTTCGTCCTCGGTGGGTTGTACAAGACGATTTAAATTATAGCTTAATTAGTACTAGTTTTAGCGGAGTTAGTTCTGTTACTATTGGTGTTGTAATTACTATAGTTAATATTATATATATATATATATATATATATATATATATATATATAGTTATGCTTTCGATGCTCATAACTATTAGGCGACCTTGAACCATTATTCTTGCCCTCTTTTTTCACTTCTCTTTCTCCGTTCCTTCTTCCTCTCATTATTTCTCCGTCTTCTTTCCTCTTCTTTCTTCTACACTTTCTCCTCCCTTCTTCTGTGTTTTTTACTCTCCTCGTTTCATTTCGGATTTGGATGGCAACACGTTCTAAACAAAATCCATTTTTTATATTGAAAAACATTGCGGATGAAACAATTAGGAAAAACCTTTTAAGAATAAATTATAAATTCTTTTATAGATTTTGGAAGTGAAACAGACGTTCAAATTGTTTTATTTTCTATTCCATCCTACTGACCCTCTCTACAGAGGAACAATATTCATAGCATTTCAGGAAACGTTTAATCGAAATATAAGAAATGAATTTTCGTGCTTGAAATAACTTTAAGGAACAAAAAACTGGCTTCTTAATTACGATCAAGAAAAACAAATTATGCAAATGGAAATTCTTGGAGAATACAAATATATCCATCAGCATTTGAAATTGTTTACTCTATTGGGGAATTCTATAATAGATTAGAAAAATGTAATTAAAAAGTTTATGACGTTTTTCTTTTTGTAACCAAGTATTTAAACATGGCCTATTTCATTTTTTATACTCAGATTTTATCAATCCGAAGCAAGAATGTTGTTGAAGCAATTTCACTCAATTTTCACATGTCTTACTTCCTGGAAACATTATTACTGAATTGGTCTTTTATGGATTGTAAGTAACAAACGCAAACTAAAATTAAATGCAGGTGGAGTGAGTCACTTCGCAAACAGAAAATTAGCACTTTACTAAAAAGATTTTGATCCAGTAATAATATTCTCAAAGTGTCTAAAACTTACCAATTCGTACACCTGTCCCCTGCAATAAACCTCGATGCCAAGTCTGTAAATATCTGATCAATCATTGCATTTTAACCCCACCAAACACTCACACAATATTCAAACCACCGGCTATGAATTGTAACAGTTCAAAACTTATATATTTACTAGCAGTTCAGCCCGGTTTCACTCGGGTAGTTTAAGGAATAATAAGAATAAAAAACATATGATGAATTTACATAGCAAATACTTACACAACGTCCACCCTTGTCACTTTTATAGATATAGATAACAATGTAGAATGTCTCTATTGGATTAGGGTGGGAGGGAGAGGGGCAAATATATAGATATATAAATAATATAAAGTGGGGTGATCGATTCTATATTATAATCAGTACATAAACTGATCCCTGAATTTGTGGGGTGATAATATATATATATATATTATATTCTCCAGAAGCAGAAAAGTCACGGTTTCTCCGGACATATTTTTGAGCTGATCTAGTTTTTTTTCTCTCAAATCGTGAAATGAAACTTATCCTGAACGGCCACTCGTCTCGATCCTTTCTTACGAACGAAAATGCCCTCCAGGGCTCCATCCGTGGTTCTATGTTGCTTTTAATTTTCTCGATAGTTCTCAACTTAGCATCTACGCTGACGACACAACCAGTTACTCTGGTCTCAATAGTAAGGCTAAGCAGACCGACAAAATCCAAATGGAAGCTGATGTAAAAAACTTGAAAGACCGTCATTAACTGAGACAAAAGATGGCTTGTCACTTTTAACGTCTGGAAAAACTCTTATCCATTAATCATATGAGAAACATCTCTCTACCTCCCATTAGAATGGCAGATGCTAACCCCCAGGAAAGTGATTGTTGCGCCTACTCATTCTAATGTTCTCAAATGACATGCAGTGGAAAGACTTTATTGAATCCATTGTAAGGTCAGTTGCTAAGAAAGTCAGTTCACTGTGTCATTCGAGACAATTTTTCTTGCCAGAATCTATCTTACATATCTCTAAGTTTACCATTCGTCCATGTCTAGAATATTGCTGCCATATGTGATCCGGAGCTCCTACAATTTTTCCTTGAACTCTTTGATAAGATGCAAAGAAGAATCAGCAATATTACTGGCTCTTATCTGGCAGTTCGGATTCACTCACTTACCCACCGCTGTGTCTTGTTTATAAATACTTTTATGGCAATTGTTCAGATGAAATTTCGCTATCGAGAACTCATCAATTTACAGCTGATGTGGTTGGAGGCAGACGTTAATTCAATGCCAACATTTTCTTTTCGTGCACTTCTCGCCTTTAGAACTTCCTTCCGACTCCATGTTTTCCAGCCAAATTTAATCTGCGAACATTTAAATGCAAAGGTAATCGCTATCTACTGTCCTTCTGATTACTCTTTTAGCTAATTATTAAAGTTGCTGTTCGTAATTCATCTACACCCTGTAACCCCGTGCGTCTTAGTGAATTTACAGGGGTAATACAGTTAAAGAACAATATATATATATATATATATATATATATATATATATATATATATATATATATCCGAGTGAATACAGAACGAAGAAAGAATTCTGACAACGTCCAAAACATTAAATTTAATAGGAAACATAAAATTTAATAGAAAAAATATATTCCCTAAATCCAAAGTTAAGATTAAATATACAAACTTACATTAATTATAAAGACTCTGCCTAAATTAAAAATATCCGCGCCAGCCACGACCGGCTCTTCTAAGAAATCCATAAGGATATAGTCTAGTCACTAGATAATAAAAACTTACAACTGTCTAGAAATCAAAGAATCTCATTAATCAACCACTTAAAAAACACTCTCTCCAAAAATCCCAACGATCAAAAACTTATTCCCCTATCACTAACCCCCACCAACACCTCTAACAAAACTAAATAAATATAAGAAAAGAGGATTTCCATTACTTTACACACCGCCTGATGAGACATTGAAGTTTCAATGTCGCGTACCTTTATAGCGGATATATATAGAATGATTATGTACATGTTCTAAAATATAATTTATAATATATATATATATATATATATATAATAAACTATAGTTTAGAACATGTACAAATTATTATCTACTAAAAAGTGCACATTTTGTTTCGATATTGAAATGAAAATGTCTCATCAGGTAGTGTGGGTGGGAGATGGGGAAATAATGTTTGTAAGTTGTCAGAATTTGAACGAAAAGAGGGAATTTCTGTCCCAGTATAAAATTAACTAAACTGGGACATAAATTTCTTAAGCTGATAGATAAACACTTCCCCAAAAATAACCCTCTAAGCAAACTTTTCAATAGGAATACAATAAAACCCATTTATAGCTGCTCAAACAATTTAGAAAAAATAATTAAATTACATAACAATAAAATATTAAAAGCATACAACAAAAATAACTCCAACACTCATGCCAGTCTGCCCCATAATAATAACCTTTGTAACTGTAGAAACCCAAACCAATGCCCCATACCTAATAAATGCTTAACAAAATCCCTGGTATATATGTGTTCGATTTCATCCATGGAGAATCCTAAGGATGTTAAAATTTATATCGGAAACACAATGAACGTTTTTAAAAAGTGCTTTTACAATCACCTCTCATTCTTCAATAACAAGGGCAGACAAAATATATCACTTCCTAACTATGTTTGGAAGTTAAAAAACGAAAATAAAACCCCTACAGTTAAATGGAAAATCCTCAAACAAGCCAGAACATCTGAATCAATGAAAGAACTATGTTTCCTTTTTCAAAAAAAAAAAAATGGAAATCATTAAATACATGAGTAGCAACATACTATTAAACCAGAGGCATGAAATCACAGTAAACTGCAAACACATTAAAGAACTTACCTTACAATCATGCTAAAAACTACAAAAGCCAAGGTTAGGATCCCTAGAAACAATAAACTTTTATAGTATTAACAACACTCTTACCTTACCTTCCCTTCTGATCGGAAGTGGAACCACTACATTGAGTCAATAGCTAAATCCACTGCTAGGAAGGTTGGGTCACTATGTCGGGCTAGAATGTTTTTCCCGTCTAACATCATCCTGCATATATACAAATCAACCATTCGTCCGTGCGTGGAGTATTGCTGCCATATATGGTCATGTGCTTCCGCTGTTCACCTCGGTGTTCTTGACAGGCTCCAAAGGAGAATCAGTAATGTGATAGGTACCGACTTGGCGGCTCGACTACAGCCACTTTCCCACCGACGGGATGTGGCCTCCCTTTGTCTGTTCTATAAATACTTCCATGGATTCTGCTCCAACGAACTTAAGTCACTGGTGCCTCTGCAACAGGTGTTTACTTGTACAACCAGACTGGCAACTGGGTCTCACCCATTCACAGTGTGATCAACCAAATGCAGACGACAATTCTATTCCTGCAGCTTCTTTCCTCGCACTTCTCGCCCATGGAACTCGTTCCCTTATTCTTGCTTTCCTGACGGCTACAACCTCCAGGAATTCAAATGCAAGGTCAATAATCATCTCTTAACCACTTGACCCTAGTTCTTTCCTCACCACCCTGTATATAGTTTTCTTTCTCTCCACCTCTGTACCTGTCATCACACCTGTATTCCCTCCCTTTTCTTTCTCCTTATTAAATGGCTTGTTTTTTTCTTCACTCTTTTCTATCTAGTGCTTTTACTCTTATGTAGCCCCCTGCACATCAGTGGCGTTACCGCCTCGGTCGGGACGATATAATTAAAAACAAACCCTCAAATTTTACCTTTATTTCATACCACAAACTGTGATCTAATTTTAAAGTTTTATATACGAAAAGAAATTTCCTAAATTTTAAATTAAGGTTAAATATACAAAAATAGATTATAAAAACTAAGTTTATATACAAAAATATTTGTAGTCGTACAATTCACTAATAAAGATATCTTCACAACATAGCAATCTCTATTCTCACCTAATCGCATTCACTCCTCCCCGCCCCATATACATTTTCTTCTTTTCTTCTTTTATTAAACCCGAAGAAAACCAGCTATTAAGCTATAACGGACCATACCTTATCTTCTAATGTTAAATCTGTTTACAAAATTTTAAACACGTCCATTAATCAACTCTATCCCCTACCTATTCCCTCTTTTCATTGAAAATTCTAACGGACAACTTACAAGCCTTATTTCCTCATCTCCCACCCCACCTACATCTCACACATAATTCACCAAATATAAGAAAACGAGTTTCCATTCCTTTCCACACCACCTGATGAGACATTGTCATTTCAATGTCGAAACAAAATGTACACTTTGTAGTAGATAATAATTTGTAAATTTTCTAAACTATAATTTTTAATATATATATATATATATATATATATATATATATATATATATATATGCATAGAATTTATAAAAGTTTTAGATTATTACAATGGGTAATACATATTCACCGCGTTTTGATGCTATTATCGCGGCTCGTCAGACCCAAATGGTACAACAGATGGTCCTCATATGGACGCGATAATGACATCAAAATGCGGTGAAATATGTATTACCCATTGTAATAATCTAAAATCTTTTATAAATCTAAAATCTTTTATAAATTATATTACTCTGTTAAATTGAATAAATGAATTTAACATTGAGTTCTCTTGAGTTCTTCTCTATTGGAATTTACCTGGATTGCATACCAAGTGTACTATGTTATATATATATATATATATATATATATATATATATATATATATATATATATATGAACAATATAAACACGCACACACACACACACACACACACACACACACACACACATATATATATGTGTTTGTGTATTTATATTGTTCTTATATATATATATATATACATATGCACATATATATTCATATGTATATATATATTTGTTTTTTAAATTAGTGTATTTGGGCTGCAAATTCTCTTTTAAACATATCAAATTAAATAAATTGCAAACAATATGTTTGCTGTGTTTTAATAAAATCTGTGTTTCCATGCTTTAACATGTACATGGCCATGACATTACAACATATAAAAAGAAATTCCATTTGAATAATGTTCACGTTCTCATGAACGCTAGCAATTTGTCGTTATATGTGAAGCATAAAAAATATACAGTAATTTTTAGCAACACAGTTTTCCGGTTACATTTGTTTCCATAACTCACACTCCTGAAGATGACCTTTGAAAGAGGTTGAAAGTACTTGGGTACCTTAAGAAATGAATGAAAATAACATCTGTCAACGCTGCAGCTTATTTCTGACATCTTTTGATTGTAATACACGCAAAGTTATCCGTGAACGTATTATATTAAAAATAAGCAAACATAGTGTTTGCAATTTTCTTAATCTGACAAACACACACACACACACACACACACACACACACACATATATATATATATATTAGTTCATAATCTTTCGGAAGCAGAATTCGAACACGAATTCTCCTTTGTATGAAAAAGTGAGGCGTAGATTCCAATCCTGCCTGGGAGAATGATTTTTCTTTTTTGTCAAGATTCTATTTGAGTGAGACAATAGGCGAAAAAAGTAATATATATTTGTTTTTTCCAATTTTATTGTACTGTACCTTTTTATCTCTTCATTAGCCATTAGTCATGGCCCCAAAGAAAACAAACAATGATATTGGTGAAGGAAAAGAAAAGTTAGGAGATAAAAACTTGAAGTGTATAAGAAAAAAAAACGATCACAAAAATAGCGTTCGTTTGTCAGATCTCGTTGTGCAGTATGGCATACCTAAATCGACAATATCTATTATTCTAAAAAACAAGGATGTGTTAAAAGAATCTAATGTTGCAAAAAAGGAGTGACTGTTATTAGAAAACAAAGACAAATGATACTTAAAGTAGTGGAAAAGATGTTGCTTATTTTTTATAAATGAGAAACAGCTCGCAGGTGAGAGGATCATCAGTAAAGCATTTGTTTGTGAGAAAGCATTAGATATTTATAATGATCTAGTAAAAAACAAAACAAAAACAAATCTGTTTTTTTTATTCCTATGGAGGAAATAGTTTCAGTTTACAAAGAATTTAGATCTCAAATGGCCTTTAGGAAAGGATTAGTTTCGTGAAACGCAGTTACGATGTATAGTCACATATATTCAATGTTTACGTTGTCAGGCTGTTGTCTTCATTTTCATTGCCATATTCAAATTCACGACGTTTCGGCCGTTGCACGCTTTGGTCTTCTTTCAGTGATTTCGAACCGAACCCTTTATTTCAATGACTTAGGTATATTGATCTCGAGCCATAAACCATGCTATCCAGATGTTATGTTTTCTCTCTAAAACTCCATGGCCCGGTGGATATACGCTATAGGCATGTTTTATATCCAGTGGCTTGACCCAAAGAGTTGTAAGTTCAATACCAAGCTAAAGTAGTGGTGAACACAAACAAATATATATATATATATATATATATATATATATATATATATATATATATATATATACACACGTGTGTGTGTATATTGGTTGTAAAAAATCGTATTATAGCAAGAAATAAATTAAATTTACTACTTCCAGGCATTTTTGTAAAGATGAAAATAAAAAGACACATGAAAAACGACCAACCCGTTTCTATTCCAAGTTTCATCAGGGCCGCCTGGGCATATTTATTTCATCCTTTTTAAAAATATTTAAAAATGAAGATGAAAAATGACAAAATGTGAGCGAGAAAAAAGGTGGTGGGCAAGCACTAGATACTGATAATATGAAGTTCAAGGAGGCACTCTCTCTGTTTACAGAGAGACGGCCTCCTAGACATAATATACAATGATTTTAATGCCTGCAAGTAAAACACAGAGTGTGAACCAGACAAAACGGAGAACTGGTCCATACAAAAGTCAGTCACACAATCTCTGCTATTTATAAGATGAATATTTATATATACATATATATACATACATACATATATATACATATATGTATGTTTGTATATATAAGTGTATATATATATATATGTATATATGTATGCATATATAAGTGAATATATATGCATATATGTATGCAATATACGTGTATATATACTTATATATATGTATATATATATGTGTATGAATATATATAAGTATCTATATATATGTGTATAATTATATGTATATATATTTATAAGTATCTGTGGTGATACGTCCGAACAATAGCGATGGACCGGATGTTCACACTCTCACGACCAAAAAGCAAATGACCAAAAGTCGTCGGTGTGCATCCGGGTTCGCGCAGATGTTCCGGTTGAAAAATAAAAATCAATTAAATATTAAATATCCAGTTTGCGAGCCTACGCGAATTTTATATATCGGCCAATGGGAAGCCCAGAATCAAATACAAGTGTGAATCCCAAATGATCTGCTGCGATCCAAAAAGTCGAAATAAAAAGCCGAGACAAAAAACACCCAGACAGATCGACGCAGAGCGACACACACAGACTGACTAAAGAGGAAAGGGAAGAGAGGCTAGGATAGTAAGCCACTTGACTTAGGTCAAGGGGATACTGATTACACTCTTCTCTCTCTCGAGTTTGGGTCTTTTGTTCGGACGGTATCACCACATAACTATATATATGTGTATAAATATATGTATGTATATATCTATGTATATATATGTGTATAAATATGTATATGTACGTATATATGCATATATGTGTATGAATATATATATATGTATATATATTTATATATATATGTATATGACTGTATGTATGGGTAGATGTATGTATAGGTATTTGTAAACATGTTACGGAAATTAACGAATTTTAACGAAACTTGGTTAGAAGCAACCGACAATTTGTAATGAATTATTTTGAACATTATTTTTACCGATACTCGTATTTAAGTAGATATTCTGTTTTTAATTAAACAGTATTTTATATTTATATCTACGGCCTGATTATTTCACGATAAATTTTTATGACGAAAATGTGTGCTATCCAGCAGGATTCGAACCTGCGACACCTATTTACATAGGGGAAGCTACCATTTGATCTGGTACTGTCTTAACCACTCGACCATGAATAGCCTCTTGATCAGACGAGGTTTTTTTTTGTTTTTTTTTTATCATGCTTATATAACACAATGTTCGATCTATCGTAAACAAACCATATCTGCTCTGAAATGTATCGTAAATGTCAACAAATGTAAACATGTTACGGAAATTAACGAATTTTAACGAAATTTGGTTATAAGTAACCGACAATTTGTAATGAATTATTTTGAACATTATTTTTACTGATACTCGTATTTAATATATTTGTATTTATTTCACAATAAAATTTATCGTAAAAATAATCAGACCGGTAGATATAAATATAAAATACTGTTTAATTAAAAACAGAATATCTACTTAAATACGAGTATATTTGTAGGAAAGTTAAGCCTTGATAAGGCTTAACTTTCCTAAAAATATCAGGTGTACCTTTGGCTAAGTGGTTAGTGCGGGAGTCTTTGAGTGAAAATGAGCATATCCAGAAGGTCACGGATCCCATCCGTGGCTCGTCCCCCCCCCCCCACCGAGGGACATCCGGAGTCATGAACCGGGTGTGGCCCAACCCCCCTAGAGTGTCAGGAGATAAGGGCCGAAACACTTGCTTGACGGGGGCTTCTCTTCTGAGGACTCTCTGCTGCCACGCTCTCCACGAGTTTCTTTCTACTGATGCATGGGTGAACCATTGACTTCCGGGAATAGGCCGGAGGACGTCCGGGAAAGATCGGAGGACACTGGGAAAGACCAGAACCAAGGACTCTGTGGGCTGTCTCCCCACTTTGCCTTCAACATGTGGCTACGAAATACAAAAGGAAAAGATGCTCCCAGGATTCACCGAAAGGGGTCAGAGAATGATGAATCCATCGATGCTCAACCAATCACGACTGCAAATCCCAAACGGACTATGAACATGGACCAAATGGAATATCCATGTGTCTGTGGAAGGCGTTTCGCTACCGCCCGTGGCATGAAGATCCACAGGACAAAGATGGGATGTGTGAAGACCCATCTGAATGAGCAGCAGCGCACTGCATTAGCAGATAAGACGTCGGAAGACCAAGGCCAGGAGTCAAACCACAGTGCCAAGGACACCCACGCTGTTGGTTCGGATGAGGAATTTGCGCAGGCCCTTGATGTCAGGCGCCTGAAACTCAACCTGCCGCGAGTGGGCGAGGCTGAAGATTGGGAGAAACTGGATGCAAACATCGTCCAAAGACTCGATGCACTGATAGGGAAAAGCAACCCTGGAACACAAACTGGCCACATATGGGGACATTGTGTATGCCACATGTAGAGAAGCCTATGGAGTAAACTACCCCAAAAAGAGAAAATACCTCCAAAGAAATCCAGACGCCAAGAAGAGATGGACAAGATCAGGGTCCAAAAGAAAAAGCTCAAGAAACAAATGAAGACAGCACTGCTAATTGAAAAACAAGGCTTGAAAAAAATCTGGGAAGACCTAAGAGCAAAACACAGCGCCCTCAGCAAGGCGGAATCCGCAAGGAAGAGGAAGAGCAAAAAGAAGAAGACACAAGAGCGCTTCTTCAGAGACCCCTTCCAGTTTGCCAGAACGCTGTTTGAGCGGCCAAAATCTGGGACCCTTAGTGTGGACAAAGAAGTTCTTGAGCAGCATCTGAGGAAAACATACTCTGACTCTCAGAGCAAAGCACAACTCGACATTCAAGGTCTGGTGTGGCCAATCAACCCTGAGGAACAATTCAATAACAAACCTCCAACGTTGGCTGAAATCAAGAAGGTGGTTGACAAAGCCAGAGCCAATTCGTCACCGGGGCCAAACGGAATACCTTATCAGCTGTACAAGAAATGTCCCAAGGTTCTGAAGTGGCTCCACGGACTGCTGCGATCGGCTTGGAGAAACAGGAAGATCAGCGGCCAGTGGATGACAGCAGATGGTGTGTACATCCCCAAGGAGCAAAATTCAAGTGACATCAGCCAGTTCAGGCCAATATCACTACTGAACGTTGAAGGGAAAATCTTCTTTTCTGTCATGGCAGCAAGGCTGACCAATTACCTCATGGAAAACAAGTACTTGGATGTGTCAGTCCAGAAGGGTGGCATCCCGGGAGTGGCTGGCTGTGTAGAACACGCAGCGATGATCTGGGACGCAATCCAAAGAGCAAAAACAGAGAAGAGAAACCTGGACGTGGTGTGGCTTGATCTGGCAAACGCATATGGATCTGTACCCCATGAGATGATACAGTTGGCTCTGGAGATGTACCATGTGCCAGAGAACATCCGCGACATGCTCAAGAAGTACTTCAATGGCTTCTCAATGCGGTTCTCTACCAAGGAGTATACGACAGATTGGATCAACTTAGAGGTGGGCATTGCAATGGGCTGTGCAATTTCCCAATACTGTTCGTGTTGGCAATGGAAGTCATCTTGAAAGCAGCAACTAGCAACGCAAGACAAACAGACCTGGAGATGGATACAAGATGCCCCCTCTCAAGGCCTTCATGGATGACACTACGGTTATTTCATCCAGAGAAGAGGAGACACGCCATGTGCTGGAGAGGCTGGACAACATAGTTGCCTCATTTAGAATGGAGTTCAAGCCAAAGAAATCACGGAGTCTCTCACTGAGAAAAGGAAAAGTGGCCGAATTTGTGGTCTTCAGTGTTGCCAACCAGGCCATTCCGGCAGTCACAGAAGAGCCAGTCAAGAGCCTTGGAAGGTGGTATGATGATACGCTGAAAGACACACAAAGAGCAAAAGAAACCAAGCAGATGTTGGAAGAAGGTTTGGAGACCATTGACCAGTGTGGGCTCCCTGGCAAATACAAGGTCTGGTGTTTGCAGTTCATGCTGATACCAAAGCTCCTATGGCCCCTGATGATATACGACATCTGCACCAGCATAGTGGAGGCAATGGAAGCCAAAATCAGCAAGTTCACAAGGAAATGGCTTGGTGTCCCACCCTGTCTGACTGACATAGCGCTGTACTGTCGCCAAGCAAAGCTGAAACTACCACTGAAATCCATCCTGGAGGAATATAAAGCAGGGAAGATCAGACTTCACAGCATGCTGGAGGACTCAGGAGACAGGGTGGTAGAAGCAATCAAGCCCCAACTGAAGACAGGCAGAAAATGGAAAGTTCAAGAGGCAATGGATTCTGCCAGAGAAAGTCTCAAGATCAGAGAAATAACAGGTCACATGCAGACCAACAGACAAGGACTGGGGATGACCAAAACTGAATGGTGGTCAAAGGCCAAAGGAAAAGCCAAAAGAGACATGATGATTCAGGAGATGAGAAAAGAAGAAGACCAAAAAAGACTCCAAAAAGCAGTCCAGCAGAGCCAGCAAGGGCAATGGACAACGTGGGAGAATGCACTCCAAAGAAGTCTCACTTGGAATGACATTTGGCACATGGCCCCTCTCAGGATCAGCTTCATTCTCAGAGCTGCATATGACCTTCTGCCCTCATATGCAAACCTGGTGAAGTGGGGAAAAACAGACGATCCTTCATGCCCCCTCTGCCATGAAAAACAAACAGTAGAGCATGTACTAAGCTCATGTAAAGTAGCCCTGGCTCAAGGAAGGTAGACATGGAGGCACAACCAAGTGCTCAAAGAGATTGTACAAGTAGTCTGGACTAGTACCAACACCACAAAAGGGAAAATCAGGATTCCAAAAGCATCCGCAACATTCTTCACGGCAGAAGGCAGCAAATCATGGCCAAGAACAACAGTGCCACTTGGAACATGCAGGCAGAGTATGCTGGACGGGGCAGATGACTGGGAGTGCACTACAGACCTCCCAGAATGGAAGAGTCACCCAGAGATCATCAGCAAGAGTGGCATGAGACCAGACATAGTAGTCCACTCTCAGTCAATCAAGCAGCTGATTATGATAGAACTCACAGTCCCATATGAGAACAGAATGGAGGCAGCTCAAATCTACAAGACTGAAAAGTATGCTGATCTGGCAAACAGCCTGAGGAGAGAAAACTACCAGGTCAAAGTCCTCACTGCAGAAATTGGAGCTAGGGGGTTTGTAGGAGCGTCTGCATACAGCCTCATGAAACAGCTCTCAGTTGCAGGGAGGGAAAAAACCAGAGCTCTGAAAGCAATGACAGAAGCGGCAGAGAGGTGTTCAAGCTGGATCTGGTCAAGGATGAATAAAAGTGAACTTCATAAGGCTTAACTTTCCTACAAATATCAGGTGTACCTTTGGCTAAGTGGTTAGTGCGGGAGTCTTTGAGTGAAAATGAGCATATCCAGAAGGTCAGGGATCCCATCCGTGGCTCGCCCCCCCCCCCAAAAAAAAAGAAAAAAAGGGCAGCAGAGGGACATCCGGAGTCATGAACCGGGTGTGGCCCAACCCCCCTAGAGTGTCAGGAGATAAGGGCCGAAACACTTGCTTGACGGGGGCTTCTCTTCTGAGGACTCTCTGCTGCCACGCTCTCCACGAGTTTCTTTCTACTGTTTACGATAGATCGAAAATTTTGTTATATAAGTATGATAAAAAAAACCTCGTCTGATCAAGAGGCTATTCATGGTCGAGTGGTTAAGACAGTACCAGATCAATTGGTAGTTTCCCCTATGTAAATAGGGGTCGCAGGTTCGAATCCTGCTGGATAGCACACATTTTCACAATAAAATTTATCGTAAAAATAATCAGGCCGGTAGATATAAATATAGGTATTTGTGTATAAATATATATATATATATATATATGCATGTATAATTATTCTTAACCACCTTTTTGGTCATAATTAAATTAGACCAGTATACAGTTGTATTAAAAATGCTAAACGCAGATATAATGTAAAGTTTTTGAATATTTTTCTTTTGAAAACCAGTTATTTACGCAACCTAGGTTTCAACCTTTCGGTATCTGCAGGCGATTTATGACTGATTTTCCAACGTTTTCAAAAGTATAAAAGATTTTTAAAATGTGCTACTGGAATTTTGAAATAACTGAAATTTAAAAATTATTGTATAGATTCTTAAGGACCTTAAAGACTTTTATCATGGCTTGTATAATCCTAAAATGAATTTTTGGTGAGATTACATCTGGAAATCACTTCTGATTTTACATTTAGTAATTTTCTTTTTTTCTAGAAATAATATTATGTCTAATTTTTCTTCTTGGCACAGTTAACAGACATCCCAACCCTTTTCAGGCTTGGCTTTTTTGATTATACTCCATGTTATATTAGGATTAAACAGATCTGTCTGCGGATGACTATATATATATATATATGTGTGTGTGTGTGTGTGTGTGTATAGGTGTTTTATATGTATATGAATGTGTATATATGTGGGTATGTATGTATTTATATATAAGTGTGTGTGTGTATGTATGTGTGTATATATGTGCATATATGTCTATATGTATTTTTGGGTGTGTGATCGAGTGGTTAGAACGTTCGCTTTTTGACCATGAAACCGGGTTCGAACCTCACCATGGTCTATTTGTCAGGATGGTGACTTCTTGTTGTTATCGGTTTGGAGGAGGGTAACCCAGCGTGAGCCACCTTTGGAAAGTGCCTGAATACTGTACCACAGGTTTACCCAATCCTTGTGAGTGAAATTGGAGAGACGGCTTTCCTTTGAGGAGTCGCCGGTGGTTGTGCTAGTTCGAAGACACAAGTCATCGTGACCGATTGTTTGAGCGTCCTGGCATTGTTACAGCCTTGTTCAGATTGCTGATCATGCTAGATAACGAGCTCTTTCCCAGAAACTGTAACTAAGGTCGGTTCAGCATATTTACATTATAAACCACAGGTCGGCTCTGTGGATGTTGAATAAACACAAGTGTGTCTGAGCAGGCGTTGCAATGGGGATTAGCTAGCCTCCTCAGTATACGGGTATCTTCGAATACGAATGGCCAGCCATTATATATTTATATATATATATGAATATATATATATATATGTGTGTGTGTGTGTGTGTATATGTATATGTGTATATATATGTATATATGTGTGAATACATATTGTGTATATATATGTAAAGAGTGTTGCAGCAAAATTCGACACTTGACAAAAAGAAAACGAAATAGGCAATAAAAACAAAAGTTGTATATGCAAAGACCCGACAGTTTGTTTAGCAACAGAGTTACATACTACATTATTTTTCAATGATACCGCCGCCGGCAGCGATGACTATCTCAAGGCAGGCTCGAAATGAGTCACACGCTTTGATGACCATGTCCCTGTCCACGATGGCAGCTTTCAGACAGTCGAACGTTTTGTTTATGTTTGCTTGTTGGTCTTAGCCTCGATCACGCCTCCGAAGAAATAGTCAAGAGAGTTGCAGCTGGGTGAGGAGGGCGGCCATAAGTCCAGCGACCAGTGGTGAGGAACATTGTAGAGCAGCCAGGCCTAGGTCGTCTTGGCTTTGTGTGCAAGAATGGAGTCCTACTGGAAGACGTAGGAGCGTTCAGCGTTGATCTCGTCCATTCGGGGCTTCACCACGATCCTCAGACCCTTGTGGTAGATCTCAGCGGTAACTCTCAGGCCATTTTGAAAGAAGAACAGAGGCATGACGTCCCCGCTTGCTGGAGATGACGCCAAGGACCATGACGGATGAGGAAAACTTTGTATGCTTCACGACGGGAACCTCCTTGATGTCGTTCTGCGTGTTGCTGGTCTGGTCCTGGATGAAATTCTTTTTATCATAGAACCTCAGCACTGATCGCTATGTATGCATAGATATGGGTATATATGTGTTTACACACACACACACACACACACATATATATATATATATATATGTATGTATATATATATATATTTGTGTGTTTATTATATATATATATATACATATATATATATATTAAATGTATGCCTGTGTATGTATATATATATGTATGTGGATGTATATGCGTATATATATACATATATTTGTGTATTTAGGCAGCAATTTTCCTTTAAACATGTCAGATTAAATAAATTGCAAACAATATGTTTGCTTATTTTTAATAAGATCTGTTCATACTCACGGATAATCTTTCGCGTATTACAATCAAAAGATATCAGAAATGAGCTGTAACGTTGACAGATGTTATTTTCATTCATTTCTCAGGAAATCCTCAATACCTCCTTTAATCCATGGATTTGACGTTCTCACGTCATCTGCTGAGAAAGCTGAGTGCTTTGCCCGCAGATTCTCATCCAACTCCACACTGGACTCGTCCGGAGTGCACCCACCCGACTTCCCTATTAGAACTGAGGCCAAACTGCATGACGTGTATATTACCCCGACAATAGTATCCAGAGTAATTTCAAAACTCGACCCCCATAAGGCGTGTGGAGACGATGGAATCCCGGTGATAGTCCTTAAGAGGTGTGCCCCTGAACTTTCCCCTGTCCTCTCTAAACTGTTTAACTACTGCCTTTCTGCTTCCTGCTTTCCTGCATGCTGGAAATTCTCCTCAGTCGTTCCTGTCTTTAAGAACTGTGGTGAACCCTCGGACCCATCCAACTATCGCCCTATCAGTCTTCTACCAATATTCGGGAAAGTGTTCGAGGCTATAATAAATGCTGAAATAGTTCATCATCTCACCGCCCACAAACTGTTCTCCGACAGGCAATATGGATTCCGATTTGACAGGTCCACGGCCGACCTGCTAACTACTGTAACGGAGTACATGCTACAGGCCCTTGATGAGTCTGACGAGGCTCGCGCGGTTGCTCTGGATATCTCCAAGGCTTTCGACAGGGTTTGGCACCCTGGCCTCCTATGCAAACTACGCGGTTATGGTATTACCGGTCGCCTGCTTGACCTAATCCAATCTTTCTTAAATAACCGCAAAATGAAGGTCGTTCTGAATGGGCGTGCCTCTTCGTCCTACAGCACGAATGCTGGTGTCCCACAAGGCTCTATCCTGGGCCCAACGCTCTTCCTTATTTTCATCAACGACCTCCCAGATGAGATCAGGTCCCAAGTAGGCATCTACGCAGATGACACTACAATATACTCCCGCTCCAGTAAGAAACCTGTCGTGGCGGACAGACATAATCTCGCTGCTGGCCTTGAGCGGGATCTACACTCTGTGGTGAACTGGGGCAAGAAGTGGCTTGTCAACTTCAATTCCTCTAAGACCAAGCTGTTGTCTGTCAACCATTACAGGCAACCTCTTCTGCCTCCCATAAGCATGGACCAGATGATTCTCCCGGAGAGTAATACACTACGCCTCCTCGGACTTACCCTGTCCTCAGACCTCAAATGGAAGCACTATATTGAATCCATAGCAAAATCTACTGCTAAGAAGATTGGGTCACTATGTCGATCCAGGATGTTTTTTCCACCTGAATCCATCCTGCAAATATACAAGTCAACCATCCGTCCGTGCATGGAGTACTGCTGCCATTTATGGTCAGGTGCCCCTGCCGTTCTCCTCAGTGTTCTTGACAAGCTCCAAAGGAGAGTCTGTAATGTGATAGGTACTGATCTGGCGACTCGTCTGCAGCCACTTTCCCATCGTCGAAATGTGGCCTCCCTCTGTCTCTTCTATAAATACTTTCATGGCTTCTGCTCGGATGAGCTTAAGTCACTGATGCCTCCTCAACAGGTGTTTACCCGTTCAACCAGACTGGCAACTGGGTCCCACCCATTCACAGTCAGGTTAGCCAAACGCAGACGACAATTCTACTCCTGCAGCTTCCTCTCTCGCACTTCCCGCCTGTGGAACTCACTCCCGTATTCTTGCTTTCCTGACGGCTACGACCTCCAGAAATTTAAAAGCAAAGTTAATACTCACCTACTAACCACTGGCCTCTAGCTCTCTCTCCCCTCCCCTGTATAACCTTCCCTTTCTCTCCGCCCATGTACCTGTCATTGCACCTGCTTTCTCAGTTTTCTATTGTTCCTTTCTAACTAGCTTGTACTCCTCACTCTTTTCTAATTAATCTTTCTACATTTATGTAACCCCCTGCACATCAGTGGCGTTTCTGCCTTGCTCGGGGTGAAATGATTAAAAAAAAAAAAAATTACCCAAGTACTTTCAATCTCTTTTCGAGGTCATCTTCAGGGGTGTGAGTTATGGTATATATGGTTGCGGCAAATTTCGGAGATTAACGAAATGCATGAATAATTGGCATATTGAATTTATTTGTTTGAATGTTATTATATTTAAACAGTATATTTATATGTATCACTCTACCGGCCTGAATATTTTTAAGAAAGTTTTTGAGAAAACTTATTTAGGAAAATGTGTATCATTTGACAGGATTTGAACCTGCCACCCCTAACAACATAGGGGAAGTCATCAATTGATCTAATGCGTTTGCTCACTGCCTTTGCTCACTATAAAAGCTCCATGTACCGATATTGCTTTTTATCTGGAAATATTTCTGCACTTGTCGTTATCAGGTAGAATTGCATTGCAATAAATGTATTTAACACAATTGAAGTTAATAGCAATAAGTGCTCTGGAACCGGATGTGACAGTGTCTGGCCCGGCAGGTGTCTCAGAGTGTTGCAGCTTGGGCCCGGTCGTTCTCATCCTACTGTGTACAAACGACTCAACTATGGGTGTTGTAATGTGTGTAACTTACTTGATATTGATGCAAATATGCGAGGTTTGAGTTTTGAGTTTGATGTTTGTTTAACGGTATATCAACCTCTGTGGGTTATTTAATGCCAAAAAGGTACGGTATTTTTATAACGTTCGGTTGTAATGAGAAGGTTGATTTAGGCAGAGTTTGATGAAAAGTTGTATTTTTTTAATTTTAGAAAACTGAAGATGTCTTCTAGTTTTGTATGAAAAAATGTATTCCTGGTCATAAATGTTTCTTTCAAAATTATATTGTTGGTAATATTTTTCCATAAAAATGTACATTTTTCTATAAAAGTATATTTTTATACTTTTATAGTGTTTTGATCCCAGTTTGGTGGTTAACTATTTTCCCATAGCTGGGACCCTAACAGGTGCTACCACTCCAGGTCAGGGTGGACATGGGAACAACCACAATTAAGAGGTGGTTCCATGCTCCTCACAACTTCCCAATCAGAGGCCTTACTGCCGGATGCAGTTTATCGTCATACTTAGGACCCGAATGTACGAGGACCTGAGAAAAGACCTGCACTGGTTCATAAGGAACCTCAACAATATGATACGGATACTGTGGCTCTCTCGGTAACTAGGTTTTATGGCGAGGGTCATTTTATGGAGAAATCTGGTGGCTCTACGTTTTTCCGGAGTGGAAGAAATGAGAGAAAGAGAAAATCTGGTGTTGCTTTTTTCTTGAAGACATCAATAACCGGTCATTAGGAAGAGCTTTCAACAGGTGTCACTGATAGACTGATCATTATGAGGATTCCCCTAGTGTGGAAGACATGCAACCTTGAATGGTGTTTATGCACCAACTACAGATTGCACAGATGAAACAAAGCAAGCTTTTATGACAAACTAAAGTCTCTTGTTAGAAAAGTGCCTGTACCAAACAAAATGTTCATTATTGGAGACTTTAATGCACGGGTGGGTCGTGACTGTGAGACATGGAAGGTTCTTGGTAAGCATGAAGTTGTAAAGTGCATCAGCAGTAGTCTGTTGTTGTTGCAAATGTGCATTTAACTAAACCTATTTATTAGAAGCACAATGTTTCAACATAGAGACAAATATAAGATGTGGCACATGATTTTCTATGTTCTTGTGAAGCTCGGCAACATACTGGATCTATGTAGTGTGCGTGAGATGCGTGCGGCTGAATGTTGTACCGACCAGCGTCTGATAAGAGATTGTTCGTAAAAGCGAAAGGTGAGGAGACGTACCACTTCCAAAGAGGTTCAATGTTGGTAGTCTGCAAGATTCTATGGTCAGACAAAATCTAGTCATGTGCTGATGTTGTTGGACTTACTGATAGGAAGCATCAGGATTGGTTTGATCATTACAAGAAGTATATGGAAAGACTCTTGGAAGAGAAAAATGAACTCCACTCTGCATTGCTTCATAGAGATTCACCTGTTGATCAGCAAAAGGTCATTAAAACTAAGTTAAAAAGAGTAAAAGCTGATATGCAGCGAAAATTGAGCGAGATGAAGAAGGATTGGTGGAGTGACAAAATCAATGACATACAAATTATCTTGTATGTAAAGGACAGTAAAACCATGTACAATCTTCTTCGTGAAGTTTACGGGACTCCGATATCACCAGTTGCTCCTCTCATGACTAAGGAAGGCAAGTAATTTCTTCCGGGTTCTGATGAAACACTGTTGAGATGATGTGAACATTTTGATAAGCTTCTCAATAGAAACTCAGAGGTTCACAAGGAGTTTATCATATCTATACCTGTTGAAGAAATTCTTGCAACCTTTGAGTAGATTAAAAGTGCTGTCAAAATGGCGGAAAGTTACTTTGAATGGATGGGCTGTTTTAAGTTCGGAAGAGGAAATCTTTTTCTTCATCTTATTTCGTTGTTGTCAGATGCCCGGGACAATAAAGATATTCCTGGTAACTGAAGTGATGCTGTCATGGCTGTTCTGTAGTGAGGCAAAAAGAACAGTAATGACTGGAAATTATCATAACATATCTTTATTGTCAGCAAAGATGTTGTAGGGTTTTGCTAAATTAGGTGTTGCTCTACATTGCTGAATAAGCTTTTCCGGAGTCATAGTCAGGCAAAGGGAACATGAATGATTGTGGAAATTATGAAGGCACACCTTTGTTGTCAGCAATGTTCTTTGTAGAGTTTTACTAAATCGGATGTTGCATCAAATTGCTGATGAAGATTTTCCAGAGTCATCTTCAGGAAAAAAAACAGAAATAACTGTGGAAATTATCAAGGCACATCAGTTTTCAGCAAAGTTCTTTGTATAGTTTTGCTAAATCGGGTGTTGCTCCACATTGCTAATGAAGCTTTTCCGGAGTCATAGTCAGGCAAAGGTTACAGGAATACCTGTGGAAATTATCAAGGCACATCTTTGTTGTCAGCAAATTTTTTGTAGAGTTTTGCTAAATCGGGTTTTGCTCCACATTGCTGATAAATCTTTTCCGGAGTCATAGTCAGGCAAAGTGAACAAGAATGAATGTGGAAATTATCAAGGCACACCTTTATTGTCACAAAGTTTTTGTAGAGTTTTATTAGTTCGGGTGTTATTACATATTGCTGATGAAGCTCTTCCCGAGTCATAGTTTGGCTGGTAGTTATGATATCTGCAGCCAGACAACAGCATCAAAAGGGCGTTGAGCAAAATATAGATCCTTACCTGGTAATCTGTTGACTTGATAAAGACATTTGACACCGTAAACATTGTTGAATATTTTAAAAAGGCTGGGATGTCCCGAAAGGTTTGTTTCCATTCTGCGTTTGTTTCATGATATGAAGGCGCCTGGGTTACCGTTGCTGGAATGCTCTCTGAGCCGGTGACTGTTGAGAATGAACTCAAGCAGAATGACATTCCAGCTCCAATCCCGTTTACCCTGTACATCTATATCGTTTTTGAACAGGCCTTTAGGAACTGCAACCATGATATTTACATTCACTATCGTTCAACAGGAAAACTGTTTAATATCAAGTTTTATGCAAAGTTGGATGTTCACTTGTCACTGATCAGAGATTTGCTATATTGTTATGGGGAAACACACCTATTCCTCAGATTCCTCAGACTCTCCCTCCAATATTAATAAGTGTTAACAGGAAGTTAACTCGAGAAGTTCTTGGGAAGTTCATAGGAGTTCTCAGAAGTTCTAGAGAGTTCTTTAGATTTATATTGGAGTTCAGTAGAACTACTAGGCAGTTTATAATAGTCGGAAGTTATGCGAATACTAAGGAGTCAGTTTTCAATGGAAGATTACCAAGTTCCTAACATTTTGGATGCGTTAAGTCGATTAGCAACCGACATAGCACAATTATACCCTTCAGTGCGAAAACTACTCCACAGCACTTTCTTTCCCATGCAAATATTACTATTAATGAATATAAACTCACCCTCCTTTCATCTCATCTCTCTGTATTTAATTATTTTTAATTTTTTTTTAGATTTAAAATTTTAATTTTTATCTACATGTAGTCTTATATATTTAAATTTTTACTCTTGTTATTAAAAACCTAACTTTATAAAATTTAAGTCTCATGAATATTGAGTGAACTTAAATTAAAAAAATTAAACCGTCAGTTTGAAATATGCACCTGGTGATTGCATAAAGCACGAAACCTTAAGTCGTGTCATCGACGTAGAACAATATGTATATTTATTGAAGCTCACTTAGATGGAGACATGAAGCATCTCATGGATGCTTTATCTAATGCCCTGGGTTTAACCATCAGTTTTAAAAAGATTATAGTCATGTACTAGCTATCTTCAGAGAAGCCATACCGTGAGCCAAACATCTTTGTTTATGGTGAAAGGTTGAAGGTTGTTTGTGCATCTTGAGAGCACGTGATCTTGATTAAGAAATAACAAACCGCGTACTGAATAAACGTCTTTCATCTCAGTACGAAATTTTGGTTAGTATGAAGCTTGCTTGACGTGGGTGGTGTTAGTACCTTTTGGGTAGTTATGTATACTGTTGAGCCAGCAATAGACTGACTAATTTTATAGTTCAACAATAGAAGAGAAAACCAATCAGAAGGCTCAAAATATTCAATGCGACGTGTATAAAAGGCGGTCATATTTTCCCGAGTATTCGAGATTTAATCCTGTTCAGTAGAGTGTCTGACTCGTGAGTGTTAATCTTTAACGTTGTTTCATTGGACAGATTACGTACTGAACTGTATTCTATATCCATAAACTATGGTGGACATGGTCAACAGGTGGTTTACCTTAGATAGATAAAAAGCTTACGTCAAATCCTTGGCATTAACAGGCAAATGTTTGTTAGTGATGTAGAGGAGTGGCTGTGACAGGGCTCAGTCCCTAATTCTAAAATATCATCTTCTGTGAGCAGGTCACCGTGTCAGAATGGATGACAGCTGCATGACAAAGCAGCTGCTTTATAGAGAGTTGCAAACCGAGAAGAAGAATATTGCCAAGCTGAAGATGCGGATTAAAGACTGCATCACAGGTGCGCTAATGAAGGGCCACATTCCTAAAAAGCACAAAATCAATTGGTGGCTTCCCCTATGTTGATAGGGGTCACAGGTTCGAATCTTACCGAGTGATATAAACTTTCGTAAACAAATGTATCGTAAATAATCAGGTCGGTAGAAATAAATAACATACCACTCATTAAATCCCAGACCTAATAATAAAAAACAACAACTTTTAGGCAGAATTCGACTTTATTCATCAACATAGTCTCTTTCTAGGGTGATACACTGATTCCAATGCTTCTCTAACAATTCGGTGGCTTTTCGTAGAGCAAATGTCTTTGGCCTTATTACTTCTTCATTGGAGCCAAATCTATTTCCCTGGAGCGTTCTTTTGAGGTCTGCAAACGGCCAGTAGTCGCTGAGGGCCAGATTTCAGCGGAAGCAATTCGAAGTGCAGTTTATGTAGCTCTGTCTTCATTGCAATCGACTTGTGACACGGTACGTTTTCTTGGTGAAAGATCACTTTTTTCTTCTTCATTTGTGGTCGTTTTTCTGGCAATTTCTTCCTTCAAACGCACCAATAATGCTATACAATATTCGCTATTGATGGTTCCTCCTTTCGCAAGCTAATCAAAATGTATACCTGGGTGTGTGTGTGTGTGTGTGTGTGTGTGTGTGTAAGACACTGATAATTACTAGAGACACTGTCGAAGCGAAACAACTACTTTGACATGAAACAAAATCTCAAAATAAATATATACACAAAACCCTTTTGAAACATAACTGGAAAGGACGAAATGGATCAATCCATGCAATTGAACAATCTTCCTTGTTATGCGAGACTCTCAGAAGAGAGACTCTCTTACGTGTGGAACTAATTAACCATCCATTTTTAGATATCCCCATGTTTCCGTTAAATAAAAGCATAGCATGATGAAAAACGGCCAAAAACTTAATAAAAACAAAATTTAATTGTCAAAATGTTTGTTATTATTAAGAGAAAATCAGAGTATTTTTATTATTTTTTAATAGATTTAATCCATTTTAGCACGTTCGAAATTTCGGTTACAAACTTCGTCTTTTTTGTGTCAGCGTGTAACCAGAAATGACTATAGGAATTTTATCGCCTTTCTTTCCACACTATTTTAGAAATTCTTGCAAAAATCAAATAATTGTCAGATTTTAATGAAACTTTCAGGACTTATTTACAAATGAATGAATTTATTTGTAAAATTATTATTTTTATAAAATCTTGGTAAAAATATTTTTATATCTGTAACCACCCCCCACCAAAAAAAAAAACAAAAAACAAACAAACATAATTTTGTGAAATTTCTATAAATTAAATTTTGTTCGAAAATTTCGTTTTATTATTTAAACGCAGGGTTCTTGGAGAATGTAAATCGTCTATTTTTTTTCAAAATGTTCTCTCTTTTAATAATGCAATAAAACTATGACATTAATTAATATGATAAGTTTTTTTTAAATTGCTTTTATAAGTAATATATATCAAGGATATTTACATTTTTTGAAGAAAAAATTCGTGATTGATAATTAATTTTTACAATAATTGTTGTCATGTTTAAATTATATTCATGCATAAATTTCAAAGATTTTTAAAAAAGTTCTTCAAAAATTTCTCTGCATCAGGTTATTAAATTATTAAGTGAAGACTAGTTACTAAGTGAAAATTGAAAAGTTTAATACAAATAACCACACAGTAAGTTTTTAATAATAATTTACTTACTTGTTTAAAATGTTTCCATTTTGAAAGTATGAATGATCATACACGACATTATTAGCAAATGGGATCGATAACTAGAAAATTTGAAATTAACATTCCTAAAATTGAATTACGAAGAATATTTCAAACATTTTTAAGATTACTGAGTACTTAAAAATATATATAAAAAGGCGTTCACCGTTCTTTTCCTTAAATTATGTTTAAATATATGTAAATGACTGCTACTGTTTTAAAAATTGATTTCTCGCATTTTTTAACTTGTAAATAACTTGTTAAGTAAATAAATAACATTCGTTTAAAGCCAGATTAATTATACTTTAAATTAGCTAATATTTCTCAAATGAGGTTTCAGAAAAGTATATTTTATTTTTGGAAGTTTTTTTCATAAATAAAATTAGATGAAAGACGGCTACAAAGAGAACCTAATTAGCTGTTTTAGAAAAAATTAAAATTCAGTTTTATTCAATGTAATTTATATTTGGAAAATACGCTGCAGAACATTAGGAATAGTACATTCAATCATTTAGCTTTCATTTAAAACTAAAATAAAAGCTTCACGAAAAATTTTTCATTTATCAAAAATCATTTTAAAAGAGGTATCACGAAAAATGTGGTGGTATCTAATTTTATTAAAGTGGGAAGTCAGTAGCATGGTGTTTCATGATGATATGATTTAATGATATGGTTTAATGGCGTTTGAGTTTTTGTCAATCATGTCACCCTTAGAGGAGCATAAAAATGAATCTAGATGATTTAAGACAGAATAGCTTGGATAGCAATTTAATTATGGAAATAATACACTCTAAAAGTAAATTTCCTCAATTTTGGAATTAGGAAATTGAAGAACTTTATGACAATATCAGTAGGGGCAGTTTTATCTGCGAATCCAGTGATAAAGTAGGAAGAAAGAAAATTGGATTCACCAGTGAAAAAAAAAAAAAAAGAAATCTAAAACAAAACCACCTCGAAAATGGAAATATTAATTAACTCGCATTTCTCGCACTTTTCATTTGTGAAATTCTCTTCCGGCTCCTTGCTTTCGAGTTAAATTTGGTTTTCAATGTCAAGCGTTATTTTCAGTTTTCTTAATTATTGTTCTTTAACTGTTTTCTCACCTCATTAATGTTTCCTTTTTTTCAGATTCTTTCGCACTTTGAGTCTTAGTGGCTTTATTTCCTTAATTAGAGTGAAAATATTAAAAGAAAGATACACAAATTTAGAATTCAATGTTAATTGGAAAAGCTTAAGAAAAATAATAAATCAAATTGACTTGATAATTGTTGACAAAAGTAGTTTCCTTAAAGATGTAACCGCTATCAATAAATATAGGAAATGACTATAGAATATTTGTAGAGTCAAAAGAGACTTAAAATTAAGTGAAAAAAAATGATTTTCATAAATAAAATATTTCCTAAGATCAGAGAGAACATTACAGCAAAGTAAAAAGCGATTCAAAGCTTTGTAAAATATCACAGGTGGCTTGAATTTGAGTTTCGGTTTTGTTTAACGGCATATCAACCTCTGTGGGTTATTTAATGCCAAAAAGCTAGAGTTTTAAGATACTCTTTTTTTAATGTTCAGTTATAGTGAGAAGGTTGATTTTGTCAGATTTTGTTGAAGAATTTTTTTATTTGTTTTTCTCTTCAAAAATGTTTTATGGTAACGATCTTCTTCCTTCAAAAATGTATTGTTGGTAATATTTTTAATTCAAAAACATATTTTTCTATAATGAATATTTTTATACTTTCATAGAGTTTTGACGTCAATTCGAAGGTCAAGCTATTTGCCCATAGCTTGGGCCCTAACAGGTGCTACCACCCCGGGTCAGTGTAGATCTGGGAACAACAGAAATTAAGAGGTGGTTCCATGCAACCTCCCAATCAGAGTCTTTGCTACCGGGCGCAGTTTTAAAATGACACGGACGATATAAATAGCGACGTTGATAATAAAGGGAAGTGATTTCAAATCAACTGATGGAAAAGAAGAATATATAGTCGTAAATAACAAGGGAGATAGAAATGAAATGCAGAATTTGATAAACTAATCAACAAAAGAATAATAAGATAAAAGGAAAATGAAAATGTAGAAGAAGCCATCAGAAACGGGAAACATTTGAAATATACGAGATGTACAGCACATTTGGATATGCTTTTGTTCGAACACAATAACTGTAAAGATAGCAAATGGAGGGTAAAATAATATGAATAATCGAGGAGTGTTGTTTTAACGTGTATGGTTTGGAAATAAAAATCCTACCAACAATCACTGTGTGATTTGAACCAACTTCATTTAGCTTCCTTCATTTTTATTAGATAAAATTTCCCAGTATCCTTTGCAAAATATTTCAGTGGCCATTTTAACTCATTATCAGCTCATTATTCTGTTTTTCGATATTTCTTTTTTGACAATTTCTTCAAAATAACCGACAGAATCGCTGCTTCAATTCGTCTGTAGAACCATATTTGTCAGGCGTTGATCAACGAAATGTTCGGCGTTTATCCAATTTCGCTGAATGTTCGGCTAGTTAGAAATAATTGCCTTTACTTAGCAACAGTAGTGACCACAACGGCAGAACGAAATGAAGTTGTTAAAGAAAAAGGTGTATGGAATAACCAAAGTCATGTGGCGATGGTGAGTGAAGAAATACAGGAATTGTGTTTGACCTTTCACCTTCCATACAGGTATCACTTTGAGCCAATCAAGCAGCTAAACGACTTCGACTGTGGTATTTGGACAATTCGATTACTTTGAATCGAGCAGATTCAATAGTCACGAACACTAGCGGTATTTACGACTCACTTTCCTCACCCTTCTCAGTCTGACCCCCTAGTGATATACAGAGAAAGGCTAAATAATCTTCATTTGTTGCAATAGTGGACATAATAAGTAGACTAAAGTAATAAATGTAGATGTCAAACTCAGTACCAATTATGAAAATTGAAAAACGTGCTCTATTTATAGCCATGACCAAGTTGGTTAACCAAGCCATATACTGGCGTATGCTTGATTTCAAAAGTACCACGTTTATAAATATATTGATTGAATTTAAATATCTAAACTTCTTAGAACGTTTAATTTCGTCTGGTAAAAGTCGAAAGAGGAAAAATGAGTTGAAAAATTTTGTATTAATCTTCCAAGCGATAAAAACCTTTTTGCATTAATAACGCGAATTCAAAATTCTAGTTATTACCTGGTCTTGAACAATATATTAGTCAGTCAGTCAAGTACCAAACGTGATACACGCTTGGGCGATAATGTCTCGAAAGAGACAAGACTGACTCGACAGAAGATTTTCCCGCAAAAGGTTGCCATTACTTTCTGCAGTAGACTGGTTGCCAGCCAAGGCTACAGAATCAATCTGTCCTGTTATTTGACTTATAGCTAAAGGGAGATGCGATGTATTATATTATTTAGTGGTAATAAGTGGAGGATCAGTTTATTACTTTTTTTTTTTAATCATTTCACCCCGAGCAAGGCGGAAACGCCACTGATGTGCAGGGGGTTACATAAATGTAAAAAGATTAATTAGAAAAGAGTGAGGAGTACAGACTACTTAGAAAGGAACAATAGAAAGCTGAGAAAGCAGGTGCGATGACAGATACATAAGTGGAGAGAAAGGGAAGGTTATACGGGGGTGGGGAGAGAGCGAGAGTCCAGTGGTTAGTAGATGAGTATTGACTTTGCATTTAAATTTCTGGAGGTTGTAGTCGTCAGGAAAGCAAGAATACGGGAGCGAGTTCCACAGGCGGGAAGTGCGAGAGAAGAAGCTGCAGGAGTAGAATTGTAGTCTGCATTTGGCTAACCTGACTGTGAATGGGTAGGACCCAGTTGCCAGTCTGGTTGCACGAGTAAACACCTGTTGAGGAGGCACCAGTGACTTAAGTTTGTCCGAGCAGAAGCCATGAAAGTATTTATAGAACAGACAAAAGGAAGCCACATTTCGACGATGGGGAAGAGGCTGCAGTCGAGCAGCCAGATCAGCACCTATCACATTACAGACTCTCCTTTGGAGCCTGTCAAGAACACTGAGAAGAACAGCAGGGACACCTGACCATAAATGGCAGCAGTACTCCATGTACGGACGGATGGTTGACTTGTATATATGCAGGATGGATTCAAGTGGAAAAACATCCTGGATCGACATAGTGACCCAACCTTCTCAGCAGTAGATTTTGCTATGGATTCAATATAGTGGTTCCATTTGAGGTCTGAGGACAGGGTAAGTCCGAGGAGGCGTAGTGTATTACTCTCCGGGAGAATCGCTTGGTTCATGCTTATGGGAGGCAGGAGAGGTTGCCTGTAATGGTTGACAGACAACAGCTTGGTCTTAGATGAATTGAAGTTGACAAGCCACTTCTTGCTCCAGTTCACCACAGAGTGTAGATCCCATTCAAGGTCAGCAGCGAGATTATGTCTGTCCGCCACGACAGGTTTGTTACTGGTGCGGGAGTATATTGTGGTGTCATCTGCGTAGATGCCTACTTGGGACTTGATCTCATCTGGGAGGTCGTTGATGAAAATAAGGAAGTGCGTCGGGCCCAGGATAGAGCCATGTGGGACACCAGTATTCGTGCTGTAAGACGAAGAGGCACGCCCATTCAGAACGACCTTCATTTTGCGGTTATTTAAGAAAGATTGGATTAGGTCAAGCAGGCGACCGGTAATACCATAACCGCGTAGTTTGCATAGGAGGCCAGAGTGCCAAACCCTGTCGAAAGACTTGGAGATGTCCAGAGCAACCGCGCGAGCCTCGTCAGACTCATCAAGGGCCTGTAGCATGTACTCCGTTACGGTTGTTAGCAGGTCGGCCGTGGACCTGGCAAAGCGGAATCCATATTGCCTGTCGGAGAACAGTTTGTGGGCGGTGAGATGATGAACTATTTCAGCATTGATTATAGCCTCGAATACTTTCCCGAATATCGGTAGAAGACTGATAGGGCGATAGTTGGATGGGTCCGAGGGTTCATCACAATTCTTAAATACAGGAACGACTGAAGAGAACTTCCAGCATGCAGGAAAGCAGGAAGCAGAAATGCAGTAGTTAAATAGTTTAGAGAGGACAGGGGAAAGTTCAAGAGCACACTTCTTAAGGACTATCACCGGGATTCCATCGTCTCCACACACCTTATGGGGGTCGAGTTTTGAAATTACTCTGGATACTACTGTCGGGGTAATATATACGTTGTGCAGTTTGGCCTCAGTTCTAATAGGGAAGTCGGGTGGGTGTACTCCGGACGAGTCGAATGTGGAGTTGGATGAGAATCTGTGGGCAAAGCACTCGGCTTTGTCCGCAGATGACGTGAGAACCTCAAATCCATGGATTAAAGGAGGTATTGAGGATTTTCTATTGTTGAGCACTCGTTTACAAATCCTCCAGTAGTCCTTGGAGCCGAACTTGCGGTCAGCTATGTGCTGTCGCATTCTCTCAGCAAACAACTGTTTGGTGTCATTTAGGTTTCTCTTGCACTCATTGCGAGCAGATGTGAACAGGCGCCAATTGTGATCAGTTGACTGTCTCCGGAATAGACGGAAGTAATGGTTCCTGTGGGCAATGGCGAGACTTGACAGGCGTCAGGCACAGAGGTGAAACATATATCTAGTAGTGAGGAATGACCCGAGGGAGTGCTTGGGAAGCGAGTGGGGAAGTCCACCACTTGCATAAGGGATTGGGAAATAGCAAAGTTCATGGCGTGAATGCCCGCTGGATCAGTAACGGCGTTTTCAAGCCACTCAGAGTGATGGGCATTGAGGTCTCCAAATACAAATATGTGGGCGAATGGGTGATAGGAAATAGCCTTATCTATGTCGTCAGCAATGCTATCCAGTGGGGAGCAGTCAGGATAGGAGGGAGAACGGTAAAGAAAGAATAGGTAACTAACCGAACTGAGGAGAGACAGGTGGAGACATATGTATTGGTGGTCAGTAGATTCGAGTGAAGTCACCCTAGCTATGGGGAGGTGTTCGCTGACATAGACACCCAGCCCATGCATGTGGACAGTGGAATCCTTCCTTAAAAGGGGAAGATAACCAGGGATGAAGAGGTCAGAGGAGGGAATAGCTGAGTTGAGGTTAGTTTCGCAGAGCGCAAGGATGTCAGGTGACTTTCCATGCAGGAACGCTTCTACACTAGGAAAGTTAGTACGAATGCCCCGGATATTAGTGAAGGAAAGGTTAATGGGTTTAGGTGGTTTGGATTTAACTGGTTTAGGGTAATTTCTGATTTGTTTAGTCATGATTCTGTTTGTAGAAAGGGACCTAGGGTAGAGGATACAGGCGGTCATTATCCACGATCTGTGCTGGGAAGGAAACTGGCTAGGGCTGCAACAAGGTGTGGCCTCGGGGTTACCCACCGAAAGCGCTTGCAGGGACACCTATCCATGCGCGACATGGCACTACAAGAACCCCGATATTATACAACTGTTGATCAGAGCAGCCATTCTTGACGCTACGCAAGAGTTAGGGCTCCTAACTACTAGTCGGAAGCAGCAACCAGGAAACTGCCAACCCGGTACCCTCACAGTGATGAGCCGTTGCCACCAACCGGCCAGATCGCAGGAAATTCACGGAAGCACCAATACCAAGGTCTGAAGAGAGAGAAGAGAAAGCTGGAAACCACATCCTAAACAGGAAACAAGGGGCACGCCTCTACTCCAGTTCAATAGACATGGGAGGAGTATGGACCGGGCGATAGTGTGACCTATCTACTCCTATTAAAAAAAAACAACAACAAAAAAAAGCACAAGCTTTCAAAAGTGGAGAGTTAACTAAGTTTTAACTTAGTTAAAGTCCAAATGAAGCATGGACGCCAAAAAGTGAGGAAAAACAAAAACAAAAACAAAAAATTACAGATTTAAGAAACAATTCGTAACATACCTCACAGTTTCACACAGGAAATTTGAATTAAGAAAGTTTCACTCTTCAATTCTTGCTTTTCCCAAAAATCAACATCGAGTTAAGCTGCTTGGTAAATTTGAATTCAAAGAACAGACCATAGCGAGGAGGGGTAACAAGTGGCTGCTGATACGTTGGCCAGGATAGCTTGGCATAACAGAATAAATAAATAAATAAATAAATAAAAATCCCAAACTTTTCATAACAATATAAAACTGATCCCGCACTTTGTGCCCTGTAGAAGCCTTAATCATGTTTTCGATTATTATATTCAATCAGTCAGTTAAGATGATATACACTTGGGCGATCATGTCTCGAAAGAGTTGTCTCTTTCGAGACATGATCGCCCAAGTGTATATCATCATATATTCAGTGACTCGACTGAAGATTTTCCCGCAAGAGGTTGCCATTACTTTCTGCAGTAGACTGGTTGCCAGCCAAGGCTATAGAATCAATCTGTCTTGTTATTTGACTTATAGCTAAAGGGAGATGCGATGTATTATATTATTTAGTGGTAATAAGTGGAGGATCAGTTTATTACTTCATAACAATATAAAACTGATCCCCCACTTTGTGCCCTGTAGTAGTCTTAATCATATTTTCAACTATTATATTTAATCAGTCAGTTAAGTGCCATACGTGATATACGCTTGGGCGATCATTTCTCGAAAGAGACAAGACTGACTCGGCAGAAGATTTTCCCGTAAGAGGTTGCCATTACTTTCTGCAGTAGACTGGTTGCCAGCCAAGGCTATAAAACCCAATCTGTTCTGCTGTTTTACCCATAGCTGAAGCGAAGAGACGTATTATATTATACTATTTTATAAATAAGTTGTAATTAGTTGGGAATCAGTCTACAGAAAATCGACCCCCTATTTATGTACAGAAAAAGCTTTAATTTTATTTTTAACTATTATATTCAGTCAGTCAGGTAAGTGCCATGCGTGATACACGCTTGGGTGATCATGTCTCGAAAGAAACACATCTGACTCGGCAGAAGATTTTCCCGCAAGTGGTTGCCGTTACTTGCTGCAGTGGACGGGTTGCCAGCCAAGGCTATAGAACCCAATCTGCCCTGTTATTTGACCCATACCTGGAAGGAAGAAACGGATTAATACCTTTCCCAAGGGTATTTTCGCGTAAGTGAATTCAAGGAATTCAACTGGAATTCGAACTCGGCTCCCCGGATTCTCGTTCCGAGTCAATATCCACTGCACCACAACGACGAACACTAAATTGAGAATTTTTTACTTTCAAAGATTTTGGTGGTGTTAACATTTACAAGCCATTTCTTGCTCCGGTTACCAACAGATTGAAGGTCATATTCGAGATCAGCTGCCAGTTTTACTTTTTATCAAAATTATCCGATTTACTATTAAGACAGAAGTAAATATTTGTGTTATCAGCACATATATCGAGTTGAGAACTGATGGCATCGGCGAAGAAAATCAGAAGCAACGTCGCTCAAAGGATTCAAAGATATTTGCCCCTGGGAGACAGCTGTATTAAGGTGAAAGAGCCGAGAAGTGTTTAAAATAATATTAATTACACAATTCGTTAAGAAAGATAACATCAAATAAAAGAAAATCGTCCGAAGACACCATGTCCTCCCAGCTTGTGAAGAATGCCATCATCCTAAAACCTGTCAATTTTCTTCGAGATATATAAAGCTACACACCGGGCTTTTCTGAATCGTGATAGACAATAATTTAGTTTCACTCTTTTCACTGAATTCATTTTGACATTTTGTAGCTTTTTTATTAAATTGTTAGTGAAAGAATCTTCTGTGAAACGCCAAATTAACAAAGTTATTACTAATCTTCTTACATTGGTACTGACAGAGATATAATCTTGGCACTAGTCCTTGTAGGACAAACCGTTGTTATATTGATTAACTACGTAATTCTTTTATTTAGACAGGCTCTCCTTCAACTGGATGTGCGTTGTGGTACAGTGGATATCGGCTCGGAACGAGAATCCGGGGAGCCGAGTTCGAATTCCAGTTGAATCCATTGTATTCACTTACGCGCAAATACCCTTGGGAAAGGTATTAATCCGTCTCTTCCTTCCAGTTATGGGTTAAATAGCAGGACAGATTGGGTTCTATAGCCTTGGTCGGCAACCAGTCTACCGCAGAAAGCAATGGCAACCTACTGCGGGATAATCTTCTGCCCAGTCAGTCATGTCTCTTTAGCGACATGATCGCCCAAGCGTGTATCACGTATGGCACTTTAACTGACTGACTCCTTCAACTTAAATATGCCAGCCACGTTGTAAGAACGCTACTAAAATCACCAATTTATTGTTGGAAGATGGCAAAAATACCTATGTATGTATTTAATTAGATGTGGATACATTAATTTGTCGCACAGGACCAAAGTGGAAGCCTGGAACGGCTTGTCAAAACTGTCTATACTACCACTAGCTAATCCAACTCAAGATCCTTCCACGTTAACAATTTACTGAGTTCCCACAAAAAACCTTCCTTATCCAGCCAATACAGCATATACAGAAATACAACATCTACACAGAAATCGTAAAATGATTTTAAAAATATATACAATAATTTTTCTCTCTTTTTTGTAAAATTGAAAAAAAATATTATTGGGGATCATCCCTTTTTATAAGAATGGACTCGCTGATGTGCACTTATAATCCTGCTTATACAGAGAACGGCAGGAGTAGTGGTGTAGTGTCTTCTATATATTTCTGCCCGGAAATCCCAGCTATAAACTGACCATGTGTCACATGTTGCCCTTACTGGGAGGGACAGCTAAATAATGTAGTAGTGGTGTAGTTACAACTGCCATTGTCACTGTCAGCTCTCTACCTTCGGGCTGAGAGCACTAACCCAGTCGTGTCTCCGCCGAAGGGTAGAGTCACGACTGGGGAATAACAGACATATATTTTTGGCCGGTCTATATGGCTCGGAAGACCCACATAAAATGGCCTTGTGTCACATGTTGCCTTAAATGGGAAGGCCAACTAAATACTGTAGTAGTTGAGTAGTTGCAAAGAAGTTGTAAAGTTGCTTAGTTGGTCAGTAAGATTGGTGCAGAGTAAGTTGGAGTTGTTTGGATATAGATTCATTACCCGGACATACTATTTCACTGCAAGACTGTATATATTGATTTCTACTAATAGTATTCCTGAATTGACTAACCCGTGTTTCAGTTTGTATTTCTTGTTCAATATAGCTTTTTCTCTCTCCATATCTGTTATCTTTTTCTCTCTCCATATTTGTTATTTATTATTTGGTGTGGTTTCCAACCCGGAATCCACAATATATATACAAAAATTATACATGAAGTGATGGGGTGAACTCAGTAAGCAAAATAAAATAGACAAAACATTCAAACAGAAATAAACGTTGTGTTAGTATGGCCGCGACCTTCTCTATAATAATAATAATAATAATAATAATAACTTGCTGTCATAGCGACGGTCATGGTATGGCCCGTCTAACCCGCAAAAAAGCAGAGCGGCCGCTGTATTCTGCTGATAAGGCCCGGAACGGCAGTCCCACACATACAATAGGCGAACAAAAAGAGAGAGGTGTGAATCCGACAGGAACCCACCCCGTTGTGATTATAGCACACTTAAAAAAAGAAATAAAAATTAACCAGATTCATGCAAACCAGATTTTCATCATTTTCACCACAAAATTTGGTAAACTTGCTACAAAGATTGGTACCTTTTTTGCAAAGACTCGGTAACCATAAGGATTTGGATGATGACTAATTAAGATAAGCCCCATTTCATTTGTCATGCTCTTTATGTACCCCAACTCAGTGCTAGAGCTGTCGTAATTTTGACATTATTACAAACATAAAATCATTATCTATATATATAAAAAGCAATCTGTGAGTCTGTGTGTGACTGTTCCCTATGCACGCCTATATTTTTAAAGCTACGCCATTCAAACTTTCTAGGGACACATATCTACAGGGAAGCCAGGTCGACACATACTTTTTGAGTTTAAATTCAGCAATTTTCTCTTTCGCACTTTTTGGCCAATGGAGCCGATTGTTTACATTTTCTCCGTAAAACATCTAAGATCTAAGATGGTTGCTAAATTACGTCACAGAAATCAAATCACTCATCTCAAACGCAACTAAAATATTTTTTATTAAAAAAATGAGCCGTAATTTTGAAACAAAACCCCCACCCCCTTAGAAGAAGACAAAAGTATGACCGGCACTAAAACTACACTTTATACTCCGTTCGAATACTACAGCAACATGCATTCAATGAGTTCTTAATGCTGAAAATGGTAACTAACAGCCTCAGTTCTCCTTTCCAACTTTCAATAAATGATTTTTATCTACTCCTCTCATTGGCATCTTCTCCTACTACTAAAATCTTCTGAGTTGCACGGGCAACGCCGGGCTACGATGCTAGTATAACATGGCTGGCACAAAAAAAAAAAAAACAAAAAAACAAAAAAAAAAAAACGGATTTGATTCACTAGCTTAGAAATACGTTAGAAATAAATATAGCAGTCAGTTAATACGTCCTGAGCAGCGAACAGTCAAAAATGGTGAGCCGGTAACGGGACGCTGTGTCACCTTATTTGAATTAAAATAAATTTCTCGACATTAATGGTTTATGATTTTTCCTTTCGCTCACAGCCACACACCTTGTTTTTTAAAATCAATTTCACCCCATGCATGACATTAAAGCAACTAGACACAAGTGATTACTGGGTGTGGAAGGACTAAAAAACAGAAACATTACTAAGGAGCAAGAACAAAAAAGTGCAATCAGGAGAACAATAGAAAGCGATTGACATGGCGTTTAAAATTTTGAATATTTAAGTTGGTTAGAAAGCAATGAGTCTGAAGGAAGTTCTACAAACGAGAAGTGCGAGAAATAGAAACTGTTTGCATAGAACTTTTAATTACATCTTGCCAAATAAGTTGGTAATAGGTAAGGTCTCGTCGCTAATCTAGAGTTGCGCTGAAATTAATGAAGTTTAGGTATCAAGGTGAAGAGATTATCCGAACAGTTGCAATGGAAGCATTTATAGAAAAAAGCACAGGGAAGCAACTTTACCATGGTGAGAAAGTGACTGAAGACGAGATGCCAGATGAGGATTAATAATATTGCTGATTCTTCTTTGGATTTTTCATCAAGGACCTCAAGATATATGGCAGGTACACCAGACCATATGCGGCAGCAATAAGAAATGAATTACTGAAAAGTAATTGAAACTCACCTGAAATGAGCTGAATGTGTAATGCTCCTCATGCCAATAACATTTCCACCGAGCCTCTCTATGGCATATGATTTCATTGAATTTCTTTTAAATTGAATCCACTTTACATGCTAGTAACCAAAGAAGTAAATTACTGAAAAGCAATTGAAACTCACCTGAAATGAGCTGAATGTGTAACGCTCCTCATGCCAATAACATTTACACCGAGCCTCTCTATGGCATATGATTTCATTGAATTTATTTTAAATTGAATACACTTTACATGCTAGTAACCAAAGAAGTAAATTACTGAAAAGTAATTGAAACTCACCTGAAGAGAGCTGAGTGTGTAATGCTCCTCATGCCAATAACATTTCCACCGAGCCTCTCGATGGCATATGATTTCATTGAATTTCTTTTAAATTGAATCCACTTTACATGCTAGTAAACAAAGAAGTAAATTACTGAAAAGTAATTGAAACTCACCTGAAGTGAGCTGAATGTGTAATGCTCCTCATGCCAATAACATTTCCACCGAGCCTCTCTATGGCATATGATTTCATTGAATTTCTTTTAAATTGAATCCACTTTACATGCTAGTAACCAAAGAAGTAAATTACTGAAAAGCAATTGAAACTCACCTGAAATGAGCTGAATGTGTAACGCTCCTCATGCCAATAACATTTACACCGAGCCTCTCTATGGCATATGATTTCATTGAATTTATTTTAAATTGAATACACTTTACATGCTAGTAACCAAAGAAGTAAATTACTGAAAAGTAATTGAAACTCACCTGAAATGAGCTGAATGTGTAACGCTCCTCATGCCAATAACATTTACACCGAGCCTCTCTACGGCAGATGATTTCATTGAATTCCTTTTAAATTGAATCCACTTTACATGCTAGTAACCAAAGAAGTAAATTACTGAAAAGTAATTGAAACTCACCTGAAGTTAGCTGAATATGTAATACTCCTCAGCCAATAAACATTTCCACTGACCTTCTCTATGGCGTATGATGTCATTTATTTTCTTTTAATATTTTCCTTTCGAATTTATATTCAAATTTGGATCATCAGGAGAGAATGTGCACCTTTTCGGGTCTATATATCCGATGTGTACCGTTTCGGGTCTGTATATATAAACATGGTAGACTTATCTTTTTCTTTACTCTTTAAAGATACGTTTTATTCTTGTGTGACTTTAGACATAAACTTGATTCCAGACAATCTTTATTATAAAATAAACTGCTATTTTCATATCATTCCGATGTATGCTCATTGCATAGATTACATTTTTGTTTGATGCTGAATTTTTTTTTCTTTTTGCAGCATTTGATTTCTGTAAAAACTCTTCACGTATTACTATTTTTACGTTATTTTTGTGTTCAATTTGTTTTTGCATATGTCTCTTGAATTGATTTGAGTTTTCATTAAAACTTGTTTTATTAATACATATATGAAACTATTTCTACATTGTCCCATTGCTTGACTCTTCCGGGGACCATGTCATTTTAATTAAATTTAGTCTAACTTCGTTACCATGTTTCGACCTTCAGTAGTTTTTTTTTCTCTTTACGACACACTTTCCTGCCTAAGGCGTTTTATTGCTTCTTAGAAAGAATACTAAAATGTAGAAGGAAAATTAGTATCCACTAAAATTTGCTTAATATTTATAATTTTCGTCCAGACTATATTATCCTTTTCATATGTACTCCTTAAATAACATTAAAGTGTCCAGAGTGTTTATTTCACTCATACTTTTGTTTGTCTTTTATTCTGCATTTTATGCTTGAAATATTGTTTTCTTAGTAAATCTTAATTTTTAACAGAGTTTTTAGATTGGCTAGTATCATTATATTATTTTCTATTTCAAGATCGTTTTGTTGATCGCAAAGTTTCAACCTCTACCCTACGATCACCTTCAGGCTTATACAACATACACTCAGTAAACTTCGCGAAATTTTGAACCGAACACTTTATTTCATCCACGTGGGTAGAGTGTTTTTATTCTGCCTACCATCATTAGGGGAGATAACTCCGGCCAGTTAATTCTTTCTGATCTTTTTGGCCTTCTGAGAACCCCAGAATGTCAGGCTAGGATTCAACATCAGCGGCCACAATCTGAACAAGATAAGATACGCAGATGATACAATGCTGGAAGAAAACTTCAAGACCTCCTACAGAAGGTAGCTGAAGAAAACGGGAAGAAACGACTACAAATAAACTACAAGAAAACTGAACGCATGATTATCTAAATCTAATCTAATCTAAACTTATTTATAAATGTAACTTTATCTGTGTCTGTTTGCATGGGTGTGTGTGTGCGTCTGTGTGTGTGTGTGTGTCCGTTACCTATAGACACCGAAACGGCTGAACCGATTTTCTTGAAAACTTACACAGTTGTACTATAAGCGTCTGCGAGTATTCTTAGCTAGGTTTTGTGTCGAGGCACCCCCGATGAATATCGAAAATCGATAATCGAAAAAAATCGGGTTATAGAAGGAATGGTCCGATTTTAATCAAACCAGTAATACACTCATAGACAAAGACATAAGAAACGATATTCAGAAGTTTCAAGGTTTCAGTTCTTACAATAGTGCAGAAAATCGATGGGGTATATATATATATGAAAGGCAAGATTTTTGTGTGTGTGTCTGTTTATCTACCTGTATGTTTGTATTTTTTCAGCCCTTTTATTTTAGTTTTTACTTCGGGTTTGGCTCTAAGTAGGTATAATTGTAGTTCTTAGTCTCAGCCATGATACCATTTACTCAGAAGACTTATTTAGCCTTCAAATTTCAGTTTATGACGAAAAAAACTTATTTGATATCGATACCAGGAAATCAAAATTTGACTTATATCCATTCATCTTTCTTTCAGTCTACGGTTTTGCTTTAACTGGAAACAACTATTGCTTTTTAGCCTTTTGTGTCAACGTCCAAAGGGTCTGAGCTCCAGGACCATGGATTAGTTTTAAAGCTTTCATTACACCCGAGCAACGCCGGGCTATACTGCTAATCAGCAAAAAGAGGAGCCCAAAATGCCAATTACAAGTGAGGGGTATTAAAATCAAGCAAGTAGAAAAATCTAAATACCAGGACAGTGTTCTAATTGAAGACGGAAACTGGGACACTGAGATCTGAAGGCTAATCGGGATGGCCAAGGATGCATTCCAGAAGCTGAGTAGAATATTGAAAGACAGAAAAATTTCGCTAGAAACAAAGAAGAGAGGACTGAATTGCTATGTGATGTTTGTCCTTCAATATGGCAGTGAATGCTGGACAATCTCATAAAAGATGAAGGAGAGACTTGAAGCAACCAAAACGTGGTTCTACAGAAGGATACTGGATTTAAATTGGAGGATCAATTCCATATTACAATTAATATATAAACTGATGCCTAACTTATTGGTCACAGCAGTTTCTATACATTTGTATTCCTGAAATCCAAAAGCACAAGAACGCATTCCAGAACCTGAGTATTAAGAAACAGGAAAATTTCGCTAGAAACAAAGAAGAGAGTACTGGATTGCTATGTGATGTCTGTCCTTCAATATTGCAGTGAATGCTGGACAAACTCATCAAAGATGAAGGAGAGACTTCAAGCAACTGAAATGTGGTTCTACTGAAGGATGCTGCCAATACGATGGACCAAGTATGTGAGCAATGTTGAAGTTTTGGAGAGGATGGAAACGAAAAGGAAACTAATACTTAACATTAGGAAAAGACAACTAAACTTCCTGGGATATGTAATGAGGAAAGACGGCTTGAGGAATCTGATACTCACAGGTCAGATAGTGAGAAAGAGAGCCAAGGGAATGCAACGCGTGACATATTTGACGGGCTTTTAGAAAGTGGATGGCAGTGCGAGGTTTGGGTCGGGTAACGGAAGAAAGCGTGCTAAGAGCCACTAGGGATAGGGACATGCGGGAGGCCATGATCGCCCACGTCCTGAAGGGACTCAGCACATAAAAGAAAAAATTGCTGATTTTTCAATTAACTGATGTATATGATTCACAATTGCTTGGAAACCATGTTTTAATTCACTAAGTCATGCGACAAATGTCTAAAAATTTAGTAAAAAGTTTAACATTAAATACTTAAACACTTTGATAAAAAAAGAAACAGCAAACGTCTATACACATTAATTGATCGCTCGGAAGGAGAAAACTGAAAATTTGCTGACTAAATCTGGGTTTGAATATTTTGATTAAATAAATAATATCCTGTGATTGTTTTTAGGACTTTATTTAAATAGATGCACGGATGTGCGTTGTGGTGCAGTGGATATCGGCTCGGAACGACAAATCGGGGAGCCGAGTTCGAATTCCAGTTGAATACCTTGTATTCACTTATGCGCAAATACCCTTGGGAAATGTATTAATCCGTCTCTTCCCTCCAGTTATGGGTTAAATAACAGGACAAATTGGGTTCTATAGCCTTGCCTGGCAACCAGTCTACCGCAGAAAGCAATGGCAATCTGCTACGGGAAAATTATCTGCCCAGTCAGTCATGTCTCGAAAGAGACATGACTGACTGGGCGATATCACGTATGGCACTTAACTTAAAGCATGTATCACGTATGGCACTTCACTGACTGATTTAAAAAGATCTGTAATTTTATTAAAAAATACTTTTACTATAACTTGTGTAACGAATTGTGAAAAAAGAATAAAAAAGGTCATCAAAGAAAATAAATGTTGGTTTGTTGTTAATAGGGGTGCGTAGAGACCGGAGATCAATAAGAAAGAAACTTAACTGACTGGAATATAATAGTGGGAAACATAATTAAGGCTTCTACTGGTCATAAAGTGGGGGATCAGTTTTATATTGATATAAAGTATTAAACTGATCCCCCACTAATTACTACTTAATAACATAATACATCTCTTCCCCCTCTAGCTATGAGTCAAATAATAAGACAGATTGGGTCCTATAGCCTTGGATGGCAACCAGTCTACCTAAAAAAGCAATGGCAACCTCCTGCGGGATAATCTTCTGCCTAGTCAGTCATGTCTCTTTTCAAGACATGATCACTTAACTGACTGATTTTAATAAATCTGCAATTTTATCAAAAAATACTTTGACTATAACTTGTGTGACGAACTGTGAAAAAAGAATAAAGAAGGTGGAGTCATCAAAGAAAATAAATGTTGGTTTGTTGTTAATAGGGGTGCGTAGAGACCGGAGATCAATAAGAAAGAAATTTAATGCTAACAGGGAAGTTAGAATGGAAAGAGGGTTTCATCTGATGGCCTCATGTGTTGAGATAATTTGTTCCTGTAATTATTAATTTGGCAGAAGGTATTTCTCGAACTTTCTACTGCGTTTCAGATTTCCTTTGGGAAATAACCATTGAGGTCAACGTGTGCACACGATTAACACACTTAGCCACAAGATATGAATGAATTCACTCGCATTTTGAATAACAGATCATAAAAGAAATAAAACAACTTGAAAAGCCTTGAATCAACTGGTGAATTCTTTCTTTCTTTCTTTCTTTCTTTTTATCTATCACAGTTTGTTTATATCTATCTATCTATCTATCTATCTATCTATCTATCTATCTATCTATCTATCTATCTTAGTCTGTTCATTTTCTATCTATCTGTCTATCTACTAGCAGTATAGCCCAGCGTTACTCGGGTGTAATGAAAACTTTAACACTAATCCATGGTCCTGGAGCTCAGACGCTTTGGATGTTGGCACCAAAGACTAAAAAGCATTAGTTGTTTCCAGTTAAAGCGAAACTGTAGACTGAAAGAAAAATCAATGGACGTAAGTCAAATTTTGATTTCCTGGTATCGATATCAAATAAGTTTTTTTCGTTGTAAACTGAATTTTGAAGGCTAAATAAGTCTTCTGAGTAAATGGTATCATGGCTGAGACTAAGAACTACAATTATACCTACTTAGAGCCAAACCCGAAGCAAAAACTAAAATAAAAGGTCTGAAAAAATACAGCCATACAGGCAGATAAACAGACACACACACAAACATCTTGTCTTATATATATATATATTATCGATGTTCTGCACTATTGTAAGAACTGAAACCTTGAAACTTCTGAATATCGTTTCTTATGTCTTTGTCTACGAGTGCATCAAATTTGATTAAAATCGGACCACTCCTTCTGTAACCCGATTTTTTCGATTTTAGATTTTCGATATTCATCAGGGTACCTCGACACAAAACCTAGCTAAGAATACTCGCAGACACTTATAGTACAACTGTGTTTCGGTGTCTATAGGTAACGGACACACACACAGATAAAGTTCCATTTATAAATAAGTTTCGATTTGAGTCTGCTCATTATCTATCTATCTATCTATCTATCTATCTATCTATCTATCTATCTATCTATCTATCTATCTATCTATCTATCTCAGTCTGCTCATATCTATCTATCTATCTATCTATCTATCTATCAACTGAATGTGCGTTGTGGTGCAGTGGATATTGGCTGGGAAAGAAAAATTGGAGAGCCGAGTTCGAATTTCAGTTGAATTCCTTGTATTTATTTACGCGCAAATTTTCCCTGGGGAAGGGATATTAATCCGTCTCATCTCCCTGCAAATATGTGTTAAATAGCAAGACAAAATTGTGTTCTAAAGCTTTGGTTGGCAACCAGTCTACCACAGAAAGTAATTGCAACCTACTGCAGGGAAATCTTCTGCCTAGTCATGATTCGAAAGAGACATGATCGCCCAAACGTGTATCACGTATGCCAGTTAACTTACTGATCTATCAATAAATTTACATATTATCCCACGTCTATATGGTTATATGGTTGCAGAGTTGAAGAGAGTGACAAGAACAGACTACAAATAAACTGCAAGAAAACCGAATGAATGGTCATCAGCAAAAAGGGTAGCCTAAAATGCCAATTACAAGTAAGGGACTCTAAAATCAAGCAGGTACAGAAATTTAAATACCTAATTGTTCTAAGAAGACGGAAAGTGCGACACTGAGATCCGAAGACGAATTGGCGCGGCGAAAGAAGCCTCCCAGAAGTTGAATAAAATATTAAGAAACAGGACACAAGAGTAGAGTACTTGATTGCTGTGTGATATCTGTTCTTCAATATGGCAGTGAGTGCTGTACAATATAATCGAAGATGAAGGAAAAACTTGAACCAATTGAAATGTGGTTCTACAGAAGGATGCTGCGAATATCATGGAGCGAGCATGTGAGTAATGATGAGGTTTTGGAAATGATGAACACGAAAAGCATGAGCATCAGGAAGAGACAACTAAAGTTCCTTGGACATGTAATAAGGAAAGAGGGCTTGGAGAACCTGATACTAACAGGCCAGATAGACGAAAAAAGGAGAGGAAAGCAGCGGATAACATATTTGAATGACCTGATCAGTTGGATGACGGAACGAGGGTTGTATGGAGTAACAGGAGAAAGCGTACTAAGAGCCACCAGGGGGAGGGAGATGTGGAAAGCTATGATCGCCTACGTCCTGAAAGGACATGGCACATAAAAGAAGAAAGAACATGAAACACCGAGATTCAGGCCCCATGCAATCATCAGGTGCATATGAGAAACTGACCGTTCTGTGATTTGAGTCTTTGGTTCTTGCATCGTTCACAGTTAATTATTAAAATGCTGGGATACTATTTTTTAATTATATAATTTAATTTAATTTAAACTAAAATTTAGGAAGGAAATATCTCAAAAATTATTTAATAGAATATTTTTACTGGAATATATATATATATATATATAATAAAAAGTGTAAGAAGCCGTGAACGTTTAATTTAAAGTGTATATTTATTGTTGTATAAAGATATTATACATATGATATTCTGAGTGTCCATAATGGTATTTGTGACGCTATACGTGTTTCGAGTCTAAGATTGGCTCTCTTCAGACGAATCAATTTGTGGCTTTACATATCGAGTTCCTTTTGTTTCTGAGGGCCAAGTTCTTGTTTATATATAGGTAAGTGGAAAATTAAAATAAAGATAAAGAATAAAAAAAATAAATCAAATCAGTGAAGTAAAAAATAAAAAATAAAAAATAAAGTAAATTTTAATAAGAAGTTGGCCCTCAGAAACAAAAGGAACTCGATATGTAAAGCCACAAATTTATTCGCCTGAAGAGAGTCAATCTTAGACTCGAAACACGTGTAGAGTCACAAATGCCATTATGGACCCTTAAAATATCATAATATGTATAATATCTTTATACAACAATAAATAAACACTTTAAACTAAACGTTCACGGCCTCTCACACTTTTTATTCTATACCAATTTCTTTCGTTGGAACAACCCTATTTCCTTTTCCAATATATATATATATATGTCATATCAACTAAACGTCACATCTACTGGTCCTGGGTATGACAGTAAACTGCATCTGGCAGCAAGGCCTCTTATTAGGAGGTTGTGAGGAGCATGGAACCACCTCTTAATTGCTGTCGTTCCCAGGTCCACCCTGACCCGAGGTGGTAGCACTTGTTAGGGCCTCAACTATGGGTAAATAGTTTATCCCCAAACTGGGGTCAAAAGTATAAAATTAGACTTTAATAGAAAAACATACATTTTTATAAGAAAAAAATTATTACCAGGAATACATTTCTGAAAACGAAACTGGATGACGTCTTCAGTTTTCTAAAATAAAGAAATAATAATAATAATTAAAAAAAAAGTTCATCAAAATCTGACTAAATCAACCAACTCACTATATATACTTGCTTCTCCGACAGCTACAATCTCCAGGAATTCAAATGTGAGGTCAAAAGACATCTCCTATCTCACTAACTCGCATCCATTCTCTCAAGCTCTTTTTCCATCTACTCCACCCCCATCCTCGGTATTCTCATCCGTCTATTACCCTCCTCCTGACATTTCCTATAACTAACCCCTCTTTTTCATCACTTTCCCCTATGTAACCCTCTGCGCAACAGTGGTAGTAGAAAAAATCCTTACTTGGGGTGAGATGATTAAAAAAAATAACGGAACATTAAAAAAAATGTAACTTGAAACCCTACTTTTTTGGCATTAAAGAATCCACAGCGGTTGATATGCCGTTAAATAAAAACTCAAACTCTATCACATCTACAATTAAAAAGAATCTGTCTAAACTTAAGATAAAATTTGTTACTACTACATTTAAAACTATAAAAATCTTATCCAATACTTAACAAAACTTAAACTTGAAGGAGGAATTAACTCGATTACCTGTAATAATTGTCACAAAATTACGTAGGAGAAGCCTCAATGAACCTAAATTACAGATTATATGAACGCAAAAAAGACATTTTACAAAACAAGACATCAAATGAGTTGGCTGCCAACCGTAACGAGACTGACCACAATTTTAACATAAAAATGTTACGCTGATCAAAGAAAAACCAATTCACTACAATGAAAGTGTCTAGAAAGTGCTTTGATTATAGTCATCTACAATAAATGTGCACCCTGACTCTTAGAACATTTCACGATTTCTGGTAGATCTTCACAGTGCGAAATGTCTGCGAAACAAAAGTGATTGAAAGAAAATGAATCTAAATGAGATCGGCTAGATTAATGAACACTAAAATAGATTAAAAATTCCCAGCATGCCTTGTTTATGCGCATGTGTAGTCGCAATAACATAACAAACCTAGTCCGATGAAGTCCTAAAGGACAAGACACGTCACAAGAAAACTTTTTTCATATTGTCATACATTTTTTCACCAGCATATACACAGTATATATATATATATATATATATATATATATATATATATACTTTTTAAAAATATTTATATTAAAAATGAAGATGAATAATGTGAGGGAGAAAAATAATGTGGTGGGGGGGCAAGCACTAGATACTAATAACGTGAAGTCCAAGGAGGCACTCTCTCTGTTTACAGAGAGACGGCCTCCTAGACCTAATATACAATGATTTTAATGCCTGCAAGTAAAGCACAGAGTGTGAACCAGACAAAACGGAAAACTGGTTCACACTAAAGTCAGTCACACAATCTCTGCTATTTATAAGATGAATATTTATATATACATATATATATGCATATATATGTGTGCATATATAAGTGTGTGTATATATATATATATGCATGTATAAGTGCATATATATGCATTTATGTATGCCTACATAGGTCTATATATATGTTTATATATACAGTATTGTGCAAAAGTATTAGGATAAGAACTATGTTATATTTGATGTCAGCTGCAATCCTTCTAAGCCTCCACCCAATGTCTCTTAAAACCTTTATTCTCATTTGTGCAATTGTTAGTTCTGCTACCTTTGGCATTGTGGGTTGCTTAAAAAATAAATTATGTGCTAAATTAAAAAAATAACGAGCACTTGCATGAACTACTCGAGGTCAGACAGCTAACTATTATTAAAATAAAATTTAAAAAGGAACCTTTAAATTATGTTGACACTATTTACAGATCAATTCGAGAGGGGAGAATAAGAAAAAAGTCAGTCATATCCAAGGATAATAGAATAATGAGTAGTTTCAAAATTGATTGTTTAATAGAAAATAGAAAAATTAAATATAACTTCTTTTTAATACATTTCTTTTAAACTTAGTTTTAAATAATCAATATTTATTAGCAATTTACTTGGCTTTTCACCCTGTATTTGAATTTCAGTGAGGTTTTTAGGAAAATCACCCCTGTCTTAATACTTTTGCGCACTACCGGTAGTATGCAAAAGTGTTAGGACAGGGGTGATTTTAAACTTTATTTTGATGCCTCATAAAAGATAAAATCGTCATTGTCCTAATACTTTTGCACAGTACTGTATATATACGTTACATAGACCGTCGGCAAGGGTTTGAAAATGATATGTTTGAAATAATTAACACCATCTCTTTCCATAAATATAAAAACCATCTTGACTTTGTCGTGAAGGACATCAACTTGTCGAATAAGGTTTACGTCAAATCGGATAAAAGAAACTATTACTGTAAAATTATTTCCAAAGACTACAACACATTAATTATAAAGAACCTAACCAAAAATTATAAAAAAACAAGACAAAAGCATTAGTAATTTACTTGATATTAAAAATAATAGTAGCAAAATATCACCGACAAACTAAAAAAAACAGTGACAGAATTAGCAAAAACTGCACTATTAAATATTATGTCACAATCAAGGACCGCAAACCCGATTTCGAAATCAACTGCCCTACCAGGATTCTCAAACTTACCAGAAGTGAAATCGGAAAAATTAGCAAATATATTCTAGATCTTCTTCTGCTTTTATGTGCCATGTCCTTTCAGAACGGAGGCGATCATGGCTTTCCACATCACCCTATTCCTGGTGGCTCTTAGCACGCATTCTCCTGTTACACCACGCAACCCTCGTTCCGTCATCCACCTGATCTGGCTCTTCAAATATGTTATCCGTTGCTTTCCTCTGTCTCTTTTTCCCTCTATCTGGCTTGTTCGTAACAGGTTCTCTAAGCATGTCCCAGAAACTTTAGTTGTCTCTTCCTGATGCTCAGTATTAATTTTCTTTTCATTTCCGTCCTTTCCAAAACATCGTCATTGCTCACATGATCGGTCCATGATATCCGCAGCATACTTCTGTAGAACAACATTTCAGTTGCTTCAAGTTTTTCCTTCATCTTCGAAGATATTGTCAAACATTCACTGCCATATTGAAGAACCGACATCACATAGCAATCCAGTACTCTAGAAGTTGAGTAAAGTATTAAGGAACAGGACAATTTCACTAGAAACAAAGAGGAGAGTATTGGATTGTTTTATTCTAGATAGAACCCACAAAGAAATTAAAATATGCTAAGGAATAAGACAGTGAATAAATAATGTCATCAACTGGTTCAACGATATCAATAATAAAACCAATTGTGCTTTGATTCAGTTCAATATTGTGGATTACTACCCATCTATCTTTAAAAACCTATTCACTTTAGCCTTAGACTTCACCACGGAATATTTCGATATTACCAATGAGAAACAGGTCATCATTATGAACTAAAAACAACCCTTTCTTACTCACAAGACATAGCAGTGGACAAAAACGAGATTTGAGGGCCAGTTTGATATTACCATGGGAACACTATACTCAGCTGATTCCTCACATTTATTCTGTATAACTTCACTCCCAATAAAGATATCAATATTGAAAACAGAGAAATATTGAGACGATGACCTTATAGTTGTAAAAAATTCCACTAAAACTAAAATCGGCGGACCTGAAGGAGACTACCACCACCTTTAAATTTGTTATTTTTCATTTTTTTTTGTTTCCTTTTTTCAGAGCAGTCTTATCGGTTATTACATAAAGTTTCCGATTATCAAAACAAAATTGAAAAGATTTCAATATTTAAACAATATTAGTGGGGGCTCACTTTCTCATACAACGTTATAGTAAATCGATCCTCCATTTTGGAACCACTCGCGTTGGGGTCGCTTTGTTTTGTTTTTTGGGAACAAGTTGTTGCTCTTGTTTTTGTCTTTTTCATGTTTTCTTCAATTCTTACGATGACATCTTCCTCTGAAACTCTAAGAATAGCTTTATTCAAAAATTTCGCAAAGGATTCAGTAGTTGAATATGCGCAAGCAATAAAGTTAATTGCACAGGATTGATTTGCTATATAGCGTTGTATGAAAAACTGACCCCCACCCCACTAAAAAAATTTAAATGTTGAAAATTTTACAATTTTCTTTGGTCAATCGGAAATTTTTTCAGTGCAATTGACAAAAGTAAAAAAAAAAATTGATAATCAATCAATTTACAGGTGGTGGTAATGTCGTACCGGCGAGTGGTTCCAAAATGGAGGATCGATTTACTATAACGTTGTATGAAAAACTGAGCCTCTCCTAAAACTGTTTAAATATTGAAATTTTTCCAATTATTTTTTTGTCAATCGGAAAGTTTAGGGTGTAATTGATAAGATTACACTGAACCCCCCCCACCCCAAAAAAAAAACAACAACAAAAAACAAAAAACAAAAACAAAAAAGAAAAACAACAAATTTAAAGGTAGCGGTAATCTCCTTCAGGTTAGCCCTAAAATCGATTGAATTACGAAACTGATACATAGGGAATTTGATAATCATCAATCTTAAATTTCTAATTAGCACGAACCTCAAAAAAGTAGGTTTTAAAATAAAACCCTAGATCTATCAAACAATTCTAACCAACCCGACATAGAAAATACTAATTCTACATATATCCACCCTAAATCTAATCCCCCCATCCATCATCAAACACATCCGTTCATCCATAGAATATGGAATAAATAACAACTTGTCCAGTGAAGATATCTTTACTAAATACAATAAATATTATAACTGCAATAAAAAATAGTGGCTACATTAAATATATCAAACGTAACAAAAACAGTAATAAGAGAAATAAAAACAAAAAAATTATTTGGTATACTGCTTCATTTAACCAAATGGTTAGTACTAAATTAGGATATAAATTCCTCAATACAGCTGAAAAACACTTTCCTGAAAATAACCCCCTAATAATATTTTTAATAAAAATACTCTTAAGTTAAGCTACAATTGCACTGACAACTTTGAAGAATGTTGTGTCATGGCTCGTACCATGTGATATCCTGTCACCCGGATGTATAAAAGACAATGTGCGCTTAGCACGGGGGTTGACATTATCACGGACTTCGGGAAGTAACACCTACTACTGCGAGAGACTGTACATATTGTATATACATCTTGGTTGTACCACTCTGTTAATAAAGTAGTTTAGCTACATTCCTCTGTGTATCTCTTCATTCCACGATACAACAGTTGAGTGTTGTCATTATCACGGTCTTCAGGAAGTTACACCTACTACTGCGAGAGACTGTAAATATTTCATAGACATCTTGCTTGTACCACTCTGTTAATAAAGTAGTTTATCTACATTTCTTTGTGTATCTCTTCATTCCACAATACAACAAAAAACCATTAAAAAGCACAGTAATAAAATTTTAAACAAATATAAGAACCTAAGTAATCTACACAATCTTAAAATGACAAGAGATAAACAATATTAATACATACATTTGTCGAAATTCGAATGAATGTCCATTACAAAAGAGATGTTTAATTGACTCTATTGTTTACCTATGCACAATTTTCACCACTAAAATTCCAACAGTCAATATATTTTACATAGGTAGCACCAAAAACACCTTCAAACCTCGATAGTATCAATATATTTTATGCTTTAATAATATGTACAGAAATAGCACATCCATCTTTAAATACTTTAGTCAGTTAAAAGAAGTCAATAAATTTCCTACTGTAAAATCGCTTAAAAAGACTAAAACTTGTAAATCTTTACACAAGTCATGTTTCTTGTCTTTACAGGAAAAATTACAAATTATTCAGTTTGCTAAATTAACTCTGCTAAATAAACGAAACAAATTAACAGTTACTTGTCAACACAGCATTTCGCTTACCTTAAAGCAACGTTTTGGAGAGAGGGGGTCAGACAGCTATGCAAAGTCTCGAAGGAGGGGGCCATCAAATTATAAAGATTAAAGAAATAACAATGAAGTTAATGTTCTATTATTTAAACCAGAATCCTTATTCTATTAAACCAGAATCCTTATTCTATTAAACCAGAATCCTTATTCTATTAAACCAGAATCTTTATTCTATTGCAAGACTAACAGGATAACAACACAATCAACAAAAAATGCAAATTTCTTTAAAACAACAAAATACAATTAGAAATGGCAAATTATCTAATAAAACATTTGTTTCGCTTTATTGTTCGACAATTTCTCCACATCAGTTGAAGTATTTGTTGATGAAAGGAACAAAACTTCATCCAAGTGGTCATCACTCAACTTTGCTCTTAAACGATTTTTAATATATTTCTTTTTCGTAAAAAGGTTGTTCGCTAGCATATGTGGTGATACCGAGCAAAAGCGATGGACCGGATGTTTGCGCTTTCACGACCAAAAAGTAATTGACCAAAAGTCGTCGCTGTGCCGCCGGCTCCGCAGCAGATGTTCCGGTTGAAAATTAAAAATTAATCAAATATTAAATTTCCAGTTCGCGAGTCTACGCGAATTTTATTTATCAGCCAAATGAAAGCTCAGAATCAAATACAAGTGTGAAATCCCAAGTGATCTGCTGTGATCCAAAAAGCAGATATAAAAAGCGGATACAGAAAGCTTCGACAGGCACACCAACTCGGAGAGAAGACAGTAATTAGTAGCTCTCTTGACCGAAAGTCAAGTGGCTTATTACGCTCGCCTCCTTACCTCTTTCCTTCTTCCCTGCCTGAAAACTACTTACTGACCTAAGGAGCGACTACATCAAAGACATTCCTTACTCATAGCGCTCACCACATTCCTAAGCATTAATTCTCTTTCAGCATTTTATTGCCATGAACATTTCAACCTCCGTTCGACCTATATTCTACAACAAGGTCAAATTCCGTTAACCTGCAACAATATACAACTACCCTTCACTAGAACGGACTCCCACTACAAACAGGAAAACTATAGATACCCCCACTGTACATATATTCTTTCAAATAATGATACTGTTATGGTTTATAAAATGGCGAGTGTGCTAAAAATAGAAAAAGGTAGACACACTGACGCCAAGAATTCAAAATTTGGCGGCAAAACAAGTTAACGGTTTCTTTTGGTAAGTGTAGGAGTAAGAAGTAGGAGTGAAGGACAGTAGTTTGGTAGGAGATATAAAAGGAGGAAGACGTTGTCAGTTGACCACGAGAGTCCAGAAGGTATAGGCGCGTTTACTACTATGATCCCACCGTGAAGAGAAGTCAGCTAGTCTGCAAAAATTAACGGTTGTTAACTTGATGTAAAAACCTAAAGTTTTATACTCCTACTTCTTACTCTTACTTCTTACTCCTACTCTTACCAAAAGAAACAGTTAACTTGTTTTGCCGCCCGATTTGGAATTCTTGGCCTCAGTGTGTCTATTTTTTTCTATTTTTAGAACACACGCCATTTTATAAACCATAACAATACCATTACTTTCGTATTATTTAATAGACTTTTATATTTTCCGTTTGCCAAAATATATTTCTTAAGAAAGTTAGCAGTGGATTTGAAATTAAATTTTGATTTTAAAACATTGTGGTATTACAAGTCACTGAACTCTAACTGATAATTTCTTTGCCACTTTCTCAGTAAATTAATTAGATAATTAGTGTCGAGGTGTTAAGTTGGAGGGCCTGACAAAACTTTCTCGCGGGCCGGATGTGGGGGTTGCCGACTCATGCCTTAAAGTATAGTTAATTAAATTTCCTACTACAAATATAACTACATTCAATCTTCTGTTAACTACTTTAATAGTATCACCAAAATGTAATACAGCTTCACTAGTTAGAATTTAGTTTTTCTTACTGTTTACATTGATTTGGTTTTCCTAAAACAATTTTTGCTTGATGTAGTCACTGGATGACGGCCCGGTATTAAGAGTCGTTTCTTCTTGCTTTAAAAAATGACGATATAGTTGTTTAAGTCCTTAAAGGTTTGCAAATGTGAGTTTCATCAGGTGCTGCTTGAAGTTCTGTGAATTAAAAAACATGCTAATTGTAAAAATTTGTTAGATAAGCATATTAAATGTGCATCTAAATACCAATTCGTAAAAATAGATGTTAAAAAATTATTGAGAATAATTCTTAAAAAAGAGATATATTTTAGGTACTTATTTCAGATAGGAAATTTTTTTTTACTAAAGCTGAAAATTTGACACCATATAACATGCTTTTCATGACCACACAATTTCTTCCACCCACCTCCAACCTCTAACCCCATTCCTCTATCCATCACTTAACTTTCTGACTTTGTAGGCACCTCCCAAATTCTCCCATCCATCTTCTAAACTCAGGCCTTTATCTATCGTTAACTTAACTTTCTAGAACCCACCTCAGTTGTCTAGATAAGGAATATTTGGTTTAAATTTATATATTTATAGATACTATCTTACGTCTATAGCACGACTCAGAGTTTCATGCGTTATGCAATCATCAGGTGCATATTTCAAACTCAGCTTGAAATATGCACATGATTATTGCATAATGCATGAAACTCATGTTTTGCAATCTTTCTACATCGCTAATCATGGCTAACAACAAACCTAAGACTCCTTGATCTATTTAGCAATATAACACACGTGAAAAAAATCTTTCCCAAAATTTCCTTTTTGTTTCGTTAAGAAAGCATATTTAGATTAGCAGGCAAAAAATAATTATACTGTTTTATAAATAAACAAAGTGTCTACTCAAAATACCGTCTCAAGTGATAAAACAGTAGGAGTAGTTTTTCCTTGGGGACTGTTGCTTGTCGGAACACAAACATTTCCAGGCTGGTTTGAATTCAAAGTTTTCCTTTTCCTAAGGCTATAGAACCCAGTTTGTCCTGCTATTTTACCCATATCTTGGGATCATGGCCGTACCTGACTACCGGGCACACCGGGCCGATCCGTGCAATCATAGTGAAAATCCAGGCAAGGAAAAATGTCTTCGTCAGAAATCAAACTAAGCAATTCACCAAAGAAAGAAAGAAAGAAAGAAAAGAAAGAAAGAAAGAAAGAAAAATGAAGAAAACATCCGAATCAACGCAGTAAAAATCTGTTTATTAATTTTGGGAGAAAAGATTGGTTATACACAGAAAATCCGAACCCGATTTCCTGCTTTCGTTCGCGTTCTGTGCCTAATTTCCATTGAAATAGCCGAAAAAATCATAATTTCAAGAAACGGATGATGTCATCACATTGTCAACTAATAAATCCATGCAATTTTCTCTGTGCCCAGTGTTTTTTTTTTGGCATCAGCTATGGATTCATACCTTTTCCAAGGGTATTAGTACGTAAGTGAATGTAATGAATCCAACTGAAATTCGAACTTGGCTCGCCGATTTCTCAATCTGAGCTGCTAACCATTATTCCATTATGTCTCCACAATATAGACATACTATTTAATAAATAAAGGGAGTGTCTACTTAAATGTGAGTATCTACTAAAGTAACGCTTAAAATGATAATCATATACACATAAATATCTAAAGAATGTTGTTTTTAGTTTATTAATCCGATAAATTTCATTATTTAAAAATTTAAAAATTATTTAAGTAATATATATATATATATATATATATATATAACGATTTGTACCCACAGAAAGTACTAACGGCTTTAAAAAGAACAGACGTCATACTGTTTAAACCCGAGGGACCTTTCGGCCAACGCTTATCAAGGGTTCTCGTTGGCTTTAATTTTAAGGGAAATAAGAAAAAGGACAAGGCAAAATAAATTAATTACAATGCTGGGAGATGATGGAACTCGTTTAAAATATATATATATATATATATATATGTATATAGACGTCATATTATTTAAACCCGAGGAACCTTTCGGCCAGCTCTTATCAAGGGTTCTCGTTGGCTTT
>JBBBDQ010001707.1:525000-552500 GCA_037127315.1 Ascarosepion bandense
ATTGGCCGACATCTTTTGGACAATCAAGTGTGTGCCTCGGCATATGAGGACAGCTGGTTTACTGTCTTGCACAGCGCTCGGTCTACCCACCATCTTCGTATTTTGGAAGCAATTTGCTTGAAAATTCAACAGCCGAGCCTGTGCCGCAAGAAAGAGCGGTTTTTACGCTCCTTCCAATTGCTGGTGAGTCTGTGAGTGTAACATTTTTTCACTTTTAAACACTCTTGTTGAAATACATGTGTACACCCACCTTACATTTTATGTGTTTTTTTTTTCAATAAATTTATTTTTAAACGAGTTCCATTATCTCCCAGCATTGTAAGTAATTTATTTTGCCTTGTCCTTTTCCTTAATTTCCTTAAAATTAAAGCCAACATGAAACCTTGCTAAGAGATGGCCGAAATGTTCCTCGGGTTTAAATAATATGACGTCTGTTCTTTTTAAAGCCATATATATATGAAAAAATTATAGGAGGATTTGAAAGATTAGGTAATTCATCGAGTTTTATTCAACCTCAACAGAATGCAAAAAGCACTGGACGGCCGTTTCGTCCTCTATTTGGGACTCATCAGCAGTGCGCATCCACTAAAAGGAATTGAAACCTAAACATCTGCGTTATTAAGCGACTGTCATACCAACTGTACCACGGGCCCCGGTGACGAAGTGGTAACGAATTGAACTTGATATAGCGCCGATTATTCACATATTCCGTGGTGGAATTCTGCTGAGCTCCTTTTATCCTTTTGAAAAAACAGTAGCTACTCTAGCATCTACGAATCGCTCATTCATGCACTGATACATCATACGTCGGGTTTCATTCCTGGGTCAAAGCAATCGTACTAATGAGCTGTGATACAGCGAAACAGATCTGTCTGCGGATGACTATATATATATATATATTAAATAGGGTTTAGAGATACTGATACAAATCGTAATGAGTTTCACATTATGGCTATCGTCAGAAGAGAAGATTACTATTACTGCTCTGTCTTAGTTTAATTCCCAGAGGTTTTAGGACAATTTAGGTTTTGTGCACGTCGGTGACTGTCTTGTTTTTTTCTTGGTCATCGTTTTTTGTTTTTTGCCTCATGTTTTCTTCTTTGGCAAACTTATTATTGGGATTATAGGGGTTATTACTTGATTTATTTTGTTTGCACACACACACACACACACACACACACACACACACACAAAAAATTTGTTGCGCGTGCATCTTTCTTATGATTTGCAAGATCCAGACAAAGACATTAAGAGAGTTACACCTGCTTCACTGTTTCAATGCTTGTTGATTTGAAATAGATGTGTTGCTTTTCCGAATCTCTTTTTTTTACCCGAGGAAAACGTCAAGCATTTATTCTTAATGCACTTCTGATTAATTTGACTTCCTTTCTTTTCACTAAACAGTTAAAAACTATCTTTTCTTGGAAAAATAAAAGATAAGTCCAAAGTCGTTCGTTTTATTCTACCAATCTGTTATATAAGAGGTCCGTGTGAAAGTGATAAAAGTCTGGGTCTGAATAGCTTGAGTAAAGCTTTGTTCTACTAAATATTTAAACCGGTAGCGAACCGTTATGAGAAAATTGTCCGACTACGACGTGAAAATGGATGTGCGTTGTGGTGCAGTGGATATCGGCTCGGAACGAGAAATCGGGGAGCCGAGTTCGAATTCCAGTTGAATACCTTGTATTCACTTATGCGCAAATACCCTTGGGAAAGGTATTAATCCGTCTCTTCCTCCCAGTTATGGGTTAAATAACAAGACAGATTGGGTTCTATAGCCTTGGCTGGCAACCAATCTACGGTAGAAAGCAATGGTAAACTACTGCGGGATAATCTTCTGCCCAGTCAGTCATGTCTCTTTCGAGACATGATCGCCCAAGCGTGTTTCACGTATGGCACTTGACTGACTGGACAGGCCATCTGCGTGTCCGATCTTGTTCGATGGTAAATGCTGAAGTTTGAATTTATAATTTAAAAGTATCGTACCTCATTTTAACAAACGGTTTGCAGTATATGTGGGGAGTCCCTTTTTAGAACCAAAAACCGTTAGTAATGGTTTGTGATCCGTGGAGAGAGAAAGACAAAACAAAGGGAAGTAATTCAGTCCAGGAAAGTAAGAGAAAGATTAAAGAGTTCTTTTATTATTTTTCACCACAGAGTTATTCTGGCATCAATTAAGTAATTGGATTGTAATTCTTTATAAAGTTTCTAAAAGAAATTGACAGACAATAAATAAATAATTAAAACACGTATAATAATGAGTAAAATGCAAGTAAATATTGGAAAACCTTCAGTGTGTGTGTGTGTGTGTGTGTGTGTATGTGTGTGTGTGTGTGCCAAATTTCTGGAACTGTTGACTGTGACAATGAGAATCAGGATTAGCCAATCAGAGACAATTGGAACAAACAAGACAATGCAAATAACTATCCTTAAGTAAAATGGTTGATAACATTATTCTTTGTTTTTTTATTAGATGCGTGCCTGCAGAACATGGGAGAATATGACACTCCACAACTTCTCATTCTAATATTTGTCGGTCCTGGGTATGAAAATAGACTGCATCTGGCAGCAAGGCTTCTGATTGAATAATTGTAAAGAGCATGGAATCACTTCTTAATTGCTGTTGTTCCCAGGTCCACCCTAACCCGGAGTGGTAGTACCTGTTAGGGTCCAGCAATGGGCAAATAGTTAACCCCCAAACTGGACTTTTATAGAAATATACATTTTTGAAGAAAAATATTATCAACAATACATTTTTGAAGGAAAAGGTTGTTCCCCTAACACATATTTTTGAAAGAAAATTTTATTGCCACAATACATTTTTGAAGAAAAAAATATTACCAGCAATACATTTTTGGATACAAAACTATAAGATATTTTCAGTTTTCTAAAATAAAAAAAAATTAAAAAATTTATTAAAATATGACTAAATCAACCTTTTCACTATAACCAAACATTTGAAAAATTACCTTAAAGGTCCACATTTTGGGCATTAAGTAACCAACAGAGGTTGATATGCCGTTAAACAAAATTGAAACTCAAACTCTAATAATCTTAGAATTATTTCGAACTATTAATGTTCTCATCTTAGTTGATATTATAGATGTTATAATAGACACAACGCTTCGACCAAGTATCCTCTGGTCATCATCAGGTGTCCATAGATTGGCTGATGTGGATTATCTCGTTGATTATTGCGAATTATCCTGTGAAATCAATTGTTGCTCTTTCATGTTGGAAGTTGGGACTCTCACTACCAATCCAAGGATCGAACTCATGACCATTAAATGATACTAACACATATTTGCAATAATTAACGAGATAATCCACATCAGCCAATCTACAGATACCTGATGATGACCAGAGGGTACTTGGTCGAAACGTTGTGTTGATTATAACACCTATATCAACCAAGATGAGATCAAAAGTTAGAAATAATTCCAAGATTATTGAAAATTACTCATCTCAGAAATAAATACAAATTCAAACTATTGTTTGTACTCCTTACAATACTCCTGTTTATGCCATCCATTTAAATAAACTTTGTATTTAAGTTACTCTCTAACCTTTTGGTCATCAGTATTTCCTACTGATGGTATATTCTCCAAAAACTTTTCCTTATCTAAACTCATTTATGAATGGAACTTTGTTGTGTGTGTGTGTGTGTGTGTGTGTGTGTGTGTGTGTGTGTGTGTGTGTGTGTGTCCCCGTTACCTATAGACACCGAAACGGCTGAACCAATTTTCTTGAAAATGTACACAGTTGTACTATAAGCGTCTGTGAGTATTCTTAGCTCGGTTTTCTGTCGAGGTACCCACGATAAATATCGAAAATTGATAATCGAAAAAATCGAGTCATAGAAGGAGTGGTCAGATTTTAATCAAATTTGATACACTCATAGACAAAGTCATAAGAAACGATATTCAGAAGTTTCGAGGTTGCAGTTCTTAAAATAGTGCAGAAAATCGATAATATATATATATATATATATATAAGACAAGATGGCTTCGGGTTTGGCTCTAAGTAGGTATAATTGTAGTTCTTAGTCTCAGCCATGATACCATTTACGCAGAGGACTTATTTAGCCTTTAAAATTCAGTTTACGACGAAAAAAACTTATTTGATATCGATACCAGGAAATCAAAATTTGACTTACGTCCATTGATTTTTCTTTCAGTCTACGGTTTCGCTTTAACTGGAAACAACTATTACTTTTTAGTCTTTTGTGCTAACATCCAAAGAGCCTGAGCTCCAGGACCATGGATTAGTTTTAAAGCTTTCATTTCACCCGAGCAACGCCGGGCTATAATTTCAGCGGTCTCTTTCTCTCTCTTTTTAAGTACCAGTGTTCTGTTTGTTTTCCCATTTTTTTCATGGCTCATATGTTCTCTCCAAGGCATTCTCAGTATCCTTCAATAAAACCTCATTTCTATTGACGATTGTTTCCTTTTCATCTTTGACGAAAACTGGACAACATTCATTGTCATGGAAGAAGATCAGCACATTTCGTTGTTTACCACGAAAATTTTTTCATACTTTCTTTAGCTTTTGGAATTTAGTTTTGAAAACACTTCCCAGATCGTTACATTTCTGCATGAGTCTGACATTTCTCATTTGTATCCCGCATTTAACTAATGACATTTTGCCTTCTGAGGGTTAGGACTTTCTTCTCGCTTTCCTTTATCTTGTTTGGAATTTTCTTCCGTTTTCATTCTGTGTTTACCATCAACGCGGTGTCATATTTATTGTTCTTAAGATTGTGTACACCAGTAAATTCTGGTAAGACATTTAATTTATAGGATAAAAATCCTATATCATCTAACAATTAAGACTTAACTATCGCCCGGTTCACACTCCACCCACGTCTTTTGAACAGGTGAAGAGGCTCATCCCTTTAGGATGTGGTTCTCGGCCTTCTTTTTTCCTATCATTCTACTCTTAAGTAGCCCCATGCGCATCAGTGGCGTCACCGCCTTGCTTGGGGTGATATGATTAAAAAAAAAAACTCAAACGAAAAAAGTAAAATTGCACACCCGCAAAATCGGATCATAACGACTAAAAGCATTTTGGAAAAAAACCCAAACCAAGGCATATTTCACAAGTCAGTGTGAAAGTTAAGATTCTAGATTCTGATTGGATAGGAAATAGCAAATTGATCTATGACCCCGGCAATTTGTTAACACCTAGAAAATGGATATGTGGTTTCGATCCAGTTACATGATAAGTTTTACTACTTAAACCACTTCACTTGACCGGTCAAGTCAGTCCGACATGGGAGTGAATCTGAAGGACCTCGTTCCAATGTGACCAAAAAAATTTAATTTGCCGACCCGGACGTAAGGGCGCGTCACAAACTCATTCTACCCCTCCTACCAATTTTCCTTTCTCCATCTTCACCCACACACCGTCAAAGAAAACAACAAGATACTTCAACTGACTTCGATAAATACAATCTTCTTTATTGCTTGACTTGCCTTTTCACATTTTCTCCGGCCATAAAAAGGAAAAGAACACATACTTTTATCAGCAATATTTTAAATCTTTTTAGATACACACATTCTGCTACTATCAACCATGAATTCTGAATTTCTGAGGGACATTTAAGATACTAACATTTCTCTTTGAACAATTAACTACATGCGTTTTCTCTATGAACATTTTATTTTTCTTCTTATAATATTGTTATTCTGTTAATAAAAACTTTACTTTAATCTACAAACGAAATATTTTATCCTTCCACATTTCAACCTCCAGATATTTAAATTGTGTGGACTTCGACTGTGTTTGGCACAAGGCCAATTTACTAAGCATAACCGAGACCTTTACATTGTTTCCTGCTTTTTTTTTGCGCACGTGTTCAATTCGTTTTACATTCGTTTATACAAACATTTTTAGTATTTCAAAATTAAAAATCTGTTTGTTAAGTCTCATTTAAAAACAAAAGGGCATTAGGAACACGTAAAAATACAAAACAAGGTCCCTGAAAATGAGACATAACGGTATATTGTGTTCGTTGTGCGGTGTGTATGTGTGGGTTTGTGTCTGTGTATACGAAGAGGTCCGTTGAGTGCATATCTTCTTATTTATGTGTGTGTGTGTGTGTGTGTGTGTGTGTGTGAGAGAGAGAGAGAGAGAGAGAGAGAGAGAGAAAGAATGTGCATAGACACGTGCTTGTATGCATTTTGATTTCTTTGTGATTATGTAGATATGCTGCCGTATGTATAGGTGTGTGCATATGTATTCAAGTGTATATATGCATGTGCGTCTTTATGTGTTATATCTCGTGTGAATGTAAAATTTTATAATTAATGTCTGGTTGAAATTTTTATCTGGTTCCGAAGATATGTTTCACAAACATTAAATCGCATCTTTAAATTAAAAAAAAATAATCTCCCGAAAATTTCTGCAAGATTAAACTTCCATTATTACACGAAGAAAATAATAGTAACATTAAAAACTGTTCGGTGAAATGCGTAATTCGTCGCCATGAAAATTGCTAATAATCTGAAAACTTCAAATTGTGTCAATAATTAATGCTTCTCTGTCGAGGCGTAGGAAAAGTTGCAGTGGTTTAGGAGTTTGTAACTTGGATGCAATTATCAAAGTTTTTATTTGACAAATAATTAAAATCTTGCCAAAATTTCGTTTTCGAATTAAAATACTCTTCTCAGCTTAACTGAAGATATCAACAATCACTTTTATTTCCATTAATCCTACTAAAAGCTGTAGTCTTCAGAGAAAAAAGGTAAAACAGAAAAGAAAAATACAATACTATAATAAGTGTATGCACGAGACAATTCAATAACTGCATGCACAAGGCAATATAATAAATATGTACACACGAAAATATAAGAATGTATGGACAAGATGATATAATAAATCGATGTATTAAATCTGTACGGAATATATTTTGAGAAACAAATGCACAAGGCAAACTAATAAATAGCAGAAAGAAAGGTTTCTTCTTCTATGTGCCCTGTCCTTTCAGGACGTAGGCGATCATGGCTTTCCACGTCTGCCTATCCCTGGTGGCTCTTAGCACGCCTTCTCCACTTACACTACGCAACCCCCGTTCCATTATCCACCTGATCAGGTCCTTCAAATATGTTATCCGCTGCTTTCCCCTGTCTCTTTTCCCCTCTATTTGGCCTGTCAGTATCAAGTTCTTCAAGCCTTTCTTTCTCATTGCATGTCCCAGGAACTTTAGTTGTCTCCTTCTGATAATCAGTATTGGTTTCCTTTTTGTCTCCACCCTTTCCAAAACCTCGTCATTGCTCACATGCTCGGTCCATGATATCCGCAGCATCCTTCTGTAGAACCACATTTCCGCTGCTTCAAGTTTTTCCTTCATCTTCGATGATATTGTCCAACATTCACTACCATATTGAAGAACTGACATCACACAGCAATCTAGTACTCTCTTCTTTGTTTCTAGTGAAAGTTTCCTGTGTCTTAATACTTTACTCAGCTTCTGGAACGCGTCATTCGCTATGGTAATTCGCCTTCGGATCTCTGTGTCGCACTTTCCATCTCCTGTTAGAACACTTCCTAGGTATTTAAATTTTTATACTTGCTTAATTCTAGTATCCCCCCCCCCCCACCTGCATTTTGGGTAGCTCTTTTTGCTGAAGGTACTTATCTCAATCAGACTACGGGCTTGAAAGTCCTTAAACTTAGTCTCTTCTTCCGAAAATGTCTTTAAAAAAGGATTTATGAATCTAAACGTAAATCCTATTTTCAGCCACTTTCTCGGTAAACAGAGAAAAACTTTGTTCCACGGATCAAAGGGGAATGAGGGAACTGGGTCAAGCGGCTTTGGAATGTTCCGTTCTATCGCAAAAGGCTGCTGTTACACACGTATTCATAGTTCAATATTTGTTTTGCTCTGCTAAGGTTTTGGCCGTTCTAATGTTTTTGACGTTAGAAGAAAGGCAATGTTAGATGGTTGCTGAGAAATTCCAACTTTTACAGTGAAATAACAAACTTCAAATCTTCTTCTTCTTCTATGTGCTCTGTGCCTTCAGAGCACATAGAAGAAGAATCCCTGGTGGCTCTTAGCACACCTTCTCCTGTTACACCATGCAACCCTCGTTCCATTATCCACCAGGTTAGTTCCTTCAAATATGTTATCCATTGATTTCCCCTGTCTCTTTTTCCTTCGATCTGGCCTGTTAGTATCAGGTTCTCCAAGCCCTCCTTTCTCATTGCATGTTCCAGGAACTTCAGCTGTCTCTTCCTGATGCTCACTATTAATTTCCTTTTCGTTTCCATCCTTTCCAAAACCTCATCATTGCTCACATGTTCGATCTATGATATTCGCAGCTTCCTACTGTAGAACCACATTTCAGTTGCTCCAGGTTTTTCCTTCATCTTCGATGATATTGTCCATCATTCACTGCCATATTGAAGAACTGACATCACATAGCAATCCACTACTCTCTTTTTTTGTTTCTAGCGAAATTGTCCTGTTTCTTAATACTTTACTCAACTTCTGGAATGCTTCCTTCGCCATGCCAATTCGCTTTCGGATCTCTGTGTCGCACTTTCCGTCTTCTGTTATAACACATCCCAGGTATTTAAATTTTGGTACTTGCTTAATTCTGGTATCCCCTACCTGTATTTGGCATATTGGGCTGCCCTTTTTACTGATGAGCATCAGTGATCGTGAAAAGGGAGAAATGAACAATGGAAGAGAGTGAGCAAAAAAAAAAAAAAAAAAATCGTACTGACCAATTTGCAGACAAGTACAGGGTGATTGAAAAGGAGCTCCCCATATTAAAATTATTATAATTTATTTATTAACTATAATTTTGGCAAGAAATGGATATGGGAGGAAAACATTTAGCATAAAGTTTTATTTAAAATTTGATATGGGGACCAAATTTCGCCACCAAGTTCACGAATCAGCCAGGAACTTTTGTGGTATAAAAGAAAGAACTTTTTGTATTTGCCCTTCAAGTTCTTCCAAAATCTTGTTCTAATATAGTAAACCTGCTTCTGTAATCAACCCGAAAGAAAAAAAAAGTCAGAGGGTGATAAGTCAGGACTACTAGCTGCCAGTTCAGACATAAAATAGTGAGTTAATTTCCAATCACCCTATATATATATGTATATATATATATATATATAGAGAGAGAGAGAGAGAGAGAGAGAGAGAGAGAGAGAGAGAGAGAAAGAGGGGGCACTGGAAAAGAATGTAAGAGATTAAATATAAAACGCTCAAATGAAGACAAGTATGAATTGTAATCTGTATTTATCTCTTCAATTTCAGTAATTCATCTCTCTCTAATATTTTTCCCATTTTATCTATCTATCTATCTATCTATCTATCTATCTATCTATCTATCTATCTATCTAACACATCACTCAATAAGTTCCGGGCCTGACATATAGATGGCGCCACTAATAAAAATTCCATATGTTTTTTGTGAAGCACTAACCTTCAAATGGCACGTGACAAAATGTAGGCCCAATCGGATTATTACTTTATAAATTACTGTTATTTAAATGACGCTACTGTTGCAAATTTTCAAAACAATGGAAAAATTTGAGTTTTCTGTGTTGATAAAGCATTGCTTACTAATGGGAAAAATACTGTTCAAGCAAAGCAATGGCTTGATAAGTGCTTTTCGGACTCTGTTCCGTTGGAAATAACAGTTAAGTAGTAGTATGTTATTTAAATGGTTGTACAGACACAAATGATACTGAACGCTCAGGTCGCCCAAAATCGGCAGCTGTCCTGAAAAAGGCAAAAAAAAAAAAAAAAAAAAAATTACAAACTCGTTGCATGAACATTTGTCAATGAGAAAGCTGTGTTCAAAGTGGGTGCTGCATTTGCTCACAGGCGATCAAAAACAACAAAGTGTCGACGATTCAGAGCGTTGTTTGCAACTGTTTCAACGCAACAAGGAGTTTCTGCGTAAATATATAACAATGGATAAAACATGGATCCACCACTTCACTCTGGAGTCATATCGGCAGTCAGCTGAGTGGACTGCTGCAGGTTAAAGCCGTCCAAAGCAATCAAAGACGAAAACATCAGCAGGCAAGGTTTTGGTCTCTGTATTTTTAGATTCGCAATTGTTAAAAAAACGAATTGTTAGAAAAACATTGAAATCAGTGTATCAACCTAGAAAGAGACTATGTTGATGAATAAAGTCGAAATTTGCGTAAAAGTTGTTGTTTTATTAGTTGATCTATCTATCTATCTATCTATCTATTTCAGTCTCTTCATATCTATCTATCTATTTCAGTCTCTTCATATCTATCTATCTATCTATCTATCTATCTATCTATTTCAGTCTCTTCATATCTATCTATCTATCTATCTATAGTAGTCGGTTCCTTTATCTATCTATCTATCTATCTATCTATCTATTTCAGTCTCTTCATATCTATCTATCTATCTATCTATAGTAGTCGGTTCCTTTATCTATCTATCTATCTATCTATCTATCTATCTATCTATCTATAGTAGTCGGTTCCTTTATCTATCTATCTATCTATCTATCTATCTATCTATCTATCTCTTTCAGTCTCTTCTATCTATCTATCTATCTATCTATCTATCTATCTATCTATGTGCAGATACTATTTTTTATCAATATGCATCTATCTGAATCTGCTTATATCTATCTATCTATCTATCTATCTATCTATCTATCTATCTATAAAATTATTCAATCTGTCAAATTCCTAGGTGGATTAAAACTTTAAACATCTAAGTCCATAATGTAGAAAGAAACATTGTTTTATAAATTAAAAAAAAAGCCATAGTAGAGAAAGAAGCTTTACTGAGTGCAGTCAATTATAGAAAGCAGCAGCAGCAGCAGCAGCAGCTCACCCAGCGGCAATTAGGTTAGGTTTGAGGTTCTAAACCTTCCGCTCAGGGTTGTTCTATGAAAGAGTTTTTTCGTGAATAGGTTAAAACATTCATTGTGAATTCCATCCTTAGTCCGGGCAGTACTTGGACTCAGTGAAAACGGGGCGAGCATTAACTAACCATTACTATATAATAAATAGACAAGATATTCCTAGACATGGTCGGTGGAAGGAGGACAATCTACTCGCGCAGATTGAAATAAAGGGTTTAGTTAAAAATTCTCTGTTGGTTACCCGGATCACCAACCCTCTGATGAAGGCTACAGGGCACAAAGGGCGAAACGTTGTGATAATTACAAGAAAGATGCAGAAAAAATTTCCGCATGTGTCCAATGTGGATAATAACTTCTCATTATAGACATTCAGACAGAAACTTTTCAAAATTGTCAATTGATGCGTAGGCTGGGGTGGATAAATTTTCGTCTAAATGACGCAACAATGAAAATAATACAGACATCTCATTTTAACCAATATCTTTATCAAAATTACATAAAATATCTTGAAATATTACAAGTAAATTTATTCAATAAAATCGACATTCAACCACGTCTTGTAGACGATTTCAGAATCTCCTGCAACTCTTTTGGACGGTCTCCTTGGTGAATGCTGGCACAATCCTCGGCTTCAATTCATCGCTGGTGTTACAAGAAGTTTTGATGCCCTATCGCTTAACTGCACCCCACATAAAACAATCAAGGGGGTTTCAGTCTGGAGAGTTAAGTGGCCAGATCTAAGGGGTGATGTGGTCACAGAAATTGTTTGACAACCATGACTGGGGTCTCGTGCTTGTGTGGCATGGTGCAGAATCCTGTTGCCATACGTAGGGTCTTTCAGCAGTTACCCCCTTGATCTCAAGATACTTGATGTATGCCTCCGTGTTTAAGTCTAAGGCCCCGTGGGACGATGAATAAAAGTATAACATCACCATCACTAGTGATCACTCCAAACACCTTCGTAATCACCATTAGACTCATCCAGCTCTTTCTGAATCCTCTGCACTATCCTCAGAGTGACAGGCAAACTATCTGAAATGTTCGTATTGAAGCTTCTGGCACAAATTCTAAGTAGTACAACATGCTGTTTCTAGTTGCGTCATTGTGGTCTTTATCTCACTGACGGTGCCCAACTGACCCTACTATACTATACAATTTAAAAACGGTGAAAATTTACCCATCTGACCCTATATATATATATATATATATATAACTATATAACTATAGAAAAAACACCATCAAGGCACTAACCATCATTACAGTTTTTATATATATATATATATATATGTGTTTACGCTCTCACACCCTGATTGAGCACTCGGAAAAAATAGTAGACTTTGAAAAACAGTAGCTACTCTGGCATCTATGCATCGTTCATTCAGCAATGAATTAGAACACACTCAGCTATTGGGCGTGTATTATGATAATATACACGCTAAAAATCTGCCGCCTTCTACCGAGCGCCCGTAGCTCAGAGGTAGAATTGCCGACTGACGCCAATTCAGTCGGGTTTCAATCCTGGGTAAAAGGCAATCGGCTGTCTAACCGTACTGATGAGCTGTGATATAGCGAAACAGATCTGTCTGCGGATATATATATATATATATATATATATATATACTGACGTTAAAGTTTATACACACATAAAACAAATTCAAATGCTCTTCGTTGAATTACAATGCTCTTTTTCAATTATAAATAGTAAAAACAATTTATATTATAATAACAATATCACTTGACTGCTACAAATTAATATGAACTTTAAAATTTTTAAATGTTTAAAAATATTCTATTGAAAATTGAAAATGGAAAACAATTCTTGCAAAAATTCATTATTCAACGAATATTTTTCTAAAGATAGTAGTGCCCATAATATATTTTATTCATAAAAGTAATTAAACATACCTGTTTGACCCCATAAATTTGATGATGTATATTTACCGAAGACATGTCCTTTTAACTAATATAAACCTTAAGTTGAAAGTTGAAAGTTGTTTTTTCAAAATTTCATAAAATTAGATGACAGATGTAAAAAAAGAAACATTAAAAAATAATTTCATTTATTTCTGAATATGTATTGAAAGTTTAATTAAATTGTCTGATTTTTGCAAGAATTTCCAAATCAATAAGTTTTTCCCCACATAATGACGCTCCAATTTTCCATACAGATTTACGGTTCCGCCTTGATGCTAGAAAAACAAGATTTTTAACCAGCATTTACAACGTTTTATAAAGGATTAAAAATAATTTTAGCATAATTTTTTTCATCTTTCTTCTTTATAACATATTTTGATGGCAAAATGTATTTTTTATGATACTTATTCATTTTTCCCTCAAGTAATCTGTTTTTCAGAGAATGTTTGATATACTTATATATATATATTAGTCTTCCACATACACGCATGTTTTACAGCTCATCAGTGTAACTAGACACATTCACTGGTTTCTGGCCGGGATCGAAACTCGACCCATTTAGAGTCAGTCGGAGTCGCTACCGACTAAGCATAGTAATCAGGGAAGGGAAATGTTAACGTGTTGTATATAAACAGTGTATACACACGCCAGTAACCAAAAAAATTCAATTCATTTCTGAAGAATCACGCATATATCGTAGGATTGGAAAATATTTACAAAATTTTCTCTGGAGAGCTCAATCATAATTAGAACAATATATATATATATATATATATATATATATATATATATAATGAAAGTATGGATATTTTTGCCGTTTTTACAATAAACTCTTGATCTTCACTTTTATTAGAACTTGCAATTGCTAACGAGTGACGTTCATCTTTAGAATCTCTTCTCGAATGTTCCTCACTGATATGCAAGGTTTTTGACTTTCGAAATTTCACTTACCAACAACCCACGCATTTGCTAAGCATTAACAGGAACCAAGATCTAAGAGCAGGTGGCATCAGGTTGCCACCTGGTTCGCTCATCAAATTAACACATTTGAGGGAAAAGTGTGCGCCATTTTTATACATTAGGCAATGTCAGAACTGCGCATGTGTCAAGTTTTACTTTAATAACTAAAAAAATCGTTATTTTTTTCAATTAATATTGCGAAAGGTGAATAATCTTCTCCGTAGACATTGGCGGATATTCTTTTACTGATTGACTCTGTGACGAACGACTAATTTATCAATCCTTTTTTTATAATCGTGTCGCCCCGAGCAAGGCATTTTACTGCCACTGTTGTGCAGGGCGTTACATAGGAGGAATGTTGAGGAGTGAGAGATTGCAGGGGGTGTCAGGAAGAGAGTAGGAGAGGGAAGAGAATACTGATGAGAGTGAGGTGGATGTAGAAAAGCATGAGAGAGAGGATGTAAGTTAGTAAGACAGAAGATGACTATTGACTGAAACATTTAAATTCTTGGAGATTGTAACTGTCAGGAAAGCAAGTTTGGGTAAGAGAATTCCACAGGCGAGAAGTGCGAGAAAAGAAGCTGCCGGAGAAGAATTTGCGTTTACAATTTATCGGTTTCACAGTAAAAGGGTGGGACCTAGTTGCTAATATTGTGGCTCGAGGAAATTCGTACATAGGGGGTACCAGTGAGCTAAGTTCATCGGAGCAGAAGCCGTGAAAGTATTTGTAGAAGAAACACAGAAAAGCCACACTGCGTCGGTGAGAAAGCGACTGTATTGTAGCTGCCAAGTCGAGATCGATCACATTACAGATTCTCCGATGGATTCGGTCGAAGATACCTAAGTGGATAGCAGGAGCACCAGACCAGATATGGCAGCAATACTCAATGCACGGGCGGATGGTAGACTTGTATATGTACAGGATTGTTTGGGACAGGAAAAACTTCCTGGCCCTACACAGAGAACAGACTTTCTTAGCAGCGGATTTAGTTATGGATTCTATATAGCTTTTCCACTTGAGGTCTGGTGTGAGAGTCAACCCGAGGAGGCGCAGTGTTTCGCTTTCAGGGAGAGAAGCCTGATCCATGTTAATGGGCGGGTGGAACGATTGTCTGTGGTGGTTATTAGATAGCAGCTTCGTTTTGGAAGCATTAAAATTTACGAGCAATTTCTTGCCCCAGTCCACCACGGTAGCGAGGTTTGCTTTTTCAGCCTCGGTAGATTTTTGATCGAGACGAGAGTAAACCGTAGTGTCGTAAGCATATATGCCCACTTGGGATCATATTACATCAGGGATATCGTTAATATAGATAAGGAAAAGCATAGGACCTAGAATAGAGCCTTGAGGGACACCCGCATTCATGTGAAAGTACTGGGAGGCTTGTCCGTTCAATACCACCCTCATTGTACGGTTTGAAAGGAAGGACTGGATTAAATTATTATTATATTTATTTTGTCGTAATTCTCTTGTTACTTTTTAGTTCAACTTTACTCAGACCGTTGATTTATGGTAGCGAATAGGCAGCACAGATCAGACAAAGTTTTATTTTGAATTTCTCTTTCGTGTTTTGGTTTTTAGAATTCTTTTTCTTTCATTTTGACTGTTTCTTTCTTCTTCTTGACTGTATTATTCGTATTTTTCTTTCTTTTTGTATTCTTTTTTATTTTATTTTATTTATTGTTTTATTAATACAGTACACTATATTTTTGTTTTTTTAATCTTATTTTAATTTATTTTTGTTTTTATTTTTATTGTACTTTATTTCTTGTTTGTTTTTTTTATTCTTATACGCTATTTTTTATTCAGACTGTACGTTATTTTTGTTTTTATTCCAATTGTACTTTATTTTTTGTTTTTATTATTATTGTATTTATTTTTGTTCTTTATTTTTATTGTACTTTATTTTTATCTTTATTCGTATTCTGCTTGATTTTCTCCGATGCAAGCGGTTTTCTTTATCCTTTCTGCTATCTTTGTATTTCTTGTAATTCGTTTTTTCGTTGTTCTTATTATTCCTTGTTGGTTTATATCATCAGAAAACCTCCACATCGTCTCATCATCTGTCACCGTACATTTTATTCTCTTCTTTTGCTTATAAATAGATCATGAACAGAATACTATATATATATATATATATATGTATATATATACGTTGCGTCTCATTTGCCTTTTTCTGTCATTCACAAACTTTTGTTTCATTTTTAGTTTTCTGATTTTTCATGCATTTTAGAATTCGCTCCTAACTTTTCCTGAATTTCCTAATATTTCTAATCTCTAAATCCTTTTGGACAGAAAACTCAAAGAAAAACCTCAGAAAGAAAAAATAATATATTCTTATGAGTTATTCATCCGATGTCTTTTTCGTATTTTAGCCACCTCTCCTCCTCACCGTAATTTCTTCCCGTTTTGGGGCTGAATTCGAAAATGCCTAAAAGACAAGCTTATTGGGGAGCTTCAACGGTTTGAAGAGAAAGCCAACTGTGAAAAAAAACAAAAACAAAAAAAACAAAAAACAAACAAACAAACAAAAAAACAAAAACAAACCAAAACAAAAACAAAACAAAACAACAAAAATTTAAAAAAACAACAAAACGAAAAACAAAATAAAAGTAAAAAGTGCTTTTTTCTTTTAGGATGAACGATAAAAGACTCGCTTCTAAAACTAGAGACGATATTTCTTCCTCATTCTATTCTATTGTAAAATATAGAAGTTTCAAAAATGTATTTGTCATCAAATAGAACTGAACTTTGAGTGCATCGGATTAAGGTAATGTTTAACGAGCAAGCCTGATTGACTATTATGAGTGAGTAGAGATTTATGTCTTCACTGAGTCCCGCGTAATTAAGACAGAAATGAGAAAATGTCTTTTAATGTGCGTTTCTGTTCTTCTTCCAGGTTGTCAGTACTTATTTACACTCTTTCATAAGAATGGGGCACAAGTTTCATCCCTTAGGCATCCCAATAGCAAAGTGGCGAAGGAACTGAACATTTTTATTTCTAGTCTCACGTAAGAGTAGAACTTTCATTTTAACCCTCGTCTTGTGGCATATTTCGCTTCTGCGGATGTGCGAATCATTATCTCGTTAAAACCACATGTGCTGCCCTGGACAAAATGCTAAAAACATCTCGCTTTAGACAGCCAGTGTAAACTTGAAGTCACAGGAAAACACGGACGAATTTCATTGAAAAACGAAAGATTTTATTCTGTGAATCACGTAAAATATCTGAAAGAAAAATGAACAAAAAAAAAGATGGGTTCACTGCGACGAAAGAGACATAAATAAAAAGAGGAAAGGGAAGGCTAGATACAGAGAAGGAAGCAAGCGAGAACAAAGAAGGAAATAATAAAGCTATCCACTATCTAAAGCAGTCACAAGGCGGCCTGGTAGTAGTAAAAGTGCTAAGAACGGCGAGGCAAGGGTTGTATTCAAATTAAATTTAAGAAAGCAACAGATTTGGAAAGGCAGCACAGCGTTGAGAACTAGAAAGAGGCAATTTACAATATTAGACATGGTAAAGAAGCATGACTAAACGACTGAGCAAATTCTGTATAGAAAAGTCCCATATTTCTTTCCTAAAATATTACTATTTCTGTGCTAGAAAGTACGAGCTGATTGAATGAACAACACAGGAATAAAGAGGCAACAAACTCTTCGTCGTGTCACAATAATACATTTTCAATACAAAGGCGATGAAAAGGCTAAAGAAAAACTAAATAAAACATACCAAAGTGACGAGCAAAGTGTGTGTGCATGCAGGGATCGAACCAGGAAGAATCGGAAGATCCCGCCAAAAGGAAAACTCTAGTTACGTAGCTTTAGCGGTTTGCCGAGAGTGGATAATAAAGGGAATGTGTGATAAAAAAAGGAATGAAAGCTAAAGGAAGCATAGTCTGTGCTAGAAAACACAAAGAAGGAAAGAGAAGGGAAAAATAAAATAAAAACAGTAACAAGATAAAGACGTCGCAGCGAGACGAGAGGTAAAAAGGTAAAAAAAAAACAAAAACAAAAAACGACGTCTGATAAAATTGTCCCTGATGACAGAAGGTTCATGTTACAAACGTGATACCACATTTCTCAAATTTTACAGAGTTATTTAATACTAGCAGTATAGCCCGGCGTTGCTCGGGTGTAATGAAAGCTTTAAAACTAATCCATGGTCCTGGAGCTCAGACTCTTTGGACGTTGGCACGAAAGACTAAAAAGCAATAGTTGTTTCCAGTTCAAGAGAAACCGTAGACTGAAAGAAAGATGAATGGATGTAAGTCAAATTTTGCTTTCCTGGTATCGATATCAAATAAGTTTTTTTCGTCATAAACTGAATTTTGAAGGCTAAATAAGTCCTCTGCGTAAATGGTATCATGGCTGAGACTAAGAACTACAATCATACCTACTAAGAGCCAAACCCGAAGCAAAAACTAAAATAAAAGGGCCGAAAAAATAGAGACATACAGGCAGATAAACAGACACACACACAAACATCTTGCCTTTTATATATATATTTTATCGATTTTCTGCATTATTACAAGAACTGCAACCTTGAAACTTCTGAATATCGTTTCTTATGTCTCTGTCTATGAGTGTATCAAATTTGATTAAAATCGGACCACTCCTTCTATAACCCGATTTTTTCGATTATGGATTTTCGATATTTATCGCGGGTACCACGACACAAAACCTAGCCAAGAACACTCACAGACACTTATAGTACAACTGTGTAAATTTTCAAGAAAATCGGTTCAGCCGTTTCGGAGTCTATAGGTAACGCACACACACACTTACACACACACACACACACACACACAGACAAAGTTCCATTTATAAATAAGTTTAGATTTATTCACACACTGAAACAGAAAATCACATTATATATATTTTTTACAATTTTGAGCGTTTTGAAACATTTCCAGGAGAGACATTTTTTTTATGTCAAACAGGTAAATCTTAAAAGTAAGATCCTCTCATTTGAATGCTCTTTTGGAGCACTGCAACTACTTTGTGAAAGCCCCGTGTAAGTCATACAATGTAAAGGTGTTCAGGGTCCTTGACACAGCTTTTCTTAATCTTCCAAATGACTATCTCTGAACTTCTTTTTCGGCTCGGGGAACTACAAAATTCACGGGAGCGAGGTCTTGACTGTTTGATATCCATCTGTGCCTACATAACAAACTTTGAGATTTGCACATTAGGCAATGGGATAAGGATATATTAGTTTCTATATATATGAAAAAAAGTGTTTGGAGAAAGATATAAGAAAAAAGATATTAAATTATGAATTCCCAGCGTCTCTCACTCATGCGCATGTGCAGTCACATCAACGGAAACAATTTTAATCCGATGAAGTCTTAAAGGATCGCAAAAACTTTTCCCAGTTTTCCTATATTAATTAATAAATTCTAATATATTATCTTATTATATACACTTATATATATATATATATATATATATATATATATATATATATATATATATATATATAGTATTCGTATGAATTCAGACATATTAGATTTTCTTATGCAAGTCAATATTTACACAAGAAAATTGATATTTAAATTTTAACTATTTACTTATATGTTCTGACGAGCTACATTCTATAGATCTGCCAATGCAGACCTTTACAACCTAGACCCGCCATGTCACGTATAGAGGGCTGAATTTCCCGCATTTCATTCATATTCCATTAGTATAGAGAAAGTTCCCTTTGGACAGCTTCTTCCTACTTCCGCTACTTTGTGGAACAGTCTTCAGAGCAGTTGCTTCTCCGATCAGTACTTCTTAATTTCTTGGTTCATCCGTTATCTACTTTCAACAACCTAATTCCCTTACCCTTCTACTTTGGGTGTATCCTGGGCCTTGTATTAAGTGAGCGACAGTAAATAAAATAAATAATATATAATGTGAATTTCAATTTATAATATTTTTGTTTATTTAAAATATTGATAACAATTTTTCAGAAATAAGGTTTTAATATGCAATCCAAACGGAGAATCTGTAATGTGATCGATCCCGACTTGGCAACTCGGATACAGTCACTTTCTCACCGGCGCAATGTGGCTTCCCTGTGCCTCTTCTACACACCCTTTTATTGTGAAATCAATAAGTTGTAAACGTAAATTCTACTCCATCAGCTTCTTTTCTCGCACTTCCCGCCTGTGGAATTCTCTTCCATTTACTTGCGTTCCCGACAGCTACAATTTCCAGGAATTTAAATGTAAAGTCAATAGTCATCTCCTATCTCATTAACTTGCATCCTCTCTCTCTCTCTCATGCTCCCCTCTTCGTTCATTCCACTCATCAGTATTTTCATTCTTCTCTTATCCTCTTCCTAACACCCACTGTAACCTGTCACTCTTTATCATAACTTTCCTTCTATGTCACTAACTGCTCAACAGTGGCAGTAAATTGCTTTCCTTGGAGCAACACGATGATAGAAAAAAATCAAAATACAAACATATATTTGAATTTATAAATAAAGCCAAACGATACATGCTTAGAAACATATTGGTGCAATATCTCATATACATAAAATAAATTCTTATTTCGTATATCTAATTTTGATTTTACTATTCTCAAATATTTATTAGTCTTTCTACGATCGATGTTGTTTTTTCCTTTTATTTTATTGTTTCGAATTTAATATTACTTGAAGCAATTTTATTGCTTCCCTGACATTTTGTTTGAATGTTGCTTTACATTCTCACATACATCACATTTATGATGCACCATAAACCATAAGTTTTTTTTATTGAATGAATATCTGTAGAAGATGGGTTGATGCTTTTAATTGGTGAATTTGAAACTTCCTTGGCATGGTGAGGAATAGTAAGCTTTTTAGCATCTGAAAGAGCATTGTCTTGCATAAACATACTTGTTCACTTAAAGCGTTTTGATTTTTACCTGGACTACTTGTATCTGTAATATATTATATAAATATATATTTACCTATATATATATATATATATATATATATATATATATATATATATATATATTTACCTGTACTACCTGTACCTGTAATATATTTTCCAAGAACTTAATAACTGTTTTTCATCTAAGAGTACAAAAAAATCAGAAGAGTTGATAAAAATATTTGTTAGCCATTTATTTAAACGGGCAGCATATTATGATTTTCCAGACGAAACCGACCAAATAAGGGGATGCTTAGTAATTAAACTGAGAAATAGAGAACTTCCAGAGAATTGGCAACTAATGCCAAAGCTTAGCATAGAAAGAGCGATGGTAGCAGCACGTGGCTTTGAACAAGTCAAAGAACAAATGGAAGAAATTCAAAACAAGTCAGTGGATGCTATAAGGAAAAAAAAAAAAAAAAAATCTCAAAACTGCCAGTATGAACAATTCCAGTGAAAAATCTGGAAGGTTCTTAAAATGCTGTAGGTTTAATAAACACCATAATTTAATCAAATGCCGCGCCAAAAATAAAACCCGCAAGAAATGCAGTCAAACGAACGATATTTCCGTATGTTGCAAATCAAAATTGAACAATGTGTGTGAAATTAAAACACATACGATAGATTTATATTTCTTGGGAAAGATATTCGACAAGAATATAAAAAAATGAAAAAGAATTCTTGATATATAAAATTAAAAATATGTGAGACTCTTTTAAGATCGTCACAGAAACTTAAAGAACTGGAGGAATCTATAAGAGTCCAGGCCGCACATTGGACTAAAAAACTGTACAATAAAAATAAAATAAAAAGACAAACCATATATCAGGTTCTCTAAGCCCTCTTTTCTCATTGCATGTCTCGGGAACTTCAGCTGTCTCTTCCTGATGCTCAGTATTAATTTCCTTTTCGTTTCTATCATTTCCAAGACCTCATCATTGCTCACATGTTCGACCCATGAGATTCGCAGCATGCTTTTGTAGAACCACATTTCAGTTGCTTCAAGTTTTTCCTTCATCTTTGATGATATTTTTCAGCATTAACTGCCATATTGAAGGACGGACATCACGTAGCAATCCAGTACTCTCCTCCTAGTTTCCAGCGAAATTGTCCTGTTTCTTAATACCTTACTCAACTTCTGGAATGCTTCCTTCGCCATGCCAATTCGCCTTCGGATCTCTGTGTCGCATTTTCCGTCTTCTGTTATAACGCTTCCCAGTTATTTAAATTTTTGTACCTGCTTGATTCTGGTATCCTCGATCTGTATTTGGCATATTGGGCTGCCCTTTTTACTGATGACCATGCATTCAGTTTTCGTGCAGTTTATTTCTAGTCCTTTCTTGTTACTTTCTTCTGCTACCTTCTGTAAGAGGTCTTGTAGTTTCCTTTCTGTGTCTGCTATCAGCACTGTATCATCTGCGTACCTTAGGTTGTTTAAATTGTGGCCTCCCATTACGAATCCAGGCATAACTTTTACGGTCCTCAAAATATTCTCGCTGTACAAGTTGAACAGATCAGGTGAAAAGACAGATCCTTGTCTTACGCTCCTTTCTATCTTTGTATATCTACTCCATTCATTACCTGTTCGTATGCAAACGGTTTGCTACCAGTAAAGATTCTTTATTACTCTCAAGTCTTTCCCAAATATGTCCAGACTGCCGAGCATCTCCATTAGTTCTTTGTGGCGTATTTTGTCAAACGCCTTGGCATAATCAATGAAGCACAGGTATAAGTCCTTCTAGATTTGTATTGCCCTTTCGGAGAGCATCCTAATCCTAAATATGGCATTCCTTGTTCCCGTGTCTTTAACGAAACCACACTGTTCTTGTCCTATCTCTGGCCTGATTCTGCTTCTCGCTCTGTTCATCAGGATTCGGACGATCAGTTTTGTTATATGGCTCATTAAACTGATGGTTCCGTGGAGTTCGCACTCGTTTGCTCCTGGCTTCTTAGGTAGTGCTATGAAGATACACTTGCTGAGATCATCTGGTATAACCCCACTATTATATAATTCATTTATTATTTCAGTAATTTTTTTTATACCAAATTCTTCTAGGGCTATCAGCAGCTCTATGACTATGCCGTTTGGTCTTGTTTCTATTCAGTTTGGCTAATGCAGTAGCCAAACTGCAAATTCCACTTCAGACTTTAATATTTCCGGTCCGTCCTCATCTTTGTGTATTATTAGTTGCTCTCTCTTGTCGTGGAAATGATCTTTTATATATTCTTCCCATCTTTGGAGTATTTCCCCTTTCTCCAAAATGATTGTTCCATCCTTAGATTTTATACATCCTGTTGAAGAGCAGGTGTTTTGTCCTGTCAGTTCTTTTATTTCCTTATGCATGTCTGCTTTATTATTCCTGCTCAATCTCTCTACTTCTGCACATTTGTCATTGAGCCATTTCTCTTTAGCCTGTCTACATTTTGTTCTTATTTCCTTGTGTAGTGCCCTGTACTCCATTCCATGTCTTGATCTATTTATCTGCCTCCTTTGCATCATTTCCAGAATCTCTTCAGTCAACCACTCGTTTTTCTTTCTGCGTCTATTTTCCTTTGGTGCAATGTTGTTTGCTGATGTCACTATTGCTTCCTTTAGCGCATCCCATTTCGAGTGTCCTTTCCCAATTTGTTCTTCGTATTTGGTTTTCATGCTGTTAGTGTATTCTTTCTGTAGGTTGAGGTCATTCACGAGTGCGTTATATATCAGTTTTGGTGCTGCACTAGGCTTCTTCAATCTCCGAAGTTTCACTTTTAATTTGCAGTTGACTGGGACGTGGTCGCTTCCACAGTCAGCACCTGGATAGGCTTTGCTTTGAACCACTGAGTTTCTAAATCTGCTGTTCATGTTTATGTAGTCTATCTGTTTTTTTGTGTCACCTCCTGGGCTTCTCCATGTCCATAGGCGTCGTGGGTGTTCTTGAAACCACATGGTAGTTATTACCTGGTCATTTGCCATGCACCATTGCACCCATTCTTCTCCTCTTTCGTTGCGGATTCCTAAACCAAAGTTTCCAGTTGTCATACCTTCCATCTCCTTGCCTACTTTGGCATTCAAATCTACCAGGATGATCCTGATTTCTTGGCTTTTACATTGAGCCCTGGTCTTCTCTAGAGTGGAGTAAAAAGTTTCTATTTCTTCCTCGGTGTTTTGTGTTGTTGGTGCATATATGACTACAATTGCTATGTTGAATGGTCTCCCTTTCAGTTCGATCTGAAGAACTCTTTCGGAGAACTGGCAGTATCCCAAAACACATTTCTAGTATTAAGCTGACTCTTTTTTCGTTATTTTTGCTTCCGGCGTATATTATCCTATGGTTGTCGCTGTTGAAGTCGCCATTATTTGGCCATCTGGTTTCGCATATTTCCAGAATCTTGATTTTTAGTCTGTTCATTTCCTACTTGACATTCTCTAGTTGTCCACAGCTGTTTAACGTCTTGACGTTCCATGCCCCCAAGGTAATCCTTTCTTTGTTGCGCACAGTCTCAGGGTAACGGTCCAGAGACACCTGTTGCTCATGTCGTTCCTTCCCGGGCGAGCGACATATTTTGGGAAAAACTGTCCCCTTTACGCCGTTGTTGCTAACAGTCGCCGATGACGGTCAGGTGACACCTTAGCAGGCGAGGAATTACTCCCTTTGGGAGCAACCCTCTTCACGCCGTTAGGTTTAATATGTATTTGTTGTATAGTCATGATTTTACGCAGGATAGAGATAGTGGAGTGGTATCCTGGTGCCTTCTCCACGGTGATTTATTGAGACACCAACTGGCTGAGTTAGCTGGCTGTTGACTCATTAAGAGTTCCTCCGCCCTTTGTAGGCTTTTTTTTCTTTACCTTACCGGGTTGGTAACATCTCGTATATATATATATATATATATATATATATATAAACAAAAAGAAACGAGGGGTGAAAGAAAGAAAGAACAAATATTAAAATATTAAGTATGTACCTAGTATAAGTTCAGAGAAGTAGTCTTGTAAAAAAAAAAGAAAAGAAAAGTCAATTCCCCTAGTAAGGAGTAACTAGCAAAAGACAAAGCATTTCATATTCAGTAAACAGAAACTGTTTTCTTTGAAATTTCGTCCTTCTTCAAAGAGAACTTCCGTTTTTATTTGGATATTTCCAGCAATGCATTTTCTTTTTGCGATATCATGCGGCCCAACGAAGAGGGGGAGGGAAACACACAGACGAACTATAATGCTATTCGATATATTACAATATGAAAATCATTTTTAAATTAAACATTAATATATTTATAAACTTGATATAAAAAAACAAACAGGAAAAGAAAAAAAATTAAATTATTCTGAAAAAAAATTAAAAATACAAATATTGAAAACAAACCACGAAAAACTGTGAAACGATTTTTTTTTATATTCATGTAATAAGAAGTCAGAATTAAGAAAATCTTTTACACGGATGCAATATATCACATGGCAATTATTATCGCTGCAGAATAAAAAAAATGGAATGAGTAATACGGAATATATGAATTAAGAGCCGTAAGAATTACTCTAAAAGACGAAACTGTGTCATACGTTGCATTAACTGTCAAGGAGATACCTTTTCGAGTTCTTCAAATGCTTCAATGTTTAGAAAAGAAGATACCGTTGAAAAGGTTACACGACCAACAGACTGCCGCACTCAATTCGGTCTTGTAAAAACGAGACATACATTTGTATGTGAATCTGAAAAAAATTGATGATGCAGTTAGAGGGCAGTATAAGATGTTATCCAAATTAAATGACATATTACCTAAATTAGTTCAGAAGTTTTTTTCCAAAACTGCTTACAGCTAATGGATTCCATTAGATTCTATTAGATGAAGAAAACCGGTTTTTCACCACATCATTGGAATTATTTAGGCGACATTGTTTTAAATGACTATTCTTAGAAATTACATTTGAAGCTGAAACTTTTCAGAATCTAAATTAATTGAAGATTTGAACATTTTAGAAATAATTATGGATAATATTTTAATTCATGTTAAAATGAAGGATGGACATCATGAAAACCTCTCAAAATCAGTAAAACTGATAAATCAGTTGAATATTAAATTAAATGAAGAAAAAATGAACTATAAAACTCAGACAAGATTAAAGAACTTAGGCTTAAGGCAATACAAAAATTACCTGCTCCTCATTCAATAATCGAATTTCGAGGAATTATTGTCACGATCCAATATGTCGGCAGATTTTTTTACCTCGTCTAGTAAACAATATTCAACCGATGAAAGAACTATGCAAAAGATAGTTCACCCCCCCCCCCAAATCATTTAAAATCTATTAATGAAACATTAATATGAACACAAATATTCTCATATTACGATTATTCTCATTTGATGAGCCTAACAAAGCAATAACAATAAGTGCAGATTTATGTGGCTAGGGTATTAGATTATTTTCAAGGAAGAAAAATTACAAGTCATAACTTATTACTTTCGTACACTAACTTCATATGAAATAAATTACACTAGAAAATGGAATTCTGAGCGAACGTAGAGACTCGTGAATAGTTGAACGGATATATTGCTGCTTTGGACCAGAATCCTTTTTTTTTTTTAATCATATCACCCCGAGCAAGGCGGTAACGCCACTGATGTGCCGGGGGCTACGTAAGAGTGAAAAGATTAGAAGAGAGAAAACGGGAAACCACATCCTAAACAGGGAACAAGGGATGAGCCTCGACACCTGTTCAATAGACGTGCGTGGAGTGTGAACCGGGCGATAGTTTAGTCTATCTACTCCAATTGGAAAACAAAAAAAAGAAAAAGTGAAAAGATTGGAAAAAAGAAAACCGGAAACCACATCCTAAACAAGGAACAAGGGATGAGCCTCTTCACCTGTTCAATAGATGTGGGTGGAGTGTGAACCGGGTGATAGTTTAGTCTATCTACTCCAATTGAAGAGGAAAGAGAGAAAAAATGGTAACGGTGGTGAGTTAACTAAGTTTTAACTTAGTTAAAATCCGGTCAAAGAAATTTCTTTGAAAAAAGATAAAGAACACTCGTTCAAATAATTATTTTATCTCTTGGCTGAGGGGTGGTGCAGTCAACTAGACAATGAATTCATAATATTAGTATGTTTATAACATTAGTATGTTTATAACATTAGTATGTTTATAATATTAGTATCTAAATTTCTTATATTTGTCCTTTAAGTCTGCGTTTTTAGATTTAATATTTTACATTTAATATTTTTATTTTAAATTTTCTGAAAAAGTCCAATTTTTTAAATGCTTATTTTCACTTGAAACATTATAAGCGAAGCATGTACGTGCAAATAAACATGGACGCATTCATAATGATCCTATTTAGAAAGATACGTAAGATGCCTAAGATATTTTTTTGTAATCGTGTCACTCCAAGCAAGGCATTCGACTGCCACTATAGCGCAGGGGTTTACATAGAGGGGTTGGGTATAGGAAATGTCAGAAGGAGGGTGATAGACGAGTTAGGAGGTACATAGGGAGAGAGTTGGAGAGAGTGGGTGTGAGTTAGTGTGTTAGGAGGTGTCTATTGACCTTACATTTAAACTCCTGGAGGTTGTAGCCGCCGGGGAAGCAAGCATGCGGAAGGGAATTCCACAGGCGGGAAGTGCGAGGAAAGAAGCTGTTGGAGTAGAAATTGCGGTTACATTTCATCGGTTTCACTGTAAAAGGGTGGGACCTAATTGCCAGTCTAGTATCTCGTGCAAATTCACATCTAGGAGGCACCAGTGATTTAAGTTCATCAGAGCAGAAGCCACGAAAGTATTTATAGAAGAGGCACAGGGAAGCCACATCACGCCGGTGAAAGAGATACTGCAGGCGGTCAGCCAAGTCGGTATCAATCAAATTACAGATT
>JBBBDQ010001707.1:557500-590000 GCA_037127315.1 Ascarosepion bandense
GACAAAGACTAGTCCATACAGAATGCGGACAATGTATCCTTTAATAAGCTCACATAGCGAGCGTACGACCGGGCAGTGAAAAGAGGAATGCACAATAGGATACTCCATTTTACCGCACTGGACGCATTCTTGCTAACCAACCAGTCCCGCTGCGAAAGACCTTTTGCCGACTCAGAGCGCATTTCGAATCATCATTCAGGTGATCGAGGCCCTAACATTAATCAACCCAGGTGTTCAAAGACATATCAAGCGAAATTTACCCCTCATCCGACCGAGCGTCTCGATCAGATCGTCGTGAACGCTCTCACAATATAACTAAACGATATAATGTCTTTCTCGACAACGGCCGGATATTAGAGAGGTCAGCTTGTATGATGGCATTCAAAGTAGAAGCAATCGTTTCGGTACGAACGGTAGACCTCTGCCTCAGCCGATTGAACGCTGTTCAAAGACAGGGAAGCTGTTTTGGCATCTTCCAGCCACAAGATTCTATTCTCATCCTGTGTACACATCTGATCAAGGTGTTTTGACGGGTCTCTATGTCAGGCATCCCAAGTCCACCCATAGACGGATGGAGGTAACAAACCTCGCGATGTACCATATAAGCTTTGTAGCTCCAGAATAGACGAAACAAAGCTTTCACTAGATCATCTAGGTAGGTGGATGGACGTGGCGGAACTGAAAGATGGTAAAGGGTGAGTGGGTAGATGCACGTAATGCTCACCTTGGCCCTCCCCTTCAAGGAAAACTTACTTCGGAGCCACAGATTAACTGCGGCTAAGACCTTCTTCAGAACTCCTGACCAACTCTTCTTCAACTGAAGTGTCAAGACCAAACCAAAAGCCGAGTATCTTGCAAGACCCGTCCGTCCAACTTGAGGTACCCTGGAGAAGGCAACCTTTCAAAAAACCAAACGCAGACTTAAAGGAAAGGATATACAGGGTGGTGTGGAAAGAACTAGAATCAAGTGATTAAGAGATGAGTATTGACATTGCATTTAAACTCATGGCGGTTGTAGCCGCCAGGAAAGTAAGAATATGGAAGCGAGTTCCAGAGGCGGAAAGTGCGAGAAAAGAAGCCGTTGGGGTAGAATTGTCGTCTGCATTTGGTTGATCTAACTGTGAATGGGTGGGACCCAGTTGCCAGTCTAGTTGTACGAGTAAGCAACTGTTGCAGAGGCACCAGTGACTTAAGTTCGTTGGAGCAGAAACCATGAAAGTATTTATAGAACAGACAGAGGGAAGCCACATCTCGTCGGTGGGGAAGTGGCTGAAATCGAGCCGCCAAGTCGGTACCTATCACATTACTGATTCTCCTTTGTGCCTGTCAAGAACACTGAGATGAACAGGAGGGGCGCCTGATCATATATGACAGGAGTACTTCATATACGGACGAATGGTATATAGTAATGTTAACTTGGAAGACGGTTTGAAGCCAAAACTGCTGACTTTCAGTGGTTTCCTGGTCGAAAGGTATTTAAGGCAATCAGAATTTGCAATAATGATCGATATCAGAGATGGAGATAAAACTAATAAACTTAATAAACATTATAAATAAACCAGAAACAAGGAAAACTAACAACAAATTTAAAAAAAGCAACTAATAATGACTTAAAAACAATAGACAAAACAAAAGAATTATATATTCAAGATGACAAATCTAGAACTATCAACAAAATAAAAAACCGAAGACCACAAAAGAAAACAACCGGTTGAAAAAGAGGTGAAAAGTTCTAAAGAACCAAAAGCAATGAAAGGAAAAGCTATATAAACAAAGAAGTAACAAATATGGCCGCCAAATTAAAACTAGAAAATAAAATTGAACAGTTACCGAAATCAGAAACATTCATAATAAAAAAACAACAAAATAAAAAAACAAAATAAAACAAAACAGACCACGGATATTACTTGTTAAACGACTAATAAATTATGATAATGATAAAATACTAGGAGCTGATATATATATATATATATATATATATATATATATATATGGGTAACAGTGTTTCTTTTGTCGTGATTGTATATATTATGTGCCTTTCTTTTTGCATTGTGAATAAAGTGATATGGGTAACATAAAATAAAGTGATAAAGTGATATGTTACCCATATCACTTTATTCACAATGCAAAAAGAAAGGCACATAATATATATATATATATATATATATGGAAATAATTTCTGTGAACATTATCTTTAATCGATACTCGTATTTGAGTAGGTATTCTGTTTTTAATCAAACAGTATATTTATTAATAATAATTAAATAAATATTTAAAAAATTGCATTATGATATGAAGAATTATAATATAAAAATAATATAATAGATTTTATAAAAATAATAAAATGAATTTTAAAATATTTAATGAATAAATAGATATTAAACATTTTCTTTACAAATTAAGAGTTTTAGAAAAAATTAGAATAAAATGCATTCTGAATCGAAATAAAAATAATAAAATTACACTCAAAGGTCACTTTAAGTTAGATCAAAAATATAAACTGTTTTCTTTCTCTATTTTCTTTTTTTCTTTTTGTTTTAGAAAATGATGCGATACAGAGAAAACTAAAAGAATAATTTTGTAGCAAAAATGGATACATCAACGAAAATGCAGTTTAGACAGTGGTTTTGATCGATTAACACTTCGGCCGTTAAGATTGAAAGAAGAAATCATGTAGTCCCCCCAAAAAACTTTTTTCAAATTTAAAGTGAATCTCTATTTTGCTTAGTTAAATTGAACACATACATAAATTTTTCTGTCTCCCCATATCCATAAATAACAAACATATTGTTTCTGACATTCAAATGAAAATTATTTTCACAACAATTGATCTAACATTTGCCTGATGACGAGGTAAAAATCTCGAAACATAGAAATTTCCGTGTCGTAATGTAAACTTTATATTAATCTGAAATATATATATATATATATATATATATATATATATATATATATATATATTACCAGCCTGATGAAACCGATATGATTGAAACCTGGGAAGTAAATAATTGCAGACCATTTCATTCTTTCATATATTGTTGGGTATAAATATTCAGTTCTTTGGATTGTGCACTGAGCACAGTCTTTTTACTAACTGTCTACTGGTTTAACTCGTACCTCATTTGCTGTTTTTATATATTAAAAACAGAAATAGGGTTGTATCCAACGAGTGAAATTGGTATTGAATAAAAAGTGTGATCGGTGGTGAACGTTTTGCTTAAAGTGTATATTTATTGTTGTTATTATACATGTTATGAACACTACACGTGTTTCGAGTTGAAAGTTGATTCTCTTCAGGTAAATATACTTGTGATTTTACTTATCGAGATCCGTTTGTGTTTCTGGTGGCCAAGTTATCGTGTATAAATAGATAAGTAAATCAAGTGGTGACCACTGGTTAAAATGTTTGTGGGATTGGCAGTTTATCATATTAGAACGTTAAGTTTCTTTTGGGCAAGGTATCGTGTATAAATAGATAAATAAATCATGTGCTGACCACCAGGTTGAAGAGATTGCGGGGTTGGGGCCTTTCACATTAGCATATGTGTGTGTGTGTGTGTCTGTGTGTCTGTGTGTGTAATTGGGTACTGAATAAGTTTGAATAAGCTTCAATGTGTTTCTTCTTTTGTATAAATAGTCTCATTATAATAAAAACATAAAATCCGGCATAACCATCGGATTCTACTTACAAGTATATATATATATATATATATATCTATACATAAAAAATACGGCCTGCATATTGTAAATAATTTTAAGTATATATATATATATATATATATATACATATATATATGTGTTGGATTCAGCAATCGGCCAACACCTGCTGGATAGCCAAGCTTGTGCCTCCTCTTATGAGGACAATTGGTTTTCTGTCCTGCACAGTGCTCGTTCGGCATTTCATTTACGTGTTTTGGAGGCCATTTGCCTAAAAATCCAGCAGCCGAGCCTGTGCAGGCAGAAGGAGCAGTTCCTGCGCTCCTTGCAATTACTGGCGAGTTTGTGAGTGTAACATTTTTTCTTTTTTATTTCACTCTTGTGGGATTTATATGTTTACACCCGCCTCACTTAATATTTTTTCAATAAATTTATTTTTAAACGAATTCCATCTTCTCCCAGTATTGCAAGTATTCCCTTTTTGTCGTGTCCTCTTCTATACCCATTTATAAATTTGTGCCAACGTAACCCTTGACAAGTGTTGGCTGAAAGGTTCCTCGGGTTTGGGTTTAACAAAATGACGTCTTCTCTTTTTAAGGACATATATATATATATATATATGTGTGTGTGTGTGTGTGTGTGTGTGTGTGTGTGTGAAAAGTGTATGTATATAATTATAAAATCAATATATATATGCAATTTGTTATATATATTATATTATTTATATATTATATATGCGTGGTACTTATTTAAAAGCGCTCAATATCAATGATAGAGCTGACATATTCATATAGAAAGGTGTGAGTTTGTAACCCCGGGTTTCACGCTCTTGCGATCGTCAGACATTATTTCCTATGGTGATACAACATGGGAAAAAGTTTCTAAATTATTTGGTAAACACTCACACTATATGTTTTGTCTTCTGGGCAGCACGTCGTCTGGTCTGATGGGTAGGCAGACAATTTTAGAATCTTTCCCCTAAGTCGGTAGACATGAACCCCTTAACCATATATATCTACTAACCACTAGACTCTAGCTCTCTCCCCACCCCTGTATAACCTTCCCTTTCTCTCCACCTATGTATCTGTCATCGCACCTGCTTTCTCAGCTTTCTATTGTTCCTTTCTAACTAGGTTGTACTCCTCACTCTTTTCTAATTAATCTTTTTACATTTATGTAACAGCCTGCACATCAGTGGCGTTTCCGCCTTGCTCGGGGTGAAATGATTAAAATATATATATATATATATATATATATATATATATATATATAGAGAGAGAGAGAGAGAGAGAGATGAAGTATAGATAGGCAGCAAGACTAAATCAAGTTTTATTGAATTCGAGCTACAAGGTCTTTATGCTTCATTGTTAGGACATTTGGATGTTTCAAACTAGAAAATGTAATCCAAATGAAAAAGATAAATCTTGCCAGTAGAATTGAAAAAGAAAATCCTCGAATACATATAAAAGACGTTTCGAGTGAATTGTATTTTCTTCATTTCCACAGAAACTTCATCATATACATAAATAAAAACAGTACCGTTAAAAAGAACACGTTCTCAGCTACAATAACCTGCTTTCTTACATAGTTGTGATTTTTAATAAGCAGGTTGAGGTTCGACATTTTCAAAGGTAACATTATAAGTGTCTGGTTTTGGTAACTTGCACGATATTAAATGAGTTGCGTTCAGTTTTGTAAAAAAATATGCATAGAAATCAAGGATTTTAAATTCGAACCCTACGAATTTTGCGATGAAGAATTTAGACGGTTAAGTAGATGGAGACAAATACAATAACAACAAAATTAAAAATGAGATATTAAAAGGAAAAAAAGACATAAAAAAGAAAAATCAATGAAAATTACATTCAGAAGGGAACGATAGATGTTCCGACAACAACAAGAACAACAACGCCGACAAACATTAGAAATCAATGTAATTAAATAAATCAATGTAATTAAATAAATCAATGTAATTAAATAAATCAATGCAATTAAATAAATCAATGCAATAAATCAATGTAATTAAATAAATCAATGCAATTAAATAAATCAATGTAATTAAATAAATCAATGTAATTAAATAAATCAATGCAATTAAATAAATCAATGCAACTAAATAAATCAATGCAATTAAATAAATCAATGCAATTAAATAAATCAATGCAATTAAATAAATAAATGTAATTAAATAAATAAATGTAATTAAATAAATCAATGCAATAAATCAATGTAATTAAATAAATCAATGCAATTAAATAAATCAATGCAATTAAATAAATCAATGCAATTAAATAAATCGAAAGCCCAGCCTCCGAAAACGAAGATTATCATCTGTTCTTTTTTTTATTCTTAATTAAGACAAAAAAATAATTATTGATTCTCGGCATTTGCCTGCATTTACATACAAACTAGATCATGTATGACTTGACGAGAAAGAATTTTTATTTATTACCTATTGTGTCATTCAATATTTACACAATACCAGTTGAATTTCATTTTAACGTCAGGTCATACTGTGTAAACTTTAACGGAAAACAAAGAATATTTTTAACAATATTTTAATATAATCATCTTGTGGGTAAAAGATTTGCGAATATGTAAAAAAAAACATAACCACGGAGCAAATTTATAAAAAAAATATTACTTGTGTATTTGTACAATTTTTCAATTTGTTTATTATGTATTTACATTGTTTATTATTTTATTCATTTATTTTCCTTAGAAGGTTGGTTATCTTACTTTGTGTTTAGTTTAAAATAGGTACCTCCATTACATTTTCGATAGCTAAGTTTTAAATTGAATTTTAAAAATAAAAAACTTTTTCTTGAAATTTTAATTTTAGCTTAATTGAAAGTTAAATGTTTAAATTTACTATTTCATTAAGCAAAATACTCTGGTGTTTTTCAAACAGAAATTTTCATTGGAATCTAAAATTTTGAGATTGTTTTTAATATTTTCAATTTTTTGAGCGATTGACCCATTTGTAAACAAAAGTTAATTCCGGTTTTAAAAATCTTTCACAAATAGAATATACTTACTCGTTATTTTTGGAAAATTAGCAAATTAAAGTTAAATGAATCTGATTTGAAACAAATATTACTGTTTTATGGCATGAAATTTAAAATAAAAGTATTTTCTAATCAGAATGTCTGACTCATTGACTTTTCAAGTAGGTGATGACAGCACTTGTTATCAATCAGTCCTGAAGTATGGTGACCTAAAGTTGACATAACCCAGTTAAACATTTTGTAAGGGGAACAACCTTTGTAACATGTGAGCTTTTAGTGATAAGTCTCTTATAAGTTTCCTTAGTAAAAGAAAATGTGCAGTTTAACATAATAAAAAAAATTAGAAAATTATTTTAAAAATCTTAGTTCTTAGTTTTGAATTTTCGATATGGAAATAAAGTCTAGTTTAATGAATTAATAACCAAAAACACTGAATAACCGGAAAAAATCTAAAAAACGTTTGCAACTTAAATTACCGAAGAAAAAATTAAAACAATTCTTATTAAAATTATTTATCTAATTTTTGTTTTCAGAATATGATATCCTAAAACTATATTATTTAAAAATTAATCAAAATTTTATCTACATTAAAAATTGCGTAGTTTTAATGTATTTTTCATTTTATTATTTGGAGCAGACTTTTGGAAAAATGGTCTTGTAATTAAAAACAAATTACATGATTCCCCAATGAGTCCTCCATTTAATTAATAAAAAAAATGGTATAGATAATGTATTTCTAGAAGTTTTATGCAATTAATTGGAGTGGGGGGTAACGGATGTAAAAAGATTTTTACCAAATTTTTCTAAAAATAATATTTGTATAAATAATATCATTCATTTGTGAATATGCCCTGAAAGGTTCATTAAAATCAAACAGTTGATTTTTGCAAGAATTTTCAAATTAATGTGTCTTTCAACGCCAAAAAACAAAAAAAACAAAAAAAAAAACAATGCGTAATATTACATTTTTCTTAAGTGTCACATTACGTAAAGGCAGTAGCCAAAACCATAATAATAATTTTCGAATATAAACACTGAACTGTGGAAAAAAAATATTATTTGAACATATATGTTCAAATATAGGCCGAATCTCGTTTAGGGAGTAGAGACTCCGAGTGACACCAAATCGGTCGAGTTTCGATCCCGGCCAGAAGCAAGTGGATATGTCTAGCCACACTGATGAGCTGTGATACAGCGAAACGGGCCTGTATGTGGACGACTAATATATATATATATATATATATATATATTAGTCGTCCACATACAGGCAAAAATATATATATATATATATATATATATATGGAGAGAGAGAGAGAGAGAGAGTGAGAGAAAGAGAGAGAGAAAGATCGAAGATATATCGAAAGGCGGAGATATCAGGAGGGAGATGGAGAGAAGATTGGATTGAGAAGAGAAGACGAACTACAGTAGACAACTGCCTTCGTATGCGTATGTGTTATTCCTCCGACCATCCTCTATTCGGCGCTACGTCACCGAAGAAAAAAAAAGAATAAAAATATAATTGTATATTTTTATAAATCTGTATTCTTTATTCATCGTTTGTAGGCGAAGACGACCGTCAGCTTTGGTTCCAGTTTATTCTTCGTCGAAGCAGTATATTATAGAAGGTATGTAACCTTAACGGAAAGAGACATTGAACAAATTTCGTTTGAGATTCATTTTGTTCCCAGGAAGACATTTTGTGGAAGACATAAATCAAATATTGCTGCTTCTCAGTTCCTTCAAATTCTTGACAAAATATTTCTTTGCTCGCCACAACAATCGATACAGAAAATAAAGGGTGAAACCTGCAAGTGCTATAGTTATTTAAAACATTGTAGAAAAAGGCTGATACTGACATTGTCGATAGTCATCAGAAGGAGCGTTGGAATAGCAAAAGTGGCTTTCTAAAATCGAAGTAAAGTATTAAGAAGCAGGATCAGTTCAGAAAAAAAAATACTGAACATTTATATAGTTGTGGAGTAGTTTTCGCACTGAAGGTTATAATCGTGCTATGTCGGTTGCTAATCGACTTAACGTACCCAAAATGTTAGGAACTTGGTAATCTTCCACTGAAAGCTGACTCCTTAGTATTCGGCTAAGTGCCGACTAATATCAACTGCCTAGTAGTTCTACTGAACTCCAGTAGAAGTCTAAAGAACTCCTATGAACTTCCTGTTAACTCTTATTAATATAAAAGAGAGTCCATTATCTGAGCAATAAGTGTGTTTCCTCATAACAATAGTATATCATACACTATGGCGATGAATACTGGTAAATCTAATCACAGATGAAGAAAAAACTTGGGGCAATAACAATGTTTTTATACAGAAGGCTGCTGAGACTGACATTTGAGTAACGGGGATTTTTTACGGAAAGAAGGAAACAAAACGAACACTTATATGTAGAATCGAATGTACGTTGTGGTGCAGTGGATATCGGCTCGGAACGAGAAATCGGAGAGCCGAGTTTGAATTCCATCTGAATTCGTTGCATTCACTTACACGCAAATACCTTCGGGAAAGGTGTAATCCATCTTTTTCCTTCAGTTATGAATTTAATAGAAGGACAGAATTGGTTCTATAGCCTTGGCTGGCAACCAGTCTACCGCAGAATGTAATGACAACCTACTGCGGGAAAATCTTCTGCCTAGTCAGTCATGTCTCTTTTGAGACATGATTGCCCAAGCGTGTATTACCTATGGCACTTAACTAACTGATACGAAGAATCAGAAAGAAACAATTGAAATTTCTATGACATACAATGAAGGAAGTGTGCTTAGAGAATTTGAGACCTACAAGGTAATTTGAAGGTAAGAGAAACAGCGGTTAACCTACCTACCTAACGTTCTTATGTAATCAAATAACAAAAAGTTGAGAAAACCCATGATCGTTCACTAGGCCGCATTATATATATAGGTATGTGTTTAGTTAAATAGAAATTATATTTAGATTTGTATGTGTCTATATATGTGGAAATATATATTACATACGCGTTGGTATATATATATATATATATATATATATGAAATGATTTGTTTGAACATTATTTTTGATCGATACTCATATTTAAGTAAATATTCTGTTTTTAATTAAACAGTATTATATATTTATTGCAACCGGCCTGATTATTTACGGTATTTTTTTTACGAAAATGTGTGTCATTATTTTTTATCGTAAATATTTATCATAAATAATCAGGCCAGTAGATATAAATATATAATACTGTTTAATTAAAAACAGAATATCTACTTAAATATGAGTACCGATCAAAAATAATGTTCAAACAAATCATCGGTTGTTTATAACCAAGTTTCGTTAATATATATATATATATATATATATATATATATATATATATATATATATAATTTTGAGTATGTGTCTGTATGAGCATTTAGGCATGTGGTGTATGAAAGTTTGTGTCTGTAGGTGAAATTGTGCGCCACCGCTTTCTATCGATTGAATTTTTCTCTCATAAAACAAGACAAGCACAAATGTTTAAGATGTTTAAAATCGAAAAGACAAGCACCGAAATTGACTTTAAGATGACCGCTGCCCGAAGTTCAGCTACCTTACCACCTCAGGAGCACGCTTCATCCTCGACTCTCGTTGCTAATAGCTAGAGAATGCCTTTCTTTCGAGACGTGTCTTTTCGAGTTTTGAAAAGATCACCGGCTGAACATTGAAATGATTTATCGAGCATCCTTTCCATCCATTTTCTCCCCATCTATCTGTTCCCCACGGCTGCCTAGGGACACGCAATTATGATTTCTACTAACAAATGATCTGAAGCAATGACTCTCCCCTTCCATTAACTAAGATGTGATGGTTTTTGAGTTTTGGTGAAGCATCATTGCCCCGAAGAAATAATCTCTCGTTTTGAATTTGTTTCACGTAATGTTTTCCAACTCATAAAATATTTCAATAACAAAAAGAATTATTATTTCGAATAATTGCGGTAAAAATCTTTGATTGTGATTTTAAGTGAAGACAGAGAAAAAGTTAGCATTGAAAATAGAAAAATAAAGCAAATTTTGTAATTAAAAAAAGAAGAAAACTTTGAGAAAAAAGAAACGTCAGAAAGAAAATAGCATATTTTCCAATAATACTTCATTTGAAAATAATCCTGCACACAAAAGTCCTGATTAGCAGCGAGTTGAAGCCGTCGGTCAACGCAAAGCCCTTTTCAGCAAAATGATCTTTAGACAGCCTCAAAATAAAACCTATTATTATTATTATTGTGTCATTTTTTCATCATATTTCGATTTCTGCTTTGGTCTCACTACCAACCAAGTCTGCGGGGAGACCTAAGGCAGGTCGTGGCGTGTTGTTATGACTCCATTTCATGTTTTTCTATCTTCCCTATCATCCCTAGCATTACATAGATAAAGTTTTCCTTAGTGTGTGGGCTGTACTTAATAAGACTGTTTTGTATATCTCTTAAGCTGGGGTTTCCAGGGATTCTTTCAGTGTGTTGTTTTGTTCCATTTTTTATCATTCCAAGTGCACCTACTATCACTGGCACAACTCTTGTCTTCAATTTCCACATTTTTTCTATTTCAATTTCTAGGTCTTTATATTTTGACAGTTTTTCAAATTTTATTATTTTATTATTATTATTATTATTATTATTATTATTATTATTATTATTAATCGTTTACATGCCATTTAAAGCGACAGTTAATGTTGTTAGCACCTCGTTTCTTATTCTATAAGGTTTATTTCAAAAATATTTGTAAAGAAAGAAGAGTAACGGAAAAGAAAATATGGGTCTCAATTCTTTAATTAGCCAAAATTTGACTACATTTCAAATTTACATTTAGCTTTAATTATACTTCTACTAATTCTTTGTGGTTATACCAGGAACCGGATGTTTGTCCTCAGAGGTCCAGAAGAAATGACCAAAACTGGTCTTTGCGCATCTGCCTCCACGCAGATGTTCCAACAGAAAACCAAAAATAAATAAATATCAAATTCCTTTTGTCGGACTATTTTCACGAGCCGACGTGAATTTTGTTTATCGTCCAATGGGAAGCCCAGAATTAAATCCGGGTGTGAATTCCCAAATGACTTGTTTGGATCCCCAAAGACGAAGTAAAAAACCGACAGAGAAAGCATCGCCAGTTGAGAAAATACGAGCATAATTAGCACGTCCCTTGACCATGTCAAGCGATCGCATCATGCTCGCCTCTCCTTTTTCTCTCATCTTCTTCACTGTTCCTCGAGCCACTTACCCGATGAACCGAGCGGAGACATCAAAGACATTCCTAACAGACAAACGCGCACACATGCATACGCATAAACTCTTTTCGGCATTTACTGCTATGAACATTTTAACGAACTTTGTACCAGCCAAAAGACATTACTTTTATTTGTAAAAAAAATCCTTAATTGATATATATATATATATATATATGTATATGTATATATATATATATATATTGTTTCTATACTCAATTCGATTTTCTTGTTTTATACCCCCTTTATAGTGGGCTATCTACTAACAAGGCCGAATTCAGTTAATCTGTTTCAACACACTAATACACTTCACTAGAACGGATAACCCTCTATACCTTAACGATTAAGAGTTTGGTGTTAAATGAATTTTTGAACATAAAAGTGTAAATAAAAGCAAAAATTGAATTTTTTAAATAATGTGTGAAAATATTCATCATCTACAAGAAAAAGGCATGAAAATGTTTTATAGTTATTCCATAAGGTATCCTTACCTTATGGAATAACTATTAAATATTTTCATGCCTTTTTCGGGTGTGTTATGAATATTTTCACACATTATATAAAAAAAATTTGTTTTATTTACACTTTTATGTTAAAAATTCCGTGAAATAATTCTATGTCAATTCCGTGAAATAATTCTATGTCAATTTTGTAAAAAACAAAACAAAAGTATTCAAAATATAATATTTAATAGGTCTATATAGTAACTAGCAGTATAGCCCGGTGTTACTCGGGTGTAATGAAAGCTTTAAAACTAATCCATGGTCCTGGAGCCTAAAGAATATTTGTGTGAAGTTTGGTGATCGGATAAAAATTGTGGATTTGTATAAAGGACATACAGACAGATAGACACACATACAAACATCTTGCCTTTTATACATATATATATATTATCGATTTTCTGAACTATTGTAAGAACTGGAACCTTGAAACTTCTGAATATCGTTTCTTATGTCTTTGTCTGTGAGTGTATTACTGGTTTGATTAAAATCGGACCATTCCTTCTATAACCCGATCCTTTCGATTACCGATTTTCGTTATTTATCGGGGGTACCTTGACACAAAACCTAGCTAAGAACACTCGCAGACGCTTATAGTACAACTGTGTAAATTTTCAAGAAATTCAGTTCAGCCGTTTTGGAGTCTATAGGTAACGCACACACACACACAGGCACAGACACACAGACACAGACACACAGACAAAGTTCCATTTATAAATAAGTTTAGGTCTTATTTTTGCAATAACGTACGAGGCCTAAGATTCACTCAAAGTAGAGGTTTATAAAGTAAGAGCCTTAATTTATGGAGATATGTTAGAAGATAAGGGTTGACTCCAGACGAACAGGCTAGGATTGTATTGAACGAGGAAGCAGCCTCTTGTAAAAACAACAAAAAGTGTTCAAAATATAATATTTAATTGGTTTATATAGTAATATGTAATACGAGGGAACATTATTTTCACGGATGGTATGAATTTATGTGACAATTAATTATTATTTTTCCTCTTTCAATGTTGATAGGATTGTCTTCTCAAATAGATGCACAAACATCCAACAATAGGATTATTATTATCGGGGTGAACACGAACATAGCCACAAATTTTTCTATTTTCATGACTTTAAGAAGTAAATTTAAAATTAGAAAGTTTGAACAAAACCCCACTATGATGTGCCCCTTTTTCTCTGTCATGGTCATTGCAACTATTTACAATATTTACTTTGTTCGGACTGTTGTCCTGTTGCGGAGTTATTTTCGCAGTAGAGGCTAGTATTTGCGCTAAAGTCGGTCCTAATAGGTTCGACGTACAAAACGCGATTTCAAAATCGAGCATTTGTCTTCCAAGAATATTTGCCACGCTGACGGATTATGCAGACTCGTTCCTAAAAATAAAGAGCTTTTCGAAGACTCGATAATCGCAACATTGAGAACGGATTGCGAAATAAAAAACATTATCACCAACACCATAAGAGAGTTCCCAGTTACATTATCCGACAATAAAAGGGAGGCTTTGAAAGACGAGTTCATTACCACTACTAAGAATAAAATTTATAAAAAAGACTCAAGTGTGTCTGAAGTTTTGTCTCTTTGTGATGAGGTACTATTCTACAACGAAAGAGTGGTGATACCAAGAAGTTTACAAAAGAAAACTTTCATACGGGCATCCTGGGAAAAACCGAACTAAAAGCCTCATGCGATGCTATGTCTACTGGCATAACATGGACAGAGATATTACGGACATGATTGACGCATGCAAAGTGTGCGTGTGCGTGCTAAAGCTCCACCATTTAAGTGCAAGCCTTGGCTGAAGACGGACCAGCCATGGCAGAGGATACATGTCGATTTTGCGGGACCATTAGAGGATCACTATTACCTCATAGTCGTAAACAGCCACACTAAATGGCCGGAAGTCTTGAGATGTAAAAGACCAACCACAGGATGCACGATAGCTTTTCTGCATGAACTGTTTGCAAGTTTCGGCGTTGTGTATTGCGTAGTAACTAATAACGGAACGCAGTTCACATCTTGCGAATTCAAACAATTCCGCGAAACGTTTCAAGTGAACCATTTCACGACTCCACGATATCACCCGAGGTCCAATGGGCAAGCGGAACGTTTCGTCGACACACCGAAACGAGGACTTAGGAAAGCGCATTGCACACCTACTAAGAAGGCGCTGAAACAGTTTCTGCAGCTGTATAGAATTACTCCAAATCTTAAGACACCAGCGGGACTTTCACCGGCTGATGTTTGCGAGAAAAATCAGATCAGTTTTTGACAAGCTTATCCCCAAGCAAGCTAAATTAAAAAAGACAATGACTTTTACTTTTGTGGTGAAAAAGTACTTTTCAAAGTATACAAAAATAACATGACGTTTTGGGATGTGGGCATTATAAAACAAAAAGTGGGAGACCATGATACAAGGTCCCAAGAATATAAATAAGCACCACCAAAATTAAATGAGGAAATGTCGGACAACTGACATAAATGATTCACCACCGTCAAATGAAGAGCCGAAAGATATCATCTTCGAGAATTTCGACCTCTAGGCACCCCAAGCTTCACCCGAAAGAAGGCGATCTAGTAGAAAAAGGAAGTTCACGCATCCTTCGGTCGTCGAACCTAAACGAAAAAAAATATTAAACATCTTTTCGGGGTAAAAAACTCTTGGAAGTGGGTGTTGTGGAGAGTTACCAACTTAACGCTTCTTTGGACTCTTCTTTGCCTATATTAATCGAGAGTTAATTACTCTCGAAGACAGAGTCGTCGCTTCTTTTTTGACTTTTTTACACTTGGATTTTGTTACGTGGATTTTGGTTATTGTGAGTACGATAATTTTCATACCTGTTTTTGTTTTTGTCTTCGTCGCGTGAGTTTCTTTGTTGATCTTTTTGTGAAAAGTTTTTGTGTTTGTGAGGGTGAGGGGCAAGTCAAGCTATGGTTTTGTCTCCCCAGTCGTCTACTTCTGCTGTGGGCATGCCGGCGGTAACTCCTTCACCGTCGGTGTGGAAAAATGCCCCTGTAAAAAAGGACTCAAAATATTACCTGCAAATGCAGGAAAAATATCAAGAATTCATAAAGGATAATGAATTACTAGTAATACCGGAAGTCGTCAACGTCATGGCGAAGAAGACAATCTCCCTGCTGACCGCAGATGAAAAAACACGAAAGTTTATTACTGTCAGTAGGGAGAACATGGAAGAAGCATTAAAGATTCTTCATATTGTCCCTTGTGTGTTGGCAAGGAGGTCTCGAGCGATGTGGGACATTCTACTGAGCTCGGAAGGAGAGGCGAAAGATCTAGATGGAAGTGTAATGACAGCCAAAGGTATTCGGTTTTCAGACCGAATACCTGGGTACAAGAAAGACCAAAGTGACCATACACGGTGTGCCCGTAGAGGTTTCGCGACTTTTGGACCGGTGGAGGAGGTGGCACGTATGAGGAGTAAAGCGGAGGTATAGCCACGGAGGTTATCAGTGTTAGCATTGTGCTAGACCGGGAAAACTTCCTGAAGGTCCCGGACATGTTACTATACGGAGGAAGAAAATTGTTCGTCGTAGTAGAGGGGAGAAAGCCGCATTGTTGGGCATGCGGACTAGCTGGACACACATTCAAAATGTGCCTGGGAAGGAAACCGGAAGTGACACCGGAAACACCGCCGGTGTCAAAAACACAAGTGGAACCGGAAAAGATGCCCGACCCGAAAAGCTCTGCAAACGAGTGGACGGAGGTGGTTAAGAGGTGGGGAAAACAGTGGCTTCCCCTCCTCCTCAACAGGAGAAGCCAATATCCCCGGAAAAAAAGAAGCCAAAATAGGAGAGGGACAAAAGCAGCAACAACAACAAAACGAACCGCAGAAAAAACAGCAACAACCAGAAAAACAAAAAGAGGACCAACAACAACAACAACAACAACAACAAATGGAGATGGAAATGCCTCCTCCACGTTCCTCATCGTTGAAGAGAGGATGGAAGGAGGAGGAGGAGGTGTCTCCCCCCAAAAAAGGGAAAACGGATGTGGCAGAACGCGGCAGAGCGGAGAGGGTTACGGAAACTACCAAAACCCTAACCCTGCCCCTACATCCCCGATTAGAACTGTTTGTGTTGAGGGGAGGAGTCACTTTGCCTCCCCACTGTGATATACACCTTCTCCTTCCCACACACCACCCACACCCTCCACCCAATCAGAAATTTCCTCCCCTACAGTTGATAATCCCTCCCCGAATCCATCCCCGAATCCAGATAAATCCTCCCCGAAACGGGAGAAACAAAGAAAAAACATTTATTCTACAAAAGATGTCTGACAAAATTGACAGACAGGCCTTGTAGACGGACTTATCTTCTCAGAAGAAGGCCCTCCTAAAGCCTTTATTCAAATTAAAAAATATAGAGGGAAAGTCCATCGAGGACCCTGCCAATTTCCCAGGATCCCCCGGGGTACTTACGTTCATACGAAATACCGGGGAGTGTAGAACAAAAGCCTGGGAATTTGGGCAGGAGGCCGTTGAGGCTTTCCCGAAAATTCAAATGGCCCAAACGGTCACAAAATATTTACAAAAACCTTCCCATTTTTGTGCTGGGAGAGTCCCCGTCATCTCTCAACCCATCATTATACAGGGCTGTAAAGCTAACGTTTCCAACGGACGTTGGCGGCATTGTCCAGGACGGACGAATTATATCCGATATTGGTACAGGAAACCTTGGACAATCCTTCGAGGTCCCTACTGCCATTGATTTTCGCGCCGTATATGACCAGAAGTAATTTTTCTGCTTTCTTTTTCAAGTCTAAATAGATGTCAATTAAGTTAGCCAGTATGAACGTGAATGGCCTTAGGGATCGGAGTAAGGCTGCACGCCTGCTTCGGGACCTCTTGTTCTTCGGCGTGGATGTTGCCGCAATCCAAGAGACTCACTTTGTTTGCAAGGCCGATGCCTGTGTGCTGTCTAACGAATTTGTCGTCTATTCAGCATATGGGAACCGGCTGACCAGAGGAGTTTCTTTGCTGGTTAAGCGTACCCTGGACGCGAAGGTGGGCTTGTCCATGTCGGTGCCGAGGGCCGGCTGATCGTGGCCGATATTGCAGTGAAAAGCAATGCGTTTCGACTGGTTGCGGTTTACGCGCCCAACGACCAGGAGGAGCGCGTCTCGTTTTTCGGCGGTTGGAGCCTTTCCTGGTGGATTCAACACGACTCGTCTTAGTGGGGGACTGGAATGCCATCCTGGACCACAAGTTGAATAGAGGGTGGGGAGCTAGAGGGAAGGCACGTGATCGTAGCTTGGTCGATCTCATCATTTGATCGGATTTCGGTCTAGTCGATAGATACCGGGTCGATCACAAGGGTGGGAGAATGTGGACGTGGGCTAATAGTTGGACTTCTACCAAGGTAGCTAGCTACCTTGATAGAATGTTAGTTCATGAAGCCAACATAGATCTTTTAGATTGTCCTACGTTCCACTGGTTAGGTTACTCGGACCAAAACTTGTTTGTGCCCGGGTAAATTTAGAAAATAGGGTTAGAATGGATGGTTACTGGAAGTTCAACGTGTCCTTACTGGATAGGCGGGACTTCCGGTGCCAGCTAATTAACTTAGTGCAGCGGGCGTTAACTGGGGGAGTCATCGGGAATAAGTGGTGGAAGAACCTTAAGAAAAGTATTAGGTCTTTCACCACCAAGTTCAGCAAACGGCTCAAACTAGATAAGGCTGACAAAGTGAAGACACTTAGAGCTAATTACTCCCGGGCGGTGGCTGGTGGGGACTCCCTAGAGAGAGCCATAGCTAAGGAGGCCGTGAAACGGTTGAATAGCGATCGTTAAATGGGCCAGGTAGTTAGACATAAGTTAAGCAAGATGTCTTCTGAATCTGTGAACATGGGCGCAGAACTGCGCATGGAAGAAATCCGCCGAGGAGGCGACCGGTACATTCGAGAGGTTCGTAACTCGGAGGGACACACTCTTCGGTCGACTGACGACATGTGCGAGGCGCTTCGGCGGCATTTCGAGGTCCTGTTTACCAAGGAGCCTGGTCTCCGTGATGAGGAGTTTCGTAGCTATTTGGCTGATTTCCCTCGGCTTTTGACGGCTGATGCAGCTAGCTGTGAGGGAGAGATTACGGAGGGCGAAATCTACGCGGCTTTGAAGAAGGTCGGCAGAGGCAAATCGCCGGGTCTCGATGGTTTGCCCTATGAATTGTACATGAGGCTGTCGCACATCTTTGTCCCGATTTTGACTGTCGTGTTCAACAACTGGTGCCGGCAGGGGTCCATCCCCAACCGGTTCACCAGGGGTGTGATCACGCTGTTGAGAAAAGGCAAGGATCTGGAAAGGGAGCTAGAGGGTTACCAGCCCATAACTCTGCTAAACACAGAGTTAAAGATTTTGGCCAAGATCTTGCAAAATCGTTTGCAATTAGTTGCCGAGTCTCTGTTGGGACCTGAACAGACTTGTGCTGTGAAGGGCCGAACAATTCAGAGAAACTTGCATCTGATACGCACGATCATAGAGGGGATAAAAGACGACGAACAATCCGCGCTGATCAATTTGGATCAGTCCAAGGCATTTGATAGGGTTGACCATCGTTACCTGGCGGCTGTCCTGCAGGCAGCTGGATTCAAAACCAACTTTCGCCGCTGGATTAGCCTCCTGTATCAATCCCCCACGGCTGTGGTACAGGTGAACAAAAAGTTGTCGGGCGTTCTGGCTCTGTCTAGGTCGGTCCGACAGGTTCGTCCACTTTCGCCCCGACTTTGTGCTTTGGCGTTGGAGCCCCTCCTTTGCCGGCTAAGGGACAAGGCGTGCAGTCCGGCCCTACGTGGAATCGCTGTCCCTGGTGGTGTTCGAGCCAGGGTTTCCGCGTAAGCCGATGACGTCACTACTTTCGTGTCCTCCCAGAGTGACATCGAGGTGGTACAGAAGGCGCTTGAACGGTACGAACAGGTGACAGGGGCCAAGATTAACCGCAACAAGTCGTCCGGCTTACGGTTAGGTGCCTGGAAGGGTGTTTCCCTCCCGGGGCCCTTCGACTGGACGGACGGCCCGGTCTGCATTCTTGGAGTGTGGTTCGGGCCCGACTTACAGTTGGAGAAAAATTGGTCTGAAGTACTGGCAAAGGTAGACGCGTCGGCCAAGGCTTGGCGTCGATGGAATTTTTCCTTAAAGGGTTTGGCTGAGGCGTGTGCTACATACGTCTTTCCCATTATCCTTTACCAGTTGTCAGTACTTCCACTTTGTAAACGGCGTAGGGAGACGATCGAACGTTTGCTATTCTCCATTTTGTGGAGAGGACGCAAACACTACGTCGAAAAACGTGTGTTACCAACGTCCGTGTCATGGGGGTCTGGAAATGCCATACCTGATGGGCCATAAGGTTGCGTCAAGGTTGGTTTTTCTCAGACGAGCGATTTTGGAAGACTCATTGCTTATGGGGATAGTGGGGGACATGTTCCCTAGCCTTACCATCACTTCCCCATCTCGAGGCGGTGCCGTAAGCCTCGAGGTGGATCGAGTTTTCTCCTTGAATTTCTGGCGGCCCTGCGGGCCATTCCACGGTCTAGTGACCTTTCACGGCCTAGGTGAGTCTTCTATCGTGGGTTAGTGGAGGGCGTCGCGAAGGATTCATTACGTGATGTTCTTCGCTTGTCGGAGGATGAGATTCGCTCGTTCTGGTCTTGGGCGCCGGGTGGTGATTATCTCAGCAACTCTGAGTTTTCGCTCACCTGGCGATTAGCTCGAAATCAGTTGCCTCTCAATGACAAGGCCTTCATATGGGGCCTGGCGGATTTGCCACATTGTGAGCGCTGTGACCTTGGCTTGGAAGAAACAGCTTCGCACGCCTTCTACCATTGTTCGCGGGTTCGCCCTCTATGGGACCGGGTCGGCGAGTTGACTGCTCGTATGTGCTCATTGATCGTGAATTCGCCTGCGACAATGTGTCGCCCTCGTTTTTGGGGATAAAGCGTATGGTGTTTCTGTCGCTGTTAGCCACGGCTAGAATGGTGATTTGGACGACGCGAACGGAGGAAGTCTTGCGAGATCAGCGTCTTTCACATCAGGATCTTATCAGATATTTTGAGCTGATGCTCAAAATAAGGATTAGAACTGATTGGAAACGTTCGACAGATTTCAGCAAAAGGTAGGTAAATGTGGCAAGCCTGGTTCGCGTGAACGGGGCTAGTCTTGATTTTCTCTTTTAGATCTGCTGGTTACATCGGGGTGGATTCCGGTGGAACCCTCCCCTGGTTAAGGTAGCTCTCTTTTGTGTACCTAGTTATGAAATAATGTGTTCCTAGCCAGTACCCGGTTTTCTCTTTTGTTATGATCCAAGTCGAGATTCCCAACCTCCCCAGTTTGTTTTGGTCTCTTTTTATCTCAACTGGTTCAGCCTTTGATTGTCCCATTCCATTAATTTTTTACCCCCTCCTCACTCCCTTAGCGAGTGTGCTTCTTGATTTCGCCGTTTGGCGGAATACAGCGGCCGCACTTTTTCTGGGACGGACGGGTCTTACTAACATTGTTTATTATTTTAGTTCAAAATTTGTTGTATTTTTAGTTTGTTTTGTGGGTTCATCCCCCTCCCATTTCATTTGTCATTAAATGTTTTATTATATTGTACATAGTATTGTACATATTATATTATATTGTATATAAATACATTTTTATTGTCATGGGTTCTTTCCTCACTTTTAGATGTCCCTTGTAAGTTTGTGGCATTGTGGTGTATGAAGATTTGGGAGTTGATGGATGGGTTCATGTGGTGATTGTGCAAATTGTAATGAGTGAATGGGTCGTGATAGTGTTTAGCTAGGTATAAGATAGTTAAATAAGTACCAACCTCTTCTCCTCCCCTTTTTTGGCTTTATGCCACAATTTTTGTATTTTTACAAAAATAAATCGTCAGAGCCGGAGCGACAGAGACACTGGTTTCCAGTACGACTTCAGTTCAGCTCAGCCTAGTCTGTTTGTCTGTCGGTCATTTGTAGCCAAGTCATTATTGCTCGTTCTCTTTGTATCTCTTGTTGGCGTAATAATTGTTCTTGACCTACCACCGTGTTGACTCATTATTTTATGGTTCCATACCGGGTCCATATCAATAAGGAATATTTATTCTAAGAGAAGTATGTCTATAATGACCTCTCTATGTATTAGACTCACTCTAAGAGAGATCAAAGTAGAACTTTCACTCAATAGCATACCAAAGTATCACAAGAGCCTGGTGCATCACAAGATTGCCTCGTAAAGTGTCATTCTATCCACAAGATGAAGATTTTCATCTTCATTGGATATAATTGATGTCCCCGCCATATGAAAAGAAAAACTCGACTCTGTTGAGTTTAGGATGTGCACACTGTATTTTTTATCGTTTCACCCCAGGTAAGGCGCTACCGCCACTGATGCGCAGGGGGCCACATAAGAGTAAAAGTTTAGACAAGAGGAGAATGAAGAGAAACACGGACCAGGCGTGTCAGAGAAAGAGCAAGAGAAGGATGAGAACACAGGGGTGAAGACAGTTACGAAGGGAGAGAGAAAAGAAAAGAACAAGATATACAGGGTGATGTAGAAAGAACTGGAGTCAAGTGGTTAAGAGATGGGTATTGACATTGCATTTAATTTCCTGGAGGTTGTAGCCGTCAGATAAGCAGGGAGTTCCACAGGCAGGAAGTATGAGTAAAGAAGCTGATTGAGTAAAATTTTCAGCTGCATTTGGTCGATCTAACTGTAAATGGATGGGTCCTTGTTGCCAGTCTGGTTGCACAAGTAAATTCTTGTGGCGGGGGACACCAGTGACTTAAGTTCATCGGAGTAGAAGCCATGAAAATATTGGCAACAAGTTGGATAATAGCTCCACTCGAGAAAGAAAAAGACTCAGCCTCTCACATCCTAGAAGTAGTAATATCAAAGTTCGAAGAAAGCCACCCAAAACCACACAAGTCAAGAACTGAAAAAGTTATATGTGTGATCAGTTAAGTTCCATACGTGATACACTCTTGAGCGATCATGTCTCGAAAGAGACATGACTGACGGGGCAGAAGATTATTCCGTATTAGGTTGCCATTGCTTTCTGCGGTAGACTGGTAGCCAGACAATGCTAAAGAACCCAATCTGTCCTGTTATTTGACTCATAGCTAGAGGGGGGAGAGGTGTATTATATAATTAAGTTTAGTAATTATCGCGGGATCAGTTTATTACTTCATAACAATAGTAAACTGATCCCTCACTTCATGCCCACTAGAAATCTTAATCATTATTCCAATTATTACATCTAGTCAGTCAGTTAAGTGCCATACGTGATACACGCTTTGGGCGATCATGTCTCTTTCGAGACATGACTGACTTGGCAGAAGATTATCCCGCAGTATGTTGCAAATGCTTTCTGCGGTCGACTGGTTGCCAACCAATGCTATAGAACCCAATTTGTCCTGTTATTTGACTCATAGCTAGAAGAGAAAAAGATGTATTATATAAATAAGTAGTAAATAGTGGGGCATCAGTTTATTACTTTATAACAATATAAAACTGATCCCCCACTTTATGCCCAGTGGAAGCCTTAATCATGTTTTCAACTGTTATATTCAGTCAGTTAAGTGCTATACGTGATACACGCTTTGGGCAATCATGTCTCTTTCGAGACATGACTGACTTGGCAGACGATTATCCCGCAGTATGTTGCAAATGCTTTCTGCGGTAGACTGGTTGCCAGCCCAGGCTATAGAACTTAATCCGTTCTGTTATTTAACCTATAACTGGATGGAAGGGACGGATTAAAATTTTCCCTAATTATATTTGTGCTTAAGTGAATGCAAAGAATTCAACTGAGAATTCGAACTCGGTAACCCGATATCTCGTTCCTAGCCGATATCCACTGCACCACAATGCACATCCGACATGTGTGATAGATATCTCATATTATTATTAGACATTAATAAGGTATTATCACGGTAACAAAAACATGAATCGCGTCATTATCAGAAAGAGTGAAAATACAATAATGAAATATAAAACGAATGTGCCTCTCTATCAATATTTGTTTAACTTTATTATTGTCTGGAAAGAGAAGATGATCTTAGGGCAGCCATGACACAACGAACTCACTACACTAGTAACATGGGTTTGCAAACTATTGATCTAGAGATGGTGTTTGGCTCTCTGGAAGGTTATTGTATTGCTGTCTTCAAATAGCATTTGATGCCAACACCACGTGTGATGTTTTGTTGCAAATTGCTAACTAATGAGATATCTGTCAAAAGTGGCAATATATTTTATGAGGGTCAGGCCTTGGATGATTTCGAATACGTTCGAGAAAAACCGGCGAAAGACAGAATTTTCTGACAAGTAGACACGAAAGCAGATGGAGAAGCTATCGATTAGTTCGAGGAAATCGTTGAAAACTAAGTAAGTGATTTCGGCGCAGTTGTACAATAGACACCGCGACCAGAAATAAATTTATTTTTTGAAACGTTTATTTTCATATTACAATAGATTAAGTTGTGAAGATGACGTGTATCAAAAAAAATTTTTTTCTTTTTAATTAAATTTTATAAAAATGGGCACTATAATGACAGATAACAGAAAGTGTGGCATAAATTAGAACGCGCGTAGGGACGAGGAAAATGCTTTTTAGAAACTAAAACGTATTAAGAAATTGAAAAATAACATTTCTTCTTCTTCTTCGTTGGCGATCATAGCTCTCCATAATTTCCTGTCTATTGCATCTCTAAATGAATTTTGTCTTTTTGTTATCCCTCCTAAACCTTTACCCGCCATTCATTTACAGAGTTTGCTGGGTGGGTTATGCTTTGATTTCTTGAATGCCACTTGCCCTCAATCTGTCCTGGGAGCGTAAAATTTCTGAAACCCTATTTCCCCATTATGGACCCTAGAAATTTCAACTACTACTTCTTGATATGAAGTATAATCCTTTTTTGTTTGCATTTTCTCTAAAAAATCGTTGTTGCTCACTTTTTTGGTACATACAGCGTGTTGCAGCGAAATCCAAAACTTGACAAAAAGAAAACGAAATAGGCAATAAGAACAAAAGTTTTATATGCAAAAACCCGACAGTTTATTTAGCAACATTTAGAGTTACATTATTTTTCGATGTAACCACCGGCGGCGGTGAAGACCATCTTAAGGCGGGCGCGAAATGAGTCACACGCTTTGGCCACCATGTTCTTGTCCATAGCGGTGAACGCCTCCCCGGTGGCAGCTTTCAGAGGGCCGACCGTGTTGTGGGCGTGCATGTTGGTCTTGGCCTCGATCACGCCCCAGAAGAAATAGTCAAGGGGACTGCAGCGGGGTGAGGAGGGCGGCCACAAATCCGGTGACTAGTGGCGAGAAACATTGTTGAGCAGCCACGCCTGGGTTGTCTTGGCCTTGTGTGCAGGAGCGGAGTCCTACAGCGGCGATCTCGTTCATCTAGTGCTTCACCACACTCCTCAGTACATCCTGATTTTAGCGGCGACTCTCAGGCCTTTTTGAAAGAAGAATGGCGACATGACGCCCCCCTCGCTGGATATGAGGCCAAGGACCATGAGGGTGGAGGGAAACTTCGTATGCTTCACGATGGGAATCTCCTGGATGTCTTTGCAGACCCACCTGTCGTTCTGCCTGTTTCTCATCTGGTCCTAGATGAAATTCTTTTCAACAGAGAAGAATCTGAGTACCCTGGCGGACTCGGGCTTGAGCTTGTCCAGTAACTTTTGACTGACTCCATTCGTGATGAGCACGCAGTGAGACTTGCGGTAGGAGGAGTAACCAATGTTTTTCTTGATCTTTCGGCAGATCGTCGACTTGGCTGCTCAACAATGTTCCTCACCACTGATCGCCGGACTTGTAGCCGCCCTCCTCAACCGACTCCAGTTACCTTGACTAATTCTTCTGTGGCGTGATCGAGGCCAAGACCAACAAACACGCCCATAACACGGTCGACTCTCTGAAAGTTGCCATCGTGGAGTCGTTCGCCTCTATGGACAAAGACAATTGTCGCCAAAGCATGTGACTCATTTCGCGCCCGCCTTGAGATGGTCGTCGCCGCCGGCGGCGGTTACATTAAAAAATAATGTAGTATGTAACACTCACTGTTGCTAAATAAATTGTCGGGTCTTTGTATACAGAACTTTTGTTTTTATTGTTTATTTCGTTTTCTTTTTTGTCAAGTGTCGGATTTTGCTGCAACACCCTGTAGTGTTTTCAGCATCCTTCCGTAGAACCACATTGTTCAAGTTTTTTCTTCATCTGTGAGGAGCTGGGTTCGGTTTAATTGGCCAGGGCTAGAGCTAAGAAAGGCTTGAGCTATGGTAAAACGTCTAGGGCTAGAGCTAAAATGAAGGCTAGTGTCAGAGCTAAAGCTAGTGTTCATAACTTAGAGCTATAGGTAAGGTTAAGGCTAGAGTTAAGTCTAGGGGTAAGGTTAAGTTGCTCGGGCTAGAGCTAAGGTTAAGGATAGGTTTATGACGAGGGCTGGGGTTAATGAGCTAGGGTTAAATGTTAGGTTTTCTAGCTAGGACTGGGGTTAAGATGCTATGTCTACAGGTAAAGGTAAAGGCTACAGTTAGGCTTAGGGCTAACACTAAGAGGCTACGGTTAAGTGTATAGGGCTTGAGCTGTTTAACGCTCAGATTAGGTCTAGGCATATGATTAATTGGTTAGGGTGAGAGTTGAGTTTATGGATAGGGTTACACGAGGGCTATTGTTAAGTGGCTGGGGCTAGAGCTATCTAGCAAATCTAGATTTAGGGTTAAGGCTAGGGTTAACTTGCTAGAGCTTAAGTTAAGGCTAGAGTTAGGACTGGGGCCTGAGGTAAGTGGCTTCGGCTATACCCAAGGTTAAGTTTAGGGCTAGGCCAGCTGTTAGGTAGTATCTAATTTTCTATCTGACAGCGAAGGAAGGCAATTTAGACACAAATTATAGAATGATAAGCATTATGATAGATAGATGGATAGATAGATATTAAGGAATAGTTAAAGATTTGCAAGAATTATTGAGTGATTGATTTGTTTTTACGGCTTATCAACCTTTCACAAGTTACTTAAAGAGAGAAAATATTTTTAGAATGGAATAATTTTTGAAGATAATAACGATTTACTGAGACAAGGCCTACTGATTAACCCATAGCCGGAGAAAGAAGAGATGTAATTATAAGTTTTCTAAGTGTATGTGCGCGTAAGAGTCGAGTTCCATTTCCATGCCGGCATCCATGACACCACCCACACATACAAGTTTACAGCACCTATTATTCCGAAGAATCCACCAATCTAAGAACTAACCAGATCATACGAGAACAGGTGTTTCAAGTTGATACGGTCTTAAGCTGCTACAATTGTAGAAACTCGATCACAAGAATACCCCTCATTAATATACCCCTAATTAATATACCCCTCATTAATATACTCCTAATTAATATACCCCTCATTAATATACTCCTAATTAACATAACATGACTAAACGGAGATGGGGTTGCATATAATACTGACGTAGTGTCCGATTCATAGAAAAATGCTTAGAAGTTGGCAGGGTAATTAAGACAACTTCTGTTTTCGTCGTTTCTAATGACATCCACCAGAGGCCATTTGTGTGAAGACATTTTGAAAATTAGAAGAAAAAAATTCGTTTCGGTCTGTTTTCCATTTTCACAAGAAAACTTACATTATAAACGTAGGTGTTAGTTTGTGTTGAGGCAATCAATATTGGGCATCGCTGTTGAACATTCATGAGAGGTAAAAAGACAAAAACAAAATAGTTTGGGATCGACAATAAAATAGCGTTTTAAAATGAAAAAGTTTGAACAAGGATAATGACAGCTGTTTATTTTTATTTGAGACATTTTTATTGGTTCCAAGAAAGACTAGAAATCGATTTTGAGATTATTGACTTTTATCTTTGCTTTATTTTTTTTAACTTCGAAACCAACGACGATGTATAATTATGTGTCATTTTCTAAAGTTTAACAACTTTTAAATGAAATCTTTTCCTTGTGTAATGATCTCTAATCCCAAAAACGAAAATAAAAATATATTTTGCGTCTACTTGTGGAGTAAATACATGTACTAGCACGATTATTTTGTTTCAATTTAATTCTCATTGGAGGGAGTGGGGATCCGCTACGATATTTCTGAAGTAGTTTGGTGCCATGCATGACACCTATGTGAAAGTCTCGAGATGACGAGGTAAATTAAAAAACATGATATCAGTTCATAGGTTAATGTTTCTGTTGTGTAGCAACTAGCGGTGTTGGGCGAAACTAACCTCTGAGAAATCTACTCTTTGTTCAATTTCATTATCTTCTATAATAAATTGATTGAATAAAAGACTTAACAAAAAATAAGAACAAGCTAAAAGTTATAGAAGATACTAACTGGATCACCTGTAATTATTCCAAAGGAATACATTGAAGAAATTTCCAGGAATTCAAAGGAAAATGATATGAATACAGAAGGAATCATTTACAAAACATCACACTCAATTAGTTACTCACGTAATGAGTCTGACAAAATGACACCTTATTTAAAAGAGAAAGCAATTTACTAATATGAAAAATATAGAAAGTGCTTTAATTGCTAGATGATCAACAGTAAATTTACGTCCAGGTTCTGACAACATTTTTTGCTAATTTTCTATTAATAAAATGTTGGTATATTTAATAACAAAAGCGATAAAAACATAAACAAAAAACAAAAAACAAAAAAACAAAAACAAACAAAAACAAATGTAAATCCGCTGCTAAGAAGGTCGGTTCTTTGTGTAGGGCCAGGAAGTTTTTCCATCGAAAACCATCCTGCACATATATAAATCTACCATCCACCCGTGCATTGAATACTACTGCCACATTTAATCGGCTGCTCCTGCTATCCACCTAAGGACCCTTAAAAAAATCCAATGAAGAATCTGTAATGTGATCGATCTCGACTTGGCAGCTCAGATACAGTCACTTTCTCACCGGCGAAATGTGACTTCCCTGTGTCTCTTCTACAAATACTTTCACGGCTTCTGCTCCGATGAACTTAGCTCACTGGTGCCCCCTATATACGAATTTACTCGAGCCACAAGATTAGCAACTAGGTCCCACCCTTTTACTGTGAAACCAATAAAATGTAATCACAAATTCTACTATAGTAGCTTCTTTTCTCGCACTTCCCGCCTGTGTAATGCCATTCCGTTTACTTTCTTCCCAGACAGTTACAATATTCAAGAATTTAAATATAAAGTCAATATTCATCTCCTATCTCACTAACCTGCATCCTCTCTCTCATGCTTCTTTCTCCGTCCACTCCACTCTCATCAGTATTCTCATCCTTCTCTTACCCACTTCCTGACACTCCCTATAACCTGTCTCTCTTTCTCATAACTTTCCTTCTATGTAACCCCCTGCACAACAGTGGCAGTAAAATGCCTTGCTTTGGGCGATACGAGTATAAAAAATGTTTTTTCTATAATATTATAATGTGGATATAAAGTAGGGGATCAATTTTACATTAGAATGAATAAATAAACTGATACCCTCAATTTATGGCCACATTCATCCTTCTCTTACCCACTTCCTGAAACCCCATATAACCTGTCACTATCTCATTACTTTTCTCCTATGTAACCCCCTTCACAACAGTGGCAGTAAAATGTCGTGCTTGGGGCGATATGATTGTAAAAAAAGTAAAAGAAAATTGTCATAGGCTATATATAAAAAAAGATATATTAAAAAGAACAAAATTAAATTTAAAATTTCAGCGTCTTTTCATCTTTGTCGGCAAATGCAATCACAACCCTTTCGTCAGATGAAACCCTAAAAGATGAATTTCGTCACAAAAAATATTATTTTCCATTTTTTCACAGATTTTTCTGAAACTAAATTTGTTATAAATGATACATTTACCGAAGTAGTTGAAGTGTTATGTACTTAATAATTGCACCTAAGAGAATATAATGATGGGTCCAGAGTAGATGTCATCACTGCTTTTATTAAAAGTCCAGTCCGTAGCTTCTGTTTTAGAAAGGTTTATTGTGTGTCCTATACTCTATAGCAAAACCTCCAATACTTAATTCCGTTATAGCTTATCTATACACCGAGGTATTTGAAGTGCTAAGTATTTATTAATTTCAACGTCTGGATTTTTAAGATGGATCCAGAATAGATACTATCACTGGTTTTATTCCAATTCCAGATCATAATTTCCTTTTTTCTTTTTTTTTAGAAAGGTCAATCTTGATTCATATTCTTTCGAAAACTAGGTGGAGGCTGTTGATAATGAGATCAGCCTTCATTAAGTACCACAATGTTTGTGCCCGTTATACTGGCCTAAAGTACGGTGATTTTCTAAGGGTAGCTTAGATGTGGCACACAGCAAGAAGTATGGGGAACCCACCGAGGATCAAACTCACAGTTCAGCTGTAACTGATTCAGCGAGACAAGCTTGTTAGCTATTACATGACGTCGAATTGCCTTATGCTGACCTAAGCTGTTTTCCTAATAATTGTGTTTATTATAATCGCCAGTAAGCCGATCTTACAAACTAAACCTGTCGTGTATTGATTTCGACCATCATTGGTTTAACATGGCTTTCCATCAGATTAAGAGAAGATTGGGTATCCGGAAAGGTTTCTAAGGATTTTGTTAAACAAACATTATTTATTATTGCGTATTTAGTAGGATGTACGTTATAGTGCAAAGGATATCGGCTCGGAACGAGAGATTGGAGAGCCGAGTTCGAATTCCATTTAAATTCACTGCATTCATTTACTTGCAAAAATGGGAAAAGTATTAATTGGTCGTGGATGTGCGTTGTGGTGCAGTGGATATCGACTCGGAATGACAAATCGGGGAGCCGAGTTCGAATTCCAGTTGCGCACAAATACCCCTGGGTAAGGCATTAATCCGTCTCCTCCTTCCAGTTATGGGTTAAATAATAGGACAGACTGGGGTCTATAGCTTTGGCAACCAGTCTTCCGCAGAAAGCAATGGCAATTTATTTCGGGATAATCTTCTGACAAGTCAGTCATGTCTCCTTCGAGACATGATCGACAAAAGCGTGTATCACAGATGGTAATTACCTGACTGATTAATCGGGCCTCCAGCTATGGGTTAAATACCAGGACAAATTTGGCTCTGCAGTCTTAGTTGTCATCCAGTCTACTGCAGAAAGTAATGATAACCTACTGCAGGAAAACCTTTTGTCTAGATAGTCATGTCTCTTCCGAGACCTGCCATTTTAGTGGTGGGTGGGGGTCATCATCTCTCAGTTGCCTCACTGTATTCGGGCAGGGTGCGGCTCCGTTGTATTTCCGAGGACAGACATGCAACTGAGAAAAAATAAAAGTGAGAGGTGCCCGGTTACGGGGAACAGTGTCCCGTGCGCACGCGTTCGGGATTTTGCATAAAACCTTCACCTTGAGTCATATTCTCTTTTGAGACATGATCGCCCATGATTGCCCAAGCGTGTATAACGTATGTCACTTAACTGACTTATATAGTGTCTATTTCCCCAAAAAGACGTTGCTGGAAACTTTTGTTCAAGTTTAAGGAATTAATGGCCTTTGGGGGAATAGCAAATTCTTCCCATGCAGCAATTTGCGCGTCTAATAAATTCGATTGTTATTAGTTACCCATGTTTATTCATGGCTGGTTAAGGTTAAAACGTAAAGCAACAGAAAAACAGTAACACTTTCAATGTGCTGATTTCTTTCACAGAAAAAAACGAACATAGCCCTCCATAACCTTCTATCAGTTATTACTCGAAATTCTTTTTTACCATCCGTTTTGGTTTTTGTGATACTTGTTCCGCCATCAAATGACTCAATAACACTGAGATTTTAAATATTCAAAGCCGTCATTTCTCATGGTGTGTCTTTCAGGTCACTTGTAGCGGTTCTTCAGTAGGTTCTATCACGAGCTGTTCATTATCTATCTATCTCAGTCTATCCATATCTATCTATCTCAGTCTATCCATATCTATCTATCTCAGTCTATCCATATCTATCTATCTCAGTCTATCCATATCTATCTATCTCAGTCTATCCATATCTATCTATCTCAGTCTATCCATATCTATCTCAGTCTATCCATATCTATCTATCTCAGTCTATCCATATCTATCTATCTCAGTCTATCCATATCTATCTATCTCAGTCTATCCATATCAGTCTATCCATCTCAGTCTATCCATATCTATCTATCTCAGTCTATCCATCTCAGTCTATCCATCTCAGTCTATCCATATCTATCTATCTCAGTCTATCCATCTCAGTCTATCCATCTCAGTCTATCCATATCTATCTATCTCAGTCTATCCATCTCAGTCTATCCATCTCAGTCTATCCATATCTATCTATCCATATCTATCTATCTCAGTCTATCCGTCTCTGTCTATCCATCTCAGTCTATCCATCTCAGTCTATCCATCTCAGTTCATCCATATCTATCCATCTCAGTCTATCCATATCTATCCATCTCAGTTCATCCATATCTATCCATCTCAGTCTATCCATATCTATCCATCTCAGTCTATCCATATCTATCCATCTCAGTCTATCCATATCTATCTATCTCTGTCCATCCATATCTATCTATCTCAGTCTATCCATATCTATCCATATCTATCTATCTATCTATCTCTCAGTCTATCCATATCTATCTATCTATCTATCTATCTCAGTCTATCTATATCTATCTATCTATCTATCTCAGTCTATTCATATCTATCTATCTATCTATCTCAGTCTATTCATATCTATCTATTCATTCATTCATTCATTCATATCTATCTATCTATCTATCTCATTCATTCATATCTATCTATCTATCTATCTCAGTCTATTCATATCTATCTATCTATCTATCTCAGTCTATCTACATCTATCTATCTATCTATCTCAGTCTATTCATATCTATCTATCTATCTATCTCAGTCTATTCATATCTATCTATCTATCTATCTCAGTCTATTCATATCTATCTATCTATCTATCTATCTATCTATCTATCTCAGTCAGTCCATATCTATCTATCTATCTATCTCTGTCTATCTTACATCTATCTATCTATCTATCTCAGTCTATTCATATCTATCTATCTATCTATCTCAGTCTATTCATATCTATCTATCTATCTATCTCAGTC
>JBBBDQ010001707.1:600000-875000 GCA_037127315.1 Ascarosepion bandense
GCTTAGCCATGGAATAATGTGTCTGTCTTAATTTTTGCATATATTTGCTCTATACGTATTTATATTTAGAGTTCTCCCAGAGAGTTATCCTACCACTTTATGTACAGGATATGTACTTTGGATTCTTTTACATCTACACCGCATGCTTATATATATATATATATATATATATGAGTTGAATATATGGATCAGAAACCGACAAGATAAATAGAATAATTAAAGAACAAGTTGGATAAAAGTTTAATCTAATATGTTTCACTTTAACAAGCTTTCTCAGAGGTTTTTTAAAGACATCTTTAAAAAGTTTCTGAAGAAGCTTGTTAAACTGAAACATATTAGAGTAAAACACTTTTTTCCTACCTGTTTTTTACTTATTCACTCTCTCTCTTTCTCTCTCTCTCTATATATATATTTATTTGTTATAAATTATAGTTTTGGACATGTACAAATTTTTATCCACTACAAAGTGTACATTTTGTTTCGATATTGAAATGACAATGTCTCAGCTGGTGTGGAAAGGAATGGAAAGTTTCTTTTCTTATATTTGGCGAATTGTGTCTGGGATGTAGATGGGGTTAGTGATAAGGAGATAAGTCTTGTAAATTGTCCATTGGAATTTTGGAAAGAGGGAGTTTGTGGTTGATAGAGTTGATTAATGAAATCCTCGGGAATTTTGTAGAGAGATTTAACATTTTAAAGATATTGTATAGCTTTTTATGGTGTAGTGGCAGGATTTTTTTCCTTCGAATTTAGTGAAGAGGAGAGTAAGGAAGTGTAAGGGTAGGGCGATGAGGTGTGGATAGTAGTCATATATTTAGCAATTATATTATTATTTATATATATATTATATTTATATATAAATATTGTAACAATACTGTTCTTGATATACACTCCTGATCAAAAATTTAAGACCACTTAAAAATCTTTAAAAATAATTTTTTTTTATGGATAGATTTTAAACTCCTCTCACTTAAGGTTACCAATACTACAATCTAAAAGGTTATGGAAACAAAAAGCTACATTCCAAACATTTTATTTAGAAATTTACATTTTTATAAAATGAGGCGATTTACACACGATCAAAATTATAAGACCAGAGACAAAAATTCTATGAAATTGTACAAAAAGTGTATGAAAAGTGTATGAAAACCTTCAACAACCAAATTTAATAATGAGTTCTACATCCACTGTTTTGATGACTTCAAAAATTCTGTCGGGCATGCTAGAAATAAGCGTTTCCATTAAGGTGAGGGGGGTGTTGCTCCAGCTTCTGAAGATGGCATCAGGAAGTTCATTTTTGTTTAATATTGTTTGCCATTTCGATAAAAATCTCTTGTCATCCATCCCCAAACATTTTCAGTTGGGTTCAAGTCCGGTGAGCATGCAGGATGTCCCAAGAGATGGACCCCATTTTCTTGTAGAAAGGTCAAGGTCCGTCTTGCAGCATGGATTACAGCATTATCCTATTGGAATAACTATCCATCCACACACAAACGATTGCCCTCCGTCATCAAAGATGCTTTTTGTAGTATACTAACATAACCAGCCGCTGTCTGACGACCCTACACCACCTGGAGCTCCATCGTCCCCCTGTAAGAAAAGGCACCCCATACCATTAAGGACCCTCCACCACTATGACGTGTGGAGAAAATTTCAGGAGGCATGTTTTTGTTATGCCAATATCGTTGGAAGCCACCAGGACCATCTAGATTGAATTTTTTCTCATCAGAAAACAGGACTTTCTTCCACTTCTCAACGTCCCATGTTTGGTATTCACGACCAAACTTTAAGCGGTCTACCTTGTGACGTGGAAGCAGCCGAGGAATTTGTTTACGCTTTTTATTTACCATGCCTTTTTCTCGTAAGTGTCGTCTGATGGTTACGGGACTGCAATCAGCATCTGTGACTGTCTTAATTTGACTAGAAGAAAGTCCCCCGTCTTTCATAACAACCCGTCTTATTCTCCTACTCAATGCAGGAGAAATTTTTTGGAGCCTACCAGAGGAATTTGCTTTTCCATAATTCTCACTGTTCTTTAGAAAGTTGCAAGTCACAGTTTTACTGTGATTTATCTTAGCTGCGATCGCTCGCTGTGACAAATCATGCTTATGGAATTCTAGAATTCGAGAATGCTCAACTTTGGTAAGTTTGCTTGTTTTAGGTATGGTAACACCTTTACGCAGTGATTACTAATCTCTAACTGAGCTAAAAACATTGGAATTACCATAGAATCTAACAATTTATACCGCTGGTCTTATATCATGTGTAAATCGCCTCATTTTATAAAAATGTAAATTTCTAAATAAAATGTTTGGAATGTAGCTTTTTGTTTCCATAACCTTTTAGATTGTATTATTGGTAACCTTAAGTGAGAGGAGTTTAAAATCTATCCGTAAAAAAAAGATTTCTTTTTAAAGATTTTTAAGTGGTCTTAAATTTTTGATCAGGAGTGTCTAAAAATATATACCGTATCCTGAGATATATATATATATATATATATATATATATATATATATATATATATATATATATAGTAAATAACCTAATGCTTATGTATTAAGCGCTTTTTTGTTATAGATTACTCGTCTCGCGTTTTTTCTTTGGGCTACGTACTTTGACTGATGTTCACGTGCTTAGCTCTTTCTTTTTTTTTTAAACGATTTTTTCCTTCCGCATATGTAGTCGAAGGGTTTTTCGAAACGAGTATAGTGATAAGTTTACATTTATATATATATATATATATATATATATATATATATATGGCTATGGGTAATTGAATGACAAAATAGAATATACTCTTAAAAACTCCTACCTTTGGCGTTTCCTTCTTCAAAGGCACTCCTATATCTTCAGCGTTTTCTTTCTATACTCCTCAAATAAAAAATCTTATTGATAAAACCATAATTTGCTGGAAGATTTCTTTTCGAAGTACAAAACACGTAACGTAAGATTTTTTCAGTTCTAAAATTACTCTCTCTCTCTCTCTCTATATATATATATATATATATCTGCGACCCCTATTTACATAGGGGAAGCTCCCATTTGATCTGGTACTGTCTTAACCACTCGACCATGAATAGCCTCTTGATCAGACGAGGTTTTTATCATGCTTATATATATATATATATATATAGAGAGAGAGAGAGAGAGAGAGAGTAATTTTAGAATTGAAAAAATATATATATATCGCTCATTTAGTAATGAATTAGAGCACTCTGGCTATTGGGCGTGTATAATGATAATATACACACTAAAATCTGCCTTCTACCGAGCGCTTATAGTCCAGAGGTAGAATCACCGACTGACGCCAATTCGGTCGGTTTTTAATCCTGGGTTAAAAGCAATCGGAGTCTATCCGTACTGATGAGCTGTGATACAGCGAAACAGATCTGTCTGCGGATGACTATATATATATATATAGAGAGAGAGAGAGAGGGGGAGAGAGAGAGAGAGAGATAGAGAGAGAGAGACTAGAAACCAAACAACGTAACCAGATGACATTCTTTTAACAAGAGCCACAAGTCTTCTTTTTGGCGATCAATTGAAAGTAATGTATCTCCTTAGGGATCGACATGATGAAATCAGATTTACAAGTAACTGAATGAAATTTATTGGCATTTTTTCCCTTTCTTTTCTTAAATTTTTGATCAATTCTTCATCTAACCAGATTCATTCGAGGCTTATTCACTTAGAATTTAATTAAAACCCACAAAGACCAATAATCAATCATTGAAAAGCTCCAGGTGCGGGTCAGTTTCCGTGTTTACCAAATCCATAACGATCATCTTCACTGACATTGTTTGATTTATTTTTATCGTTCAGTTGTATTTACAAACTTAACTAATGTGAGACAAGAAAATTAGTGGCCCATAAATGGCATGTTTATTAACTACAGGGTACTAGTAATATACTAGTTACTTAGCTTAGTGTGGCTCTTAGCCAAACGTATAGAGCGCTCAGCGATGATCTGATGATGATTTGCGAGACTTCCTTGCTAATCATTGCTGTAATGTCAGGCAAAAACTTTGGTCTATCCGGACTAATAATAGAGCGATCACTTAGAATCGAACCCACAAAAGTATTAATAGTTTGCATGATCTAAACATATTTATAAATGGAACTTTGTCTGTGTGTGTGTGTGTGTGTGTGTGTGTGTCCGTTACCTATAGACTCCGAAACGGCTGAACCGATTTTCTTGAAAATTTATACAGTTGCACTATAAGCGTCTGCGAGTGTTCTTGGCTAGGTTTTGTGTCGGGATGAATATCGAAAATCGATAATCGAAAAAATCGGGTTATAGAAGGATTGGTCCGATTTTAATCAAATTTGATTAACTCATAGACAAGGACATAAGAAACAATATTCAGAAGTTTCAAGGTTGCAGGACTTACAATAGTGCAGAAAATCGATAATATATATACATAAAAGACAAGATGTTTGTGTGTGTGTCTGTTTATCTGTCTGTATGTCCTTTATACAAATTCACAATCTTTATCCGATTCTCAACAAACTTCACACAAATATTCTTTAGTCTGAGCTACAGGACCATGGATTAGTTTTAAAGCTTTCATTAGACCCGAGCAACGCCGGACTATACTGCTAGTAAATAATAAACAAGACTTGCAGCTCGTTATTACTGTACTACACTTGATATCTTCCTCGATTCGTTTTATTTATGGCGTATTAGATTAAATAAATTCCTATGATAACCTACATACGAATCATTGTTTAGTAACTAACTAGCAGTATAGCTCGGCGTTGCTGGGGTGTAATGAAAGCTTTAAAACTAATCCATGGTCCTGGAGCTAAGACTCAGCCTAAAGAATATTTGAAATAAATTGCGACAATTTACCAATCGTACCAATATATATATATATATATATATATATATATATATATATATATATATACTAGCAGTATAGCCCGGCGTTGCTCGGGTGTAATGAAAGCTTTAAAACTAATCCATGGTCCTGGAGCTCAGACTCTTTGGACGTTGGCACGAAAGACTAAAAAGCAGTAGTTGTTTCCAGTTAAAGCGAAACCGTAGACTGAAAGAAAAATGAATGATTGTAAGTCAAATTTACATTGCTTGACAGTGATTCAACGCGATTGTTTTTAAACCACAGGAAACTAGACTAAAGGGAGGCGTAATCCTCTGAGATTTGCATCAACCCTTTGTTTTTCAATGGCTTTTCTGCTTTGCCTTGTGTTATACAGAAAAAAAGAACCCTCACCTCACTTTAAGAATGCATGTCTAATATTCTAATTCTCATTTAAGTGCTCCAATATTGTGACCTTGTGCTAGACAAAATTTATTTAGTGACTATTTGGTAAGGATCCTTAGTCAATATTTCGAAATCTCTTATAAAAGGACTCAATTCAAGCATATCACTTTATATGCTAAAATTTTGTAGACTACTGTTATCTATCTATCTATCTATCTCATTCTGTTCATATCTATCTATCTATCTATCTATCTATCTATCTCATTCTGTTCATATCTATCTATCTATCTCATTCTGTTCATATCTATCTATCTATCTATCTCATTCTGTTCATATCTATCTATCTATCTATCTATCTCATTCTGTTCATATCTATCTATCTATCTATCTATCTCATTCTGTTCATATCTATCTATCTATCTATCTATCTATCTCATTCATTCATATCTATCTATCTATCTATCTATCTCATTCTGTTCATATCTATCTATCTATCTATCTATCTATCTATCTATCTATCTCATTCTCTGTTCATATCTATCTATCTATCTATCTCATTCTGTTCATATCTATCTATCTATCTATCTCATTCTGTTCATATCTATCTATCTATCTATCTATCTCATTCTGTTCATATCTATCTATCTATCTATCTCATTCTGTTCATATCTATCTATCTATCTATCTATCTATCTCATTCTGTTCATATCTATCTATCTATCTATCTATCTATCTCATTCTGTTCATATCTATCTATCTATCTATCTATCTCATTCTGTTCATATCTATCTATCTATCTATCTCATTCTGTTCATATCTATCTATCTATCTCATTCTGTTCATATCTATCTATCTATCTCATTCATTCATATCTATCTATCTATCTCATTCTGTTCATATCTATCTATCTATCTATCTATCTATCTATCTATCTATCTCATTCTGTTCATATCTATCTATCTATCTATCTATCTATCTCATTCTGTTCATATCTATCTATCTATCTATCTCATTCTGTTCATATCTATCTATCTATCTATCTCATTCTGTTCATATCTATCTATCTATCTATCTCATTCTGTTCATATCTATCTATCTATCTATCTCATTCTGTTCATATCTATCTATCTATCTATCTCATTCTGTTCATATCTATCTATCTATCTATCTCATTCTGTTCATATCTATCTATCTATCTATCTCATTCTGTTCATATCTATCTATCTATCTATCTCATTCTGTTCATATCTATCTATCTATCTATCTCATTCTGTCTGTCTATCTATCTATCTATCTCATTCTGTTCATATCTATCTATCTATCTATCTCATTCTGTTCATATCTATCTATCTATCTATCTCATTCTGTTCCTTATCTATCTATCTATCTATCTCATTCTGTTCATATCTATCTATCTATCTATCTCATTCTGTTCATATCTATCTATCTATCTATCTCATTCTGTTCATATCTATCTATCTATCTATCTCATTCTGTTCATATCTATCTATCTATCTATCTATCTATCTCATTCTGTTCATATCTATCTATCTATCTATCTATCTATCTCATTCTGTTCATATCTATCTATCTATCTATCTATCTATCTATCTATCTCATTCTGTTCATATCTATCTATCTATCTATCTATCTATCTATCTCATTCTGTTCATATCTATCTATCTATCTATCTCATTCTGTTCTATCTATCTATCTATCTATCTATCTCATTCTGTTCATATCTATCTATCTATCTATCTATCTATCTCATTCTGTTCATATCTATCTATCTATCTATCTCATTCTGTTCATATCTATCTATCTCATTCTGTTCATATCTATCTATCTCATTCTGTTCATATCTATCTATCTATCTATCTATCTATCTATCTGCGAAGAAGGATGATGCCAAGTTTTGAGTTGTTATTTTAGGATGTGGATCCTGATTTCGTGAAATTATAATTTCTCTGATAAACTATCAGAATTCTTTTTAAACGGACGTAAGAACCAAGAAAATCCAAGGGTGTTTAGCTGCTATAGGTTTACATGTGGAATAATTGTAATTTCAAATTACGTATTCCCTTCTTCGTCAGGATGAAAACATTTTAGAACCTACTTCTTTCTTTCTTTCTTTCTTTCTTTCTTCTGGATTTTATTATTTTTTGATAGAAAAGTATAAATCCAAATACACTCGTGACTTCCAAGTTTGAAAATTTCACCTGCTTTAATGTCATTAACATTGTTTCCAAAGGAGACATTAAGGTGTATCTAAAATATTTTCTTTTTTTAATGAACTCTTTATTTTTTAAGTAACGATCTACACCTCTTTTGGTGATTCGAATTTTTCTGGGTGTATTCGGGTTCTGCTAGTGGTCGGTTTTTCTTCACCTCATTTGAAACTTTTGGGAATGGTCTGTGGTGCATTGGATATCGGCTCAGAACAAGAAATCGAGAAGCCGAGTTCGAATTCCAGTTAAATTCATTTCATTCACTTATGCGCAAATACCCTTGGGAAAGGTATTAATCCGTCTATTCCTTCCAATTATGGGTTAAATAACAGGACATATTGGGTTCTATAGCCTTGGTCGGCAATCAGTCTACCGCAGAAAGCAATGGTAACCTACTGAGGGATAATCTTCTGCCCAGTCAGTCATGTCTCGCAAGAGACATGATCGCCCAAGCGTATATCACGTATGGCACTTAACTGACTGACTGACAATGTTTAATATCCTTCCAATTCAGAAATTCTGCCAATACACGCAGCAGCTTTGAGACCTAGTTTAAGATAATGACTCAAAATTCTCAAAAGTTCTATACTTTTAGTCATCACTATAATATCTCAAATAAAAGACAACTAAACAGTATTAATAATAATAATAATAATAATAATAATAATAATATTGGAGATAGTATTTCGTTGTTAGACAAGTGCTGGAATGGTCAAGTTCTCCTCTGACTTACATCTTCGAATGTTCACCATCGGCAATTGACGGTGGTTTATTTCTGGAGCTAATTTCAAGAGACAAGTGATCATCTGTTGTGTATTAAATCAGACCCCCCCCCCCGGTAACGTAAATGAACTTGGCAAATCACTTTAACGGTTTCGAGAGAGTTCAACCTCGCCAGACTCTCTGCATCTAAATGGAGAGGAACTCAGACGAGACAGGGTAGAGTCTTATTTGGGGAGAACAGACAAGAGCCCGACCGTACCTTGTGAAGTGTCTATGAAGAATTTTTGTCCGAAGCTAAGGACTGATTTCCCACAATACAATTAGGCCTTGCGCCACACCCGGCATCGGTGAGGAGGCAGGTGAATACCGGGTTGTAATAGAGTGTTCTTTAGAACACCAAATAGAGTCAGTCTAGACAAAATATAACTGTTAGTCTTTCTTTCTTTGGGCAGAGTACGACTCAGTCGGGTCACTGTCTACGGACGGAGCTTCAGCTGAGGGAAAAAACAAAAAGAAAAAGTAAAAAAAAAAAACACAAAACAATGCTAAGTGCTCGATTCCGTGGTCGTGGGTGCTGGGTGAATTCTGCCCATTGACCCGAATGTACGTGCTCGGGTTCCCCATATTAAACCTGACTTTGTGTCACATCTCGCCTCAGTGTGGAGATTTGGGTAAATAACTAGATTCCCGAGAGAGCGTTCGTTAGAGTATCGCTGGAGTCAGTCGAGACATTATAACCGTTAGTTACTAATTATGATACCATCTTAAAATGCTTAATCAGTTTTTATAAAATACTGTTATATATTGTTTTATTTTATTCCAATTCCCGAATTTTCCGAGCAGCTGACGTGATTTAAAGATTCACTTTGAAATAGTACCTCAATATTGCCAAAATCTCAATACTAGTATATACCATTTGAATGTCTGAAGGAAAAAGTATGACTGGACAGTACTGATATCGATATGACAAATAATATTAGGTTGTTCCAAAAGTTCGTAAACACTTGCGAAATGGATCTATCTGGTCCAGCACAATCGAGACAAGCGATGGGTTCAGAAAAGGCAAGAGACACCTTCGGTTCCAAAACAAGATCGATTCGGCAAGAACGTCATGTTGTGCGTTTGGTGGAACTTTGAAGGAATCGTGCATTTTGAGTTGGTTCCGAATGGTCGTGCCATCAGTGCCGAACTTTACTGTCAGCAACTTGAGCGGGTCTACGAAAAGTTGAAGCAAAAGTACCCGGCTCTGATCAACCAAAATGCAGCAGGACAATGCCAAGCCAAAAAACACCGCCAGGAAGAACAAAGACAAGTTTGAAGAGCTAGACGGCGTTGAGGTTCTGCCACATCCAGCCTACAGTCCTGACTGTGCTTCATCAGATTACGGCCTTTTCTGCTCAATGCAACACTTTCTGAAGGGCCGCCGATTCGACTCGTTTGATGAAGTCGAGGAAGCGTGTCAAAATTCTTTGATTCGAAGCCGGCTGAATGGTACTTTGACCAGATCCGAAAGCTTGCAGATAGATAGCAGAAAGTCTTGGGAAATGATGGTCTTTATTTTGAGCAATAATGTTTGTTGTTTTTGCAAGTAAAATTTCAATGCTTTGCAAGTGTTTTCTGGTAACCTTAGATTACTTGGCGAGTAAAATTTCAATTTTTTACAAGTTTTTACGAACTTTTGTGATAACCTAATAATACTGTCAATATCGTTGGTTCTCTTGTTCTAGATAAGTTTGTCTCACCAGAATCTATCTTACAGACTTATAAGTCTACCATTCGTTCTTACTTTGAATATTGCTACCACATCAGGTCTGGTGATCCTGCTATATATTTAGAGATTACATTTCAGTTGTGGAAAAATATGCACAAGTTAATAAAAGTTTAAAATACACTTCACAACCGCACGATATCATACAATTAAGGAAACTCTAGATGTGCGTTGTGGTACAGTGGATATCGGCTTTGAACGAGAAATCGGGGAGCCGAGTTCGAATTCCAGTTGAAATCTTTGCATTTACTTACGCACAAATACCCTTGGGAAAGGTATTATTCCATCTTTTCTCTTCAGCTATGGGATAAATAACTGAACAGATTGGGTTCTATAACTGGTCAGCAACCAGTCTACCGCAGAAAGCAATGGCAAAATTCTTCGGGATAATGTTCTGGCCAGTCATTCATGTCTCTTTCGAGACATGATCGCCCAAAGCGTGTATCACGTATGGCACTTAACTGACTGACTAAATTGCAGCCCAAATCCGGATCTGTTGACTTGCTGTCTCTTGGGGTTTTACGTTGAAAATTTAAAAAAAAAATTCTATAAAAGAAAATACTTTTGATGCACCTTAATACTTTGGATTGGACACAAACCACCAGCAGCTAAAATTTACAAAGAATTCATTCCAATAGCACTAATATCGGCTTCACTTAGGACATAAAAGCTTATCTCGATTTTTCAGGGCATATAATGTGAACAGCCATTTCTTTTTCTCGGTTTAAATGTTAGCATTGCCAGCCCGGCTTCCAGTTCTTGCCTGTATCATTGAAACGAAATGTCCAATTGCTTTTGACGGCCTTTGTAATTGGCACGATACAAATCTCGCAACGTTTTGGCAATGTGCGAGAACGTAGCGGAAGCGAATAAAAACCAACTTCCCCTCTGATGGAGAAGAAGAGAACATTTTGCCAAGAAAACCAGTCGGCCGATTCGACGAACAGCTTTGCCAGCAACTGGTCTGAAGAAGAAAGACGCGTCGGTTAGTAAAGACTAAAACAAATCTGTAACTGACAGGAGGAGAGGCACGAAAAGAACTGATTATATTCCATTAATGTTCTAATTAAAAAATGTACGCTTGCTCGACTTTCTTGCAACATTTCTTTACAGTGAAACGTTGCGGGCGGGAATAATTTTCTCCGCTTAGCACTTTACAATGAAATACGCTTGTTTGCCTGTGAGTTTGTTTACAATAGATTAAGAATATATGATACCAGGGTAAGACATACCGGATAGGATAGGGTAGCTGCGTATTTCAATCAGATCTAGCGTTCAGTAAACTAACAAAAAAAAAAAAATACAAACGGGATTTCAGATATTGATTTTTCCTCTATATTTAGAAGATTGGCGATACACAATCTTCCACCTCATAGATATTTCCTTACTTGACCTTGTGCTAAATTAAGTGATTTAAAAAAATAATTTTTACATTCAGAGAGAGCTTGTTGAAGTACTTACAAATATTCTACTGCTGCCAACATTTGTCATAGCATAGAACTGACTACACTAGCAATCTTTAGCGTAACTAACAATTGCCCTTCAATAGATATTTATTAAACGTAATCTGACATCGGACGATGGAGGCGATAAACTACAACTGGCAGGAACGCCTCTGATCGGGACGTGTTGAGGAGCGTGGCAACACCTCTTAATTGCTATTGTTCATAGGTCTATCCTGACCCGGAGTGGGAAAAGAATTAACCTCAAATTGAGGTTAAAACACTATGAAAGTGTAAAAATACATTTTCATGGTGAAGGTGCCAGCAATATATTTCTATAGTAAATAAATTACCAGCAATACATAAAAAACTCAAAAAACACCCCAAAAACAACAAACCATTACTAATGCTCCCAAGAAAATTAGATTTTGGCATGAAATGACCCATGAGATGTTGATATGCCGTTAAACAACAACAAAAAAACAAAAACAAAACAAAACAAAAATTATTTCCATCCTATCGTTCTTTTTTTCGTTTTAAATATAGCAACAAATCACAGTTCTTAAATGTTTATTTTAAATGCTTACATCGTCCTGTGTATGACGATGAAGTACACCCGGCAGCAAGGTCTCTGATCAGCAGGTTTTGAGGAGCGTGCCACCACCTTTTAATTGCTGTTGTTTTTAGGTCCATCCTGACCCGTGGGGGTAGCAACTGTTATGGTTCCAGTTATGGACAAATTGTTCACCCTGAACTGGTGTTAAAACACTATGAAAATGTAGAAATAGATTTTTATAGTGAAGGTGTTAGCAATATATTTCCATACTAAAAAATATTACCAGCGATATATTAAAAAAAAAATAATAAGGCTCCAAAGAAAATTAAATTTCAGCATTACATGATCCGAAATTAGTTGATTAAAAACATCATTTCACTCCAAGCAATGCGAGACCTCCACTAGTAGGCAAGGGGTTACAGTGAGATAAAAGACTGGGTACAGTTGGTATTGATGAAAGAATAAATGAGAAACGGGATTCAAGAAAATAGAAGATGGCATTTGACGTGGCATTTAAATTTTTAGAGATTGTAGCTATTAGGGAAGCAAGTAAACGGGAGGGCGTTCCACAGGCGGGAATTGCGAGAAATGAAACTGTTAGATTAGAAGTGACGATTACATTTAATTATTTTAATGGTGAAATAGTGGGAACTTGATGCCAATCTTGTAGCACGAGTAAATACATGTGGATGGGGAACCAGGAAAAAAAAGCTCCTCATAGCAGTTGCCATGAAAATACTTGTAGAGAAGATAGAGGGAAGTCACATTGATGAGAAAGTGACAAAAGGTGAGCAGCTAAGTCAGGACCAATTATATTGCAGATCCTTCTTTGATTTTTCTCAAAAACCTCAAGATGAATAGCAGGAACACCAGACCAGATATGTCTAGAGTATTCAATGCATAGACGAATGGTAGATTTATAAATGTGCAAAATGATGAGAAATATTTCCTGGCCCGACACAGCGACCTAACCTTCCTAGCAGTAGATGTAGCTATGAATTTGATGTCGTCATTTCATTTGACATCATTTGAGGGCGTAGGGCTGTTGAAAAAGTGAGGCACCGTGTGCTGCTCTCAAGAAAACTTGCATCAGCCATGCTGATGGCTGGCAGGAAAGTTTCTCTTTGGTGGTTAATGGAGAGCAGTTTTCTTTTGGAGGCATTTTGACTTTGCATCTCGGATGCAATCACTTTCTCACCCGTGCAAAATGGTTCCCTGTGTCTCTTCTACAAATACTTTCACGGCTTCTGCTCCGATGAATTTAGCTCACTGATGCCCCTATATATGAATTTATTCGAGCCATAAGATTAGCAACTAGGTCCCACCATTTTACTGTGAAACCAATAAGTTGTAAACGCAAATTCTACTCCATCAGCTTCTTTTCTCGCACTTCTCGCCTGTGGAATTTCCTTCCGTTTATTTGCTTCCCCGACTCCTACAATCTCCAGGAGTTTAAATGTAAAGTCAATAGTCATCTCCTATCTCACTAACCTGCATCCTCTTTCTCATGCTCCTTTCTCCGTCCACTCCACTCTCATCAGTATTCTCATTCTTTTCTTCCCCACTTCCTGACACCCCCTATAACCTGTCACTCTTTCTCAAAATTTTACTCCTATGTAACCCCTTGTACAACAATGACAATAAAATGCCTTGCTTGGGGCGATATGATTATTAAAAAAATCTATACTATTACAATGTGGTTATAAAGTGGAGGATCAGTTATACATTACAGTCAATATATAAACTGATCCCTCACTTTATGGTCCCAGTCATCCTTTTCTTACCCACTTCCTGACACCCCCTACAGCCTGTCACTCTTTCTCAACTTTTCTCCTAGTTAACCCCCTGCAAATAAAATGCCTTGGGGCGGTATGGTTATAAGAAAATTGAAATTTACAAGCTATTTCCTGTTCCAGTTAACCACTGATTGGAGGTCCTTTTAAAAATCAGCGGCCAGATTTACTTTATCAGAATGAAGAAGATAAAAGATGGCAACTGACTTTATGGAGATTGTAGCTATCAGGAAAGCATGCAAATGGAAGTTAGTTCCACAAACGGACAGTGCGAGAAAAGAAACTATTAAAGTAGAGGATATAGTCACATTTAATTATTTTGACCATAAGTAGCACGAGTAAATACATGTGTTTGGGGAACCAGGAAAAAAGCTCCTCGGAGCAGTTGCCATGAAAATACTTGGAGAAAAGACAGGAGGAAGCCACATCCAGTTGGTGAGAAAGTGACTGAAGGCAATCTGCTAAGTCAGGATCGTCGCAGATCCTTCTTTGGATTTTGTCGAGAACCTCACGATCAACAGCAGGAGCATTCGACCAGAAATATCTGCATCAGTATTCAATGCACGGACGAATTGTAGATTTGTAAATGTGCAAAATGGATTCTGACAAAAAAAAAAAACAAAAACAAAACTTCCTGGCCCAACACAGTGAACCAACCTTCCTAGTAGTAGATGCAGCTATGGATTCGATGTAGTCATTTCATTTGAGGTCATTTGAGAGTAATCCGCGGAGGCGAAGTGTGTTGCTCTTTAAGAGATTAGCGTCATCAATTCTGATGGTAGACAGGAAAGCTTCTCAATGGTGGTTAAAGGAGAAAAGCTTTGTTTTGAAGGCATTAAAACTTACGAGTAATTCCCTATCCCATTCAATCACAGATTGAATGGGGTAGGGAATTAGCAGCCAGGTATACTTTGTTAGCCTTGGAAGATTTCTTACTGATCGGGGTAAATAGTGGTGTAATCTGCGTAAATGCCTACTTGAAAACTGATGACACCAGAAAGATCATTGATGAAGATCAGAAAAAGCGGAGGACCTAAAATAGAACTTTGAGGGAGCCCGTGTTCGTATACAAGGCTCTTGAAGTTTGTCCGTCGAAACAATCTTCATTTCTCGATTTGATATGAACGATTGGATTATGACGCGGTCAGTCCGTCTGGGTGTGGCAATTATGATGAGGTCCGGGACCTGAGTCAGGGTTTATGCTGTCGACACGGCACCATTTATGACGACGGTCTCGGGTCGCTAGTTGTGATGGCCTCGTCACAGTAGCTGGTCTTCGAGTCGTCTGTTACAACAGTGTTCCTCCCTGCCCACGCTGTGAATTTTGATTTTAAGGAAGACACGTTGAAAACCCGGTAGCCGTTTCTCTACCACTTCAAACCAGACCGGACACACGTGCACACTTAGTTTGATAAAAAAAAAAATTCGATGACGCCTGGATAAGTAGCTGAAAAATCTTTATATACAAAAAAAAAAAATAAATCAACAAAAACAAACAAACAAACAAACAAATAAACAGTTGTCGAATTCCTATTCTTACAACAGAGCAAAAGGTTTTAGTCTGAGATTAATGGTTGTTCACTTCAATAGGAGATTTCAAGTTTTTCTTCAAGTTTTGACGGTTTCAAAGCTAAGTCTTATTAGGGCTTTTCATCGAAGCCTTACAGAGACAGCCGAAGATGGGTCTCTGTGACGACGGTGGTAAATTCGTCTTGTTTCCCTTAGCCCGGCGTGGCAGCAACAAACCAACTTCTAACTATTTCTCGGCTTTTTGTATTTCTTTACATCTTCAGCCAGGACTCTATCGGAGGCGCATTATTCGACATTAACTCTTTTAAGTCGGTCGGTGGCAGGCTTCTCTATGTTTCTTTACATCTTAAATCAGGAGTTATCGGAGGCAACCGTCACTGTCTCTACGGTTGGCCCCCTCGGCGTGGCAGCCGTCACTGTCTCTACGACTGGCACGCAAACGGCATGACTTCCGGTTGGGAACCTCACTCCCTCAGTCGTTACATCTCTGGGCCGAGAGCCGACTAGACTCCAACTGATTTTGGCCTTCTTCGGCTCTGATATTTATGAGTATCCCAAATTCTCTTGGGAGGTGCGTGACGGACACGGAGTGTCCATGCAAATCCAATCTTAACCAATGAGATTACTTCCAGCTCGCATCATGCGGTAGATTGATTTTCTTTTTTTCCCCTTGGTTTAACCAATGAAATAGAAATATTTTTATTGACGTAATTTCTTTTCTTCCTGATTACATTATTTTTTCAAGTTTTCAAGTTTCCCAATCTTTTCTCAGAAAATCCGGGAATCATGAATTTGACCTTCCTTAACCCCATTCAAAAATGTTCGACGTGTTTTGACTACCTATATTTTCCACTTTCACCAGTCGTAAGGCCCAAGGCTTTCATCTGTTTTCGCTTTAGTTACAGAATGGCTGCCAACAATGACCTTGCTTGACCCACAGGCCCCAGCCTCAAAAGTATATTTTTCTTTTTATTCTCTTCAATTTTCAAATCTTCTGTTTTTAACTCAACTGATATTGCGGTTGACAATAAACCACAGGATCAACAATACTACTAGCAAGAATTTCTTTCGCTTCGTCGTATTAAACTTAGCAAAATTATAGTATTATATATTTTTTACAAGCAATGCAATTATGTATTATAGGATTAAATCAAACAATCGTCCAAGATACGTCGCGAAAGAAATTTCGGAACGTGTCCCATTCTGCACGTATGTCCACATGTATGTGGACATTAGAATCTTTCCTGGGATATCTGGGGGCTTTTTTAAGAGGATAAATTCCACACTGCAAAAGTTGGTACGAAAACCACGGATATAGGAGAAAGAAATATTGAGGGTTTTAATTGTTTTTTGTTGGGATGGTTTAGTTCTTGGCTGCTGATAGTCATGGTGAGTTATTTAGGTAAGAAGTGCTCTAGGGTAGTAGCATCAGTCGATCGTCAAATGTAACGTGTGAAAACAGAACTGGCGCAGACTGCAGCATAATATGGCCTCAGAGTTACCAACCGAAGTTGCTTTCAAGGACACCTATCCATGCATTGCAAGAACCCAAATATTATTCGACTGGTTGATCAGAGCAAACTTCCTAGACATTACGCAAGAGTTCAAGTTCCTAGCTACCAGTTGGGAATCAGCAATCTGAGAACTGCTAACACGGTACCCTCAGTATAAAGAGACGCTGCCACCATCCACACATACCTCCAAGAATTCGTGACAGCACCACTATTAAGGCCTGAAGAGTGGAAAGGAACCGGGAATCCCTTCTTAAATTGGAAACAAGCAATGAGCCTCTACTTCTGGTTAGAAGAAGGTGTGGAGGATTATGGCCCGGGTAATAGGAGAGCATATATACATCCATTTCGAAAAAATAATGAGTTATAAATTTGTAAGTCATTACAGATCATAATTTAGTAAAAATCATAACATAGTTAATAAATAATTAAAGCTGGCAGGACCATACTTCTGAAAAAATAACTTATTTGAGCAGTTAAATCGGCTACCATGTTATGTTTAAATAATATGCTAATGTATTAAGCGGGTGGGGGGGGGCGGCAAGGAGACAAAATCAATCCCAAGAAGCAATCATGAATGACCAGTTAATACAGCAGCAGAACAAAAAAGAAAGGAAAAACAAAGAAAAAAAATTATATAAAATATAAGCAATTTTAAACGAGTAAGTTTTAAAATTCAAGCACTCAAATACCACGGAGAACATCATTTAGAAAATAAAATAAGTAAATAAATATTAACAAAAGAGAATGAAAAATCAAAGGAAGAATCCATGCAGTAGGCACTTCTGGGAAAGAAAAAATAACTTTAAGATTAATTCAGACAAAAATTAAAACTACCAGAGACATACCTCTGAAAAAACCCCAAAACAAAACAAACAAACAAACAAACAAACAAACAACAATGGAGCACCAAGTGATGATATGTATTTAACTAGCTTTATGTCAAGGTTGTGAATAAAAATTCCATCAGATGAAAGCTGCTTTTGACTTATAAAAAGCAGTATGCTTTTAGGCTTCAACAGAACAAAACACAAAGAAAGCATTATGGAAAGCATATTAATATAAATATAGGTCATGTTGTTTTAGGAGCCATTTTGTTTTTAAGGCAGCCATTTGTAATATTCCAAAGAGTGAACGTTTTTAAAAACAAGAAATTTTTAGCAATAATATTTTGAATATATCAAAGCCCAACATCGTTTAACATATTTAGAATTAAACAAACATCAGTTAATCCTGTTAATTGGGAGTTCATCAAATAGTTGAGTAAGCTATATACACCAAATCTTTAATTTTTAGGTTAATTTTGGTTTTTAATAAAATTATGAAGTGATTGCGTGAGCGAGAGATTTTTTAAAAAGTATTATGGCTTACTCGGTTTTGCAGAGATTCTTCCATCTTTTTGACCAGATTATATATTGTTTTTCAATAATAATAATAACAATAATGACCGGTAACGTATTTTGCACGTATCTCACACCAAATATTAAGCGGAAACTAAGCAATCGTTGGGATTGATATTTAGGAGGTGGAATTGGCAATTGATCTATAACCGTAGGACACTTTGTCAGGATCGAACTTGATTATAAGATTGTTAAACATCGCTCTATGGCAGGCGCATTCTGTAGTTATTGTTCTCTTCAAGGAAAGAAGACGTGTTACCGTTTTTCGCATTAATTGAATGACGTCTTAATTTTCATTTACTTCTGAGTTTGCTTTTATGAAAGCTCAACTTAATTATGTTCTAGCGTGTAAGTTTAACAACATTATTTAAGATTTAAAACCAAAATATAAGGGGAAGGTCACTTAAAGCTTTGGTGATTAGATGTGCGTTGTGGTGCAGTGGATATCGACTCGGAACGACAAATCTGGAGTTGAATTTAAATTCCAGTTGAATTCCTTGCATTCACTTCCGCACAAATACCCTTGGGAAAGGTATTAATCAGCCTCTTCCCACCCATTATGGGTTAAATAACAGGACAGATTAGGTTCTATAGCCTTGGTCGTCAACCAGTCTACCGCAGAAAGCAATGGCAACCTACTGCGGGATAAACTTCTGCCCAGTCAGTCATGTCTTTTTCGAAACATGATCGCCCAAAGCGTGTATCACGTATGGCACTTAACTAACTGACTAAATATAATAGTTGAAAACATGATTAAGACTTCTACTGGGCATAAAATGGGGGATAAGTTTTGTATTGTTATGAAGTAATAAACTGATCCTCCACTACTTGCTACTTAATAATATAATATATCTTTTCCCCCTCTAGCTATGAGTCAAATAACAGGACAAATGGAGTTCTACAGCCTTGGTCGACAACTAGTCTACCGCAAAAAAGCAATGGCAACCTACTTTTTTAATAATCATGTCACCCCAAGCAAAGCATTCCACTGCCACTATAGCGCAGGGGGTTACACAGGGCGATAGACGAGTTACGATGTACATAGGGGGAGAGTTGGAGAGAATGGGAGGGTTAGTGTGTTAGGAGGTGTCTATTGATCTTACATTTAAACTCCTGGAGGTTATAGACGTCGGGGAAGCAAGCATGTGGAAGGGAATTCCACAGGCGGGAAGTGCGAGAAAAGAAGCTGTTGGAGTAGAAATTGCGGTTACGTTTTATCGGTTTCACTGTAAAAGGGTGGGACCTAGTTGTTAATTTAGTATCTCGTGCAAATTTATACCTAGGGGGCACCAGTGATTTAAGTTCTTCAGAGCAGAAGCCATGAAAGTATTTATGGAAGAGGCACAGGGAAGCCACGTCACGCCGGTGAGAGAGAGACTGCAGGCGGTCAGCCAAGTCGGTATCAATCACGTTGCAGATTCTTCGCTGTATTTTGTCAAGGAGCCCGAGGAGAATAGTAGGGGCACCCGACCAGATGTGGCAAAAGTATTCAAAACACGGGCGGATGGTATATTTGTATAAGTGCAGGATAGATTCAGGCGGAAAGAATTTTCCGGGACCTGCACAAAGAGCCAACTTTCATAGCAGCGGATTTAGCAATGGATTCGACGTAGTCATTCCACTTGAGGTCCGCTGAGAGTGTCAGGCCAAGCAGGCGTAGGGTTTTACTCTCTGGGAGGCAAGCCTGTTCTATGCTAATGGGAAGGAGGTGCGGTCGTCTGTGGTGGTTAATTGACAGCAGCTTCGTTTTGGAAGAATTGAATTTTACGAACCATTTCTTACCCCAATCCACCGCGGATTGGAGGTCGTTTTCAAGCTCAGCCGCAAGGTTCGCATTGATAATGGCTTCGAACACTTTGCCGAATATCGGAAGAAGGCTGATAGGGCGGTAATTTGCAGGGTCCGAGGGTTCACCAGTGTTCTTGAATATTGGAACCACAGAAGAAGATTCCAACAGCAGGAGGAAGATAGGCAGAGGTTGTAGAGCTTAGAAAGGATAGAGGAGAGTTCAAGGGCACATTTCTTCAAGACTATGATTAGGATTCCGTCCCCACCACTCGCTTTGTGAGGGTCAAGTTTTGATATTATGCTAGAAATCAGCGAGGGCGTGATGTGGACGTCATTTAATTGGGCCTCAGTTCTAGATGGGAAATCGGGTGTCTGGACTCCAGACGAATCCATACTCGAATTGGTCGATAATCTACGGGCAAAGCATTCAGCCTTGTTCACTGAGGAGATGAGGACCTCAAACTCGTTGATTAGTGGAGGTATTGAGGACTTACTCTTGTTGAGCACGCTTTTACAGAGGCGCCGAACTTAGAGGATGCTATGCGCTGCTTCATTCTGGCAGCAAACAGCATCTTAGCTTCGTTAAGTATCTTTTTACACTTATTACGAGCTGAGGCGAAAAGGCGCCTGTTTTGGTCCGACGCGTGGCTACGATAAAGCCGGAAGAAGTGATTCCGGTGGGTAATGGCGGCCGAGCAAGCTGGCGAGAACCAGAGAGACGAATGGGATTTAAGCTGGAATTTCTTGGCAGGGATGAAAGCATCGATGCCAGCCTTAACCCAGGAGGAAACCTCTGATGCACAGTCTTCGAAGGGACGTCGCAGAGGAAGTCACGGAACGAATCCCAGTCTGCTCTTTGATAGCAGTAGGATATTCTGCTGGTCTGGGTTTCATGGGTAGGGGTGGAGTGGAATGAGATGTTGACAGAAACTACGGCGTGGTCAGAATTTCCGAGAGGGCAGAACTGTCTGATGGTGCAAGACTGCGGGATAATCTTCTGTCCAGTCAGTCATGTCTCGAAAGAGGCATGATCGCCCAAAGGGTGTATCACGTATGGCACTTAATTGACTTATATTACATCTGTGTTTTATATACTATATAATACTATAATATTGCATGTGAAAAAAAAAAAACATGATACAATGTTAGTACGACGGAACGAAAGAAATTATTAATTCATATTAATTATTATTTAATATTATTAATTATCAATTGTGCAGATTATTTTCCGACAAAGCCGAGAATAAATTTGTGTGTCTGCAGATGCATTGTTGCACAAAGTATAGCCAGCCGGGGTCGGACGAAGGTCATCGCATTATTGACAAGCGGAAGTTCTCATGCGACGCAGCTGGTAACCAGCTAGAAGTGAGTGAAAAGAAATAAAAAATCGATTGTTTGTAATTCCTCAAACAATGGCGGTAGATTGTCACAAGTTTTTTGATAAGTGCAAAAAAGGTTAAATTCTGACTGGCGGAGATAAGTTAAATTAAAAGGCAGACAAGACGAATTTACCGCCGTCGTCACAAAACACCTCTTTGGCTGTTTTCCGTAAGGATTCGGTGAAAAGACTGAGTTTTGAACCGTCAAAACTTGAAAAAAAAAACCCAAAAGAACCTGGAAATTTCCGATTGGAGTGAACAAACATTAATCTCAAACTAAAACTTTCGCTCCGTTGTAAGAATAGGAATTCGATGACTTATATTCTATTTCTGTTTGCTGTTTTTTTGTATAGACTTTTACGCAACTTATCCAGGCTTATCACGCAACTTATCCAGGCGTCATTGAATTTATTTATATATTTTTTTGTGCCGTGTGTACGCGCATCCGGCCTGGTTCGACGTGGTAAAGATACAGCTAGCAAGATTTCAACGGGATCAAAATTCACAGCGTGGGCAAGGAGGAACACTGTTGTAATAGACGACTCGAAGATCAGCTACTGTCTCGAAGCCATCACCCAAGAGCGTCGTCATATCTGCAGTTTTGTAAAAGTTTTGGAAGAGGATTTTTCAAAACGGGTTGGCTAATTCTTAATTTAGAAGATCGACGCAACACTGTAGCTCTATTGTCCAGACTGGTGTTATACTAAACAGTGAACACTTATAACACTCTTGGGGATTTCCTATCTGCACATATCAGGCATCTGGATCGCTATTTTTAAGGTAAGCAGATTCCGATCTCAGTGACTATTCCTTCACCCTATTTCAGCTCAACACTTAAGTAATTATCATCTTCACACATGGTCAGTTTCTCTATTGTTGCTATCGAATGATCTCTCTCTATTTCTCTCTCTCCCCCATACACACGCACACACTCACCCATCCATCCATACATACATACATACATACATATACTTCTCAGATACTCAGAGAAACCCAAACGTAAAACAACGAATTTGTTCGCCTGAAGAGAGTCAATTTTAGACTCGAAACACGTGTAGCGCAAACTATGACAAATTAATACTCCATAACTTGTATGAATACCAAACAATAAATAGATATTTTAAAGAAAACGTTCACGGCTTCTCACACTTTTTATTTTATACTAATTTCTCTCGTTGGAACAACCCTATTCCTTTATTCAATATATATATATATATATATATATATATATATATATATATACAATATACAGAATCTAAAAATGAGCCAACACCAACCGCGGTTTCACGCAACGGATCGTCAGATTGTATTTTTGCTCAACTTTCGTACTTTCGTTTAGAGCACTTTTCTGTTAAGGTTTTCGTTTTGGATTTTTTTTTCTTTCAAGCAAGCTCTTGACCAATTGTTCTTGTGCTTGGTTTGTTTCTTTTTTTCTTCGCCTTTTTTAACCTACGAGGTAGTCCTCGTTGGGTTATTGACGATTTAATTTACTGATAGGTTAGCATTGGTTTATCGGACATTAGTCTTTAATAATTAGTTTTGCTTTATGGTAATTACGTATATATATATATATATATATATATATATATATATAATTCCAGGTGAAAAGGACTCAAGGATTTAATATTTTGAGTGCCAGAGCATTTATTTTATTATGGATTTATTATTTATAATAATAAATATTATAGAGCTTAATATGATTATATAATTATGAATTAATTGTACATTGCGACACGGAAATTTCTATGAACATGAAATTTCTTTAGAACATGTACGAATTATCATCTATGTAGAAGCCAAATAACTTACCTTTCAACATGGCTGTCTCCCTGCAGGAAGGTGTCTATTCAAAAGTGTGGATATTGGGCTCAATATTTATGGAGCTCAATATACACACTGAAATTGTCAGCCAATCAATACTTATAGAATGGACTTGCTTGTAACAGAATGGAATCTCCCAGGTTATTATTTAAACCACCTACCAATTTGCCCTGGTGTTTTTTGGTCAGTCAAACCCAACTTCTATTCTAGTTGATTACTGGCTGGTTGTTCTAGGAGACTTTTACAATCTACTGCAAAAGTACATTTTGTTTCGACATTGAAAGGAGAATGTCTCATCAGGTAGTGTGAAAAGAAGATGGAAAATTCTTTATCTTATATTGACGAATTATGTGTGAGAGGTGGGTGGGGTGGGAGATGGGAAATTAGAGTTGGAAGTCGGAAGTTAGAATTTTAACGTAAAGAGGGAAAGGTGATTAATAGACGTGTTGAAAATTTTATAGACACATTTAACAGTAGAAGATAAGATTTAAATACAAAAATATTTCTAGTCACTAACACAGATATGTTTATCAAATAGCAATTCCTGTCCCCTTTTTAGCGAATCCCCTCCTACTTGATCTCGAAATATTAATGTATAATAAACAGGTAATACTAATATCTTCTTTTATTTTACTAAACGCATTGTGACAGCCTTCAAGACCTAACCATATACATAATATACACAGTGCTTCAAGTAAATTACAAAACTTTACTATATATATATATATATATATATATATGTATATACAATTACAAAGTTTTTCTCTAAAACAGAATTTATAAGTATTATTAAAGATTGGTTTACGTTTACAAATATTTAAAAAAAAATCTGTCGCTTTCTGCGTCACGTGATGTAAACTATCTCTCCACGAACGCTCTCGCGAAATACGTTTCTAATTTAAATTTTAAAATCATTTGTTTCTGATGAAAGGCCGATGACAGTCTGAAATATCAAATATAATAATAGAAATAAACAAATACTGTCAAAAAATACATTTTTAAACTTACAACTTTTTACTAGTTTTTCCTATATATATATATATATATATATATATATATATATATGTGTGTGTGTGTGTGTGTTGTGGAGATCAACACACCTGTCTAGATGATGACTTGGACTTTTTTAAAATCGTCATATAATTCAGAAGTAGAAAAGGAGATAGTGATAGCGAGCCGGAAGCGAGCTTTATTTCCTGACTACAGAATTCAGCAAGACTACGTCGGTTCCGAGCGACATTATTTTCTTGATTTCGTTGTATTCATTCAATGCAACGAAGACATAACAGTGGCAACGAGGATTCTAATTCACACGAAATGAAAAAGATTCTCTCTTCCTTGGCATGCATAGCTGGCGAAAAAATTCAAAATTTATGGAAAGGAATTTTGTCGTGATCGTATATAGCCATAGTGCAAAGCGGAGGTCGATAAATTTCAAGGCTGTATGATATTCTGCGATTGGAAAAAAATTCTTCCTAATTAATACGAACATGGAAAATAATTATTCGGCACTAGCAAGAATTCCAGGAGAATTATTAGAACAAACGCAATAGATAATGGAATAGCAGCGAAGAGTTATGTGTCAGTTTCATTTTCGACGTTTTCATTTCAGTCCCAGAAGAAAACATTAGATTCCTCTTGTACTTCAGAAGGTACGACGCCATTTTCAGAGATGATCGGATGAGAAGGGTGGTGTCTTTTATTACGAAAATTGTGCCCCACAGAAAAGAAAAGATATCTGAATTTCATTCATGCCGAATACGCCGGAAAAAAGTGTCATTTGATGAAAAAGCGTCAATATTGTCAAGAATTTTGGTGAAAAGAATTTACTTTTTATACACATTGGCAGTGCATGAACCTTTCTAAGGATAAAGATTAAGATTTTTTCACATGCCGGTAAAGTCAACCGTGAGTATGATAAATTGACACTGGATGAAATATCCCCAGATATTTAAATGTCAAACCTTCGTTGAATGTCTAACATGAAGCAACGATTAGGAAATACGCTCTAGAATTTTTGCAAAGCTGAAATAGGATCAAAGTTAACGATACAGAATTTCACGGAATAATGTAAAAGTTGTAAACGACACAGTGAAAATCAAACAAAGAGTCACGTCAAACTACAAATAGTTTGAAAAAAGACAGTAGCATCGAAAGAAATAATTGAAAATAAAAAATACTGCCAAACATAACCCATACTACAGCTGTGGTATGTTTGTAGCGGATAAGAAATTAATTAAAACCAACTTTCTTCTTTACTTTTACAATGATTCACAATGACGTGTGAAATCCTTGTTTTCCCAAGCAGAAAAAGGATTGACCATGTGCTTAACGAAAAAGTCGAAACCAAATTTAGCAAGTAGGTGTTAAAATGATTTTTGACCAATTGGAGCGACTTGTAAGACTTGGAAGGACTTTGCGATCCAGTGTGAAATTCAAAAAGGATGACCTCAGCATCAGTCAAAAGTCAGAGATGGAATCAGTGAGAACGACAACACTAAAATGAAACTTTCAACTTCAAGCGGTTTCATGACGTCTACAAACGCATTTGCAGGCAACCCACCTTCTCTTACTTCGGCGAGGTAAGTCTCCGCCATACTTGTATTAGTAAACTATTATTTTTTCAAAAAGTTTATGCAATCTAAAAATACATTTTGGGTTGATAAGACAAAAAAAAAAAAAAAAAAAAAAGAAATGAAAACTTCAAAACGAAAGCCCAAAGAAAAAAAGCAATCACGATTCATTTATATTGGAAAATAGCAACAGAGAATTGAATGCATAAAATAATTATTTTATGCGTTCAGTTCTCTATTGCTATTTCCATGGAAATTATTCAAACTAAACAATTTACTTAGTTTGAATCGTTACAACCTTTACAACCAAGACCCGCCATGAAACACACATTGTACCGAATCACCTTCATTCCATTCATATTTCATTGGTGAGATTGTAACGGTTAAGAAATTAATTAAAATCAACCTTCTTCACTTTTATAAAAATTTACAATGACGTGTGAAATCCTGGTTTTCTCAAATAGAAAAAGGATTGACCATGTGCTTAACGAAAAAGTCGAAACCAGATTTAACAAGTAGGTGTTAAAATGATTTTTTGACGAATTTCAGCGACTTGCAAGACCAAAAAGGATTTCGCGGGTAAGTGCGAAAACCTAGATTACAATGAAAGGACTTCATCAGCGTCAGTCAATCAGAGATTTTTATTGAGAGCCGCGAGACAAACATCTAGAATGTAACTCAACTTCAGGCAACTCGGACATTGTCCTGTTTCTCTTTCTCCTTATCTCTTTCAACAATTACTACTACGAACATTTTGTACGAACTCTACCCTTAAAACATTTTGTACGAACTCTACCCTTAACTTCTTAATAATGTTTCTAATTGAACATTAACTTCTACAAATTATGTTATTCCTTCTTTTAATAAATTTCTATTTTAACATTCAAAATGTATATTTTATTATTCTACACATCCCAGCTGACAATCAACCTTCTGATGATAATTCTGCATAAAACTTGTAAGCTGTAGAGAGTTCGGTTAAGTCTGACACAAGGCCGTATAAAAAAAAAAACAAAAACAAACAAACAAAAAAAAACAGCTCCCCAACGATTAAATGTTTAATTTAAGAGAGGACTGCTTATTTAGAATCAAAAATGTTTTAATTGTCAAAAAAGGTTACAAATGAAACTACTGCATGTCGAAAAGCAAACGAAATTCATAAATTAACTTGATGAAAGTAGTGCTACTACTGAAAACTGGAAGGTTCATTTGTGACAATAAAAATGAATAACGCTACGGTGATATTTCAGTTGAACACTGATAGCGATATTACAATTATTAATGATAAAAACTTAGAACAGTATTGGTAAACCTAGCCTGAAAAAACCGACAAAGTTACAAGTAGAATATCGGGTAAGAAAATAATTTTTATTAGGAAAATTACGAGTAACATCGCTCTTTGGCTGGTAAAATAAAAAAAAAGCAGATGCTTTGGTATTAAACAATTCAAAAGCATATTTAAAATTAAAATAAAAAGTTAATACTATTTTTTGAGCTGAATAGAATTATACCTTTTGCTGTATTGGAGTCTATTAATACCATACCTTATAGGTTAGAAAACCACAGAGTTATTTTAAAAAATAGATTATTCAGAATAGGCCATGCCAGCGGTTTATTTCAGAAAAAAAATAATAAGATTCGTTTATGGGCAAATTTTTAACACTGTCTAATGACTGCCTCCTCTCACACGTCTATTGTCTATATCAGAGGATATATTTGCCAAATTAAATGGTGGTAAATTTACTTCAAAAATTGACCTTTATGAAGCATATCTTCTAACTAAACTGCTCGAGGAATACCAAAATTATTTGACTATTAATACACATAAAAGACTTTACAAGTTTAAAAGATTATCCTTCGGTGTAAAAGTAGCCTCGAGTATTTTCCAGCCAATAATATTGTGTCGGCTGGCCCAGCCAATACTGTCGTTTGCATAGATGACATACTGATTAAAAGCGCTACAAAACTACAGCACGTAAAACTGATTCAACAAGTATTTCAGAGAATGCTTGATTATAGGTTCAAAATCAATGAACAAGAAATGTCGGTTCTTTATGGATAAAATTAAATATTTAGTTAAAATAATCGACGAAAAAGTAAGAAGACCAGGTTCTGCTAGAACAAGTATCATTAGAAAATGTCTACCCCAACAAATCATTTCGATGTTGGCAAATTACTATCATATTTGTGTGCCAAATATGTACTAATTACGCGTATCACTGAATAATTTACTTAATAAGGTGTTATATTTTCGTAAAAATTTCTATTGCACGTGATTTTGCACACGTTCCTTTTCCTTTAAAAAGGCTGAGTTCTTTTCTTTCTTCGGCATTTTGTTTACCTGCTCTTGCGTTTAACTGCATGCTCTTGTGTTGCGAAATTAGTTCTGTAAAGCCTATTAAAGAGGTTTTGTTTCCGTCTTCAGTTACGTTAAAATTCCACCACAATAACCAATAGTTTAATAAGATTTATGAAACTTAAGAATCAATTTTTTCTCATACTACATTATAAAAAAATTAATTTTTCCTCTAACTGACACTAACTCTCGCAGAAGCTACTCAATGTGCTAGGGCTTTAGAACAAGCTCACTTTCGCGCGGAATCGTATGCCACCCAGATTGGAGCAGCCGCCGTTACTTCTATTACTGGAACTAAAAATGTGTTGACCGATTCTGCCGAGGAGGCCACTGGTATTTCTAAAAATTCTGCTCTAACTGATTCTCCAATGAAGTGTGACTCTGTACTGTTCTCTGCTGCCCTTCCTGTTCGTGGCAAGTGTTACAACTGTGGAGGGAGACGTCACTTTAAGGACGACCGCCGCCTCTGCCCTGCCCGCAATAAGGTATGTCGAAGCTGTGGTAAACTCGGGCATTTTTCTAAAGTTTGCCGTTCTACTCTACCGACACATTCACGTTCTTCTTCTGCTATCATAGGGGCCCGTGCTAAAGGTGGTGATAGTTGCCCTCCTATCACCGAAACTGTGGAGTTAAAAGGGAAAAAGTTAACTGCCCTTATAGACACCGGCAGTTCTGATAATTTTATCAGTGCCCGTATTGTCAAAAAAAATGAGACTGCCCACTTTAAAACGGAACTCCGTAATTTCTATGGCATCATCCGCCGTTTCCCTTAAACTGTCTGAATATTGCACCGAGAACGTTTTCTTCAATGGTTGCGAATATAAAGAGATTGACCTTACTGTGCTTCCTGACTCCTGTATGGACATTATACTCGGAATGCCGTTTTTGAAACTACACCGGGGTATTACTATTTCTTTTGGTGGATCTCAGGAAGTTTTAAAAATCTGCGCGCTAACCAGGATCAGTTGTGCCCCTGTAAAATTGTTCCGAAACCTGACCCCTGATTGCAGACCCATTGCTACTAAATCCCGAAACTACCGTGCGGAGGATGCCCGATTTATTGAAAAAGAAATTCTTCAACTGCTTGAAGACGATATCATTGAAACCAGCTATTCACCGTGGCGTGCTCAAATTGTTGTGACTTCGTCGCCTAATAGAAAGAAACGATTGGTGGTTGATTTTTCCCAAACCATTAACCGTTTCACACTACTTGACGCGTACCCTTTGCCTCGGATTGAGGATCTCGTAAACCAAATTGCCCAGTATCATATTTTTAGTACGATTGATTTGTCTAAAGCTTACTACCAGATCGAAATTTGTCCCGAAGATCGGCCTTACACGGCTTTTCAAGCTGGAAATCGTTTGTATCAATTCAAACGAATACCCATGGGTGTCACTAATGGGGTTTCTGCCTTTCAACGATTTATGAATTCCTTTATTTCTGAAAATAAGTTATCCGGAACTTTTTCGTACATTGATGACATTACTATTTGTGGTAAAACTCAAGAGGAGCATGACGCTAACTTGGAACGTTTCTTAAAGGCTGCCTCAACATACAACCTCGAAATAAACCGAGAAAAATCAAAGTTTTCGCTTCGTTCTATCAATTTGCTTGGATACCAAATCTGTGACGGAACTATTCAACCTGACCCTGAGCGTTTGAAACCTCTTTTGCAAATGCCTCCTCCTTCGGATTCAAATTCGTTAAAGAGGTGCCTTGGTATGTTTTCTTACTACGCGAAATGGATACCTAAGTATTCACACAAAATTCGTCCCCTGGTTGAAAATAAACAATTTCCCATGCCTCCTATAGTTGTGAATTCTTTCGAAAAACTTAAGACGTTGCCGAATCATCTGTAAAGGTTATCGACGACGAACTACCATTTACTATTGAAACCGATGCCTCAGAGAAAGCTATAGGAGGCACTCTCCTACAGGCTGATAGGCCTGTAGCATTCTTTTCCCGATCATTAAACCCATCTGAAATACGACTACACATAGTTGAAAAAGAGGCTTACGCGATAGTTGAATGTGTCCGAAAATGGAGGGACCTCCTTGTTGGGAAGCACTTTACTATCTGTTGCACACTTTATTCTAGTGAGTGCAGAACCAGGGATCGAACCGCAGACCGTTGGATTTCAATTCAACGCTCTCCCAGCTGGCTTCTTGCTACGCCTCTTCCTCTTCCTACTCCACTTTCCTCCTTCCACCTTTTCACTGCGTCTCTCTGCGTCAGCTTCTCGCCAAGAAATTGACGCCACTAATTTTTTCCCAGTGAACTTGGTCGGTCAGTTTTATAATCCATTTCTCTACCCATAATCCATTTCCTCAGTCTATAAAAATTTCACTCGAGGGCCTCCTCTCTTTTTTCCTTTAGACTGAGCTGAAGGTGGATTATTAAGACAGCGGTGAGTATTATTATTATTTTCTTTCTTTGGAACAGATTACTGCTTTGCACGCCAGACACAAACGAACTCTTTTTCCAGAGCCGCCGCTATTCGCCCTTTCATGTTCACACTATCATAACAGACCAGCAAGCCGTATCTTTTATGTATAAGCCAGCTAACCGAGGAAAAATTAAAAATGATAAAATCATTCGGTGGAAAATGGAGCTTCTCCCGTTCTCGTACGATATAAAACACCGTCCCGGAAGTGAAAACACCGTTGCCGATGCTTTGTCGAGAGTGTGTGGTGCTGCTGCTTCCTCCTTGGAGGAGCTAAGGACCATACACAGTTCATTAATACACCCTGGGGTTCAACGTTTTTGGCACTTTATACGATCACAAAATATGCCATACTCAATTGATGAAGTTCGGCGCGTGACATCCGAGTGTACAACTTGTGCAAAAATAAAACCTCAATTTTCCAGCCCTACTAATAATACGCTAATCCGCTCTACTGCTCCCTTTCAGCGCCTCTCTGTAGACTTCAAAGGGCCTGTCCCGGCATCATCGAAAGGATGTCGTTACCTATTTACTATCGTCGATGAGTACAGTCGATTTCCCTTTGCATTCCCGTGCCGTGATTGTTCTTCGCAAACCGCAATCAAGTGCTTGACGAATATTTTTTCTATTTTTGGACTCCCCACTTTCATCCATTCTGATAGAGGAACGTCGTTCGTGTCCGAGGAGTTCAGAAATTTCCTGACGAGACTTGGGGTTGGGTACAGTAACACCACTGCATACAACCCAAGAGGCAACGGTCAGTGCGAGCGTTACAACGGCGTTATTTGGCACTCAATATTATTGGCCTTGGAATCTAAACGGTTACCCCTTAGTGCTTGGCAGGACGTTCTGCTCGATGTTTTAAATTCTATTCGTTCCCTACTATGCACTAGTACAAATGTGACTCCCCACGAACGCTTGTTCAAATTTGAAAGGCGCTCTTCTACCGGTACTGCCTTACCTGTTTGGCTCTGCGAACCTGGAAGGGTACTGCTGAAACGGTTTGGCAACAGGAGCAAGTATGACCCGATCGTAGAGGTGGTGGAACTCCTTGAGGCCAACCCTACTCATGCAAGAATACGGCATGATGACGGCCGGGAGGATTCAGTGACGCTAAGACATTTGGCTCGTTTTCCACGCTCTGATGAACATCAGGGTCCTGCTGAGAATACTCGACCCGACCTTGCAAATGCAGACCCGGCCCGTTTGATTGAAACAAGTCCAGTTGACACTACACTTAATGCGGAGGAAATAGAGAATCAGCCTTCCCAGAGACCTGCCAGTCCTTCGAATAGTGAACTGCCCCCGCGGCGGTCTAGCAGGATTCGTAGACCCGTTCAGCGACTGGACTTATAAATAATATATACACCCACCTTGCAATCTCTCTTACTAGTGGGGGGAGATTGTTATATTTTCGTAAAAATTTCTATTGCACGTGATTTTGCACACGTTCCTTTTCCTTTAAAAAGGCTGAGTTCTTTTCTTTCTTCGGCATTTTGTTTACCTGCTCTTGCGTTTAACTGCATGCTCTTGTGTTGCGAAATTAGTTCTGTAAAGCCTATTAAAGAGGTTTTGTTTCCGTCTTCAGTTACGTTAAAATTCCACCACATAAGGGTACGAAATAGAATTGATAGGCGAAATGTCAAAAAGCTTTTGAAGGAATTAAAAAACTAAGTTCAGATTTATCGCTGACGCATTACGATAGGCAGCGACAGATAATAGTAGCGTCGACGACGAGCGACCACGACATAAGAGCCGTGATAGTCCATAAATTCGAAGACGGTACAGTGAAAGCAGTCGCCAATGCTTCAAGTAGTTTGACAAATACGGAAAAATGCTACTGTTAAATTAAATAGGAAGCCCTTGCCATAATTTTTGCTGTAAAGAAATTTCACAGATTGATATTGGGAAAACATTCATATTGCAAATTGATGATCGTTCATTGTCAAGTATATTCGATTCTAAGTAAGGGATTCTCACTCATACTGCAAACAGCATTGAGCCACGATTTTATTGAACAATAATTTCAAGATTAAATTTCTATCGTCTAACAAGTCTAGACACACAAATGCTTTTACAAGGTTGATATTGAAATGTAAAGATGATTTTGGAGAGACTGTCACTGCCTGTATGGAACCCGAAAGCGAAATTAAAAGCATTGTGTGTAACAGTAGTAAAAAATTGTCGGTCACTACAGATGATATAAAAACTAATTCTAAAAACAAAACGTTTATTCAAAAAACTGTGAATGACGTTATGTCGAAATAAAGTAAAACTAAAATTAACCTTGGTAACAATAATACAACATTTTCTATTTTTGAGTGAACGCTTTTGTAGGCGAAAACATTTGCAGTTACGTTAATCACTGCGAAAAGGATTTTGAAACAGTTCTACGTGGGAGATCCGGGAATAGGGAGAATGAAGTATCTCACGAAAAGCTACGTTTATTGGCCAAAGTTGGACATTTTTTTATAATCATATCGCTCCAAGCTAGGCATTTTACTGCCACTGTTTTGCAGGGGGTTACATAGGAGGAAAGTTATGAGAAAGAGTGACAGGTTATAGGGGGTGTCAGAAAGTGGGTAAGAGAAGGATGATTGTGGCCATAAAGTGAGGGTGCAGTTTATATATTGACTGCAATGTAGAATTAATCCCCCACTTTATATCCACATTATAATAGAATAGAAAAAGAATTTTTTTTAATCATATCGCTCCAAGCAAGGCATTTTACTGCCATTGTTTTGCAGGGTGCTACATAGGAGGAAGGTTATGAGAAAGAGTGACAGGTTATAGGGGATGTCAGGAAGTGGGTAAGAAAAGGATGAATGTGACCATAAAGTGAGAGATTAATCTATATATTGATTGTAATTTACAATTGATGCCCCACTTTTCATTCACATTATAATAGTATAGTTTTTTTTTATAATCATATCGCCTCAAGCAAGGCATTTTATTGTCACTGTTTTGCAGGGGGTTACATAGGAGGAAAGTTATGAGAAAAAGTGACAGGTTATAGGGGATGTCAGGAAGTGGGTAAGAGAAGGATGAGAATGCTGATGAGAGTGGAGTGGACGAAGAAAGGATCATGAGAGAGAGAGAGAGAGAGGATGCAGGTTAGTGAGATAGAAGATGACTATTGATTTTACATTTAAATTCTTGGATATTGTAGCTGTCGGGAAAGCAAGTAAATGGAAAGGAATTCCACAGACAGTAAGTGCGAGAAAAAAAGCTGATGCAGTAGAATGTGCATTTACATTTTATTGTATTTTATTTATTCAAAAAGCAGAAAATGTAATGGTTGTAATTCAACAAGAAATTTATCACCTATAAATTATCAGGCATCGCCGAGCCCTGATAAATTCACAAACTACATACGAAGTTGCTGGGCCACTAAATTGTTCATATTATTTAATTGTGGTCGACAGTTTCATGAAATGACCCGAGTTATTAAAGCATCAACGACCGACTATCACAATAACGATTAAATTGTCACACAAAATTTTTGCAAGGTATAGAGTATGTGACAATGCTGACATCTGATAAGGGAAATCAATTTAATTCTAGTGAGTTTTAAAATTTCTCCAAAACTACGCGGTTGAACACTTGACAACACTGATTTATCATCGAATTGTCAAGCTAAGCAATTTGTTGACACCTTCAAAAGTCGGTTAAGAAAAGCTAAAGGATTATAAACTGAAGGAACGAATCTACAAGAATTTTGGAGAATATATCTGAGGATATCAAATGCAAATGTCACTGTAAAAATGTCGCCTGTGGAACTCGTGTTTACCAGGAATTTAAGATATATTTTAGAGAAATTACTGTGTGAAAATAAAAAGAAAATTTGAAAATTTGAAAGGAACCAGGTCCTATAAGATCGACAATAAAGTATTCTTTAAAAGCTTTAAGACCAGACAAGGAAAATTGGTAGGAAGGAAAATTATTCAAAACCTTGGTAATATGATATACATTGTCAAAGATGAACGATTTTGACATAGAAGACATATAAATCAATTGAGGTCAAGATGCGAATAGAATAAGAAACCAGTATAATTCGCGGATGAATATACTTTGATATTTTTGAATTGGTTATTCTTAAAACGAATATTCCAATACAACGCCAGAAAGTAGAAATATATAAAAAAGCATCGTCGAAATAAAGAATATAATAAAAAAGGTCGGTATTAGAAGATGAACACACCCCTCCAGAAGATAACTTGGGCTCGTCCAAATATAATAAATACTGACGCCGAGAAAAGTCAAAAGAAGTAGAAAAGGAGTCAATGAGATCGAGCCGAAATCAAACTTTAATTCTTGACTACAGAATTCAGCAAGTCTACGTCGGTCCAGGCGACATTATGCTTCTTGATTGATTCTTCATTCGATACAACGAAGACATAACAATATATATATATATATATATATATTCCATTTTTAAGCGAGTTATTTCGCTACCTTGGTTTCTACCATGAGTGGTGTTTTCAAACGATTTTTAATAACTGATTTTACCTTTTACCGTTTTTCTTTTTAAGAACGCTCTTGTAACGGTGTTTTTTTTTTTTTGAACGTTCACGTGGCAGAGAATTTATGAACGCGCAATGTTTAAATTAAAACGAATTATGACGTTTTCATCCATGGTTGTATGAACCTAAGAGGTATTTCTTAGTGTGGATGCATTTAGTCATAATTTCCGTTCTTTCATTTAACAGTTCGGTCTTTATTTGGGAATATCATAATTTCTCATTTTTCTTCTTGGCACAGTCTACATATTTGCCCATCGTTGTAAGGCTTGGCTGTTTTTATAATGCTCCACGTTATGTGTGGGTCTTTTTCATATTTTGAGTTCAATTTCGAGATGTGCTTAGCCAATTTTGTATTTGGCTGTTTATATATATATATATATATATATATATATGTGTGTGTGTGTGTGTGTTAAGGCATACACAATAACACACACATACACGCACACACAAGAAAGATGATGTCAACACCGAGTGAAGAAAGTCTGTTTCATGCCTCTCAATCTTCATGTTCTGAAAACTTCGTTCAAGCTTGAAACAAGACCCAAAGTGCGTAGTCAAGTATGAAATCGGACGAGTTAATCTTTGCTTCCTTGTCTTGTAAAATTTTGCAAAGTAATAATAACAAAAGAATCATTCTATCTTCATTTAGAGTTATCCACTTAAAAATAGTATGAAATCCATCATTTCTATTAAAAAACTGTGGTGTCCTAATAATTATGGCCTATAATGTATATATATATATATATATATATATATATATATATATATATATATATATGTGTGTGTGTGTGAATCTTTCGTCGTTACACAGAAAAATATTTACTTCTACATTTTATTATATTGCTTTTAAACAATATATATATATATATATAAGGACAAAATCGCGTTCTATAGTGGTGGTTCGATGTTGTCTTTTGTATTCTCTCTTTTACCCAAAAAACCAGACTACCGGCCACATTTCGTTGAAGCCCCGGTTCCCGTATGATCACTGAAGTTACGCAACGTCAAACCTGATCAGTACATATGTGAGGGAACGCTTCCGAAGACCAAGTGCGTAAGATTGGATGTGTGGGTGGTGTAACGGGTAATGACACAAAATTATTAATCGGAGAGCCACATTTCAATTCCAGCTGGGTTCGCTAAATTCACCTACGCGCAAATACCTTTGGGAAAGTTATGAATTAAACTATTCTATCCCCAGCTATGGATTAAATAACAAAGCTTTTATCACTAAATCATTATTTTCTCAAAAATAAAAATAAAATTATAACAATCTAAAGATATTTCTGGCTTTAAATAACGTTCAGAGTGTTTATAAACCGTAAAAAACATCAATCTAATGGACAGTTCTTTAAAAGCGATACGATACCATCAGTCCCTTCATTAACTGTGAAGAAGAAAGTGTTTGCTGTCACTTGTTTCCGGAAAAAAACTACGACACTCTCGTAACACTTGTGAAAACACTTGCCTATGTTCGAACGTTTCAGGATGTGCGTTATGGTGCAGTGGATATCGACTCGGAACGACAAATCGGAGTGCCGAGTTCGAATTGAATCCGTTGCATTCACTTACGCACAAATAGTCTTTGGAAATGTATTAATTTGTCTCTTCCCTCCAGTTATAGGTTAAATAACAGATTGGGTTCTGTAGCCTTGGCTGGCAACCAGTCTACCGCAGAAAGTAATGGCAACCTACTGCTGGATAATCTTCTGCCCAGTCAGTCATGTCTCTTTCGAGACATGATCGCCCAAGCGTGTATCACGTATGGCACTTACTGACTGACTGAATATAATAGTTGGAAACATGATTAAGGCTTCTACTGGACATAAAGTGGGGGGATTAGTGTTATATTTTTATGAAGTAATGAACTGATCCCCCACTAATTACTACTAAATAATATAATACATCTCTTTCCCCTATAGCTATGAGTCAAATAACAGGACAGATTGAGTTCTATAGCTATGGCTGGCAACCTGACTACCGCAGAAAACAATATGGCAACCTACTGCTGAATAATCTTCTGCCCAGACAGTCATGTCTCGAAAGAGACATGACCGCCCAAGCGTGTATCACGTATGGCACTTAACTGACTGATGTTAGAAAGTACATCAAAAGACTTTTCTCGAAACTGCATCTACCAGAAATGTTTGCCAGTCAACCTGAGATATTTAAGTTATCTTGGTAAAAGCTCTTAAGCCCTTATCTTCGGGAGGTCGTGCGTGCTAATTTGTAATCGTCTTTGATGTAAGGCATCTTTGTCTATATAATGAGACCTTATTTCTTTCTTTAAATTGGTTGCTTGTGATTACGTTCCACTTCCTTTCGTTTGCCAATCGATATCATAACTAAGAGCTTTCCCTTTCTTCTCAATCTTCTTTTTCCGATAAGCAGATTCATTAATATTTTCTTTTCTCTTTTCATTTGTGATGTGAACAAAACTTGTTTACTGTTTACCAGTCTACCAGTCAGAATTTATATAGTTTATGTTTGGAGCGACTTCATGGCCAAATGGCCAAACATTAAAATTAAAAAATCTCTTCTTGGTCTGACCGAACATTCTTTAGCAACCCGCGGAGCTGAATGCCTCATCAGAAACTTCAAGCTAGATTTGGTCTAGATTTTCTTTTCTTCAAATGTCGCAGATATTAGGCGGAATATTTTTTTAATAAAATAAAAACTTTTTAATTAAATTAAGTAATTGTTCGATGCATTTTCTGTTTCTTAATTTGAAATTAGTTCAGTCAGTTAAGTGCCATACGTGATACGCGCTTTAGGCGATCATGTCTCGAAAGAGACATGGCTGACTGGGCAGAAGATTATCCCGCAGTAGGTTGCCATTACATTCTGCGGTAGACTGGTTGACAGCCAAGGCTATAGAACCCACTCTGTCCTGTTATTTGACTCATAGCTAGAGGGGGAAGAGATGTATTATACTATTCATTCAGTCAGTTAAGTGTCATACGTGATACACGCTTGGGTGATCATGTCTCGAAACAGACATGAGTGACTGGGCAGAAGATTATCCAGGAGTAAGTTGCCATTACTTTCTGTGGTATACTGGTTGCCAGCCAAGGCTACAGAATCCAATCTGTTCTGTTATTTAACACATAAATGGAGGGAAGAGAAGGATTAATACCTTTCCCAAGGGTATTTGCGCGTAAGTGATTGCAAGGAATTCAACTGGAATTGGAACTCGGCTCTCCGGTTTCTCGTTCCGAGCCGATATCCACTGCACCACAACTGAAAAAATCTTGTCAACAACTTGTGTATGAAAAGTTAATGATTTTACTTGCCACGAGAGATCAAAAGGTTAGAACAGCCACTTACAAGCTTCTTGTTTTAACTGTTGCGTTACAAGTAGTATGACGTCAAGCTACAGACACTTAAGAACAAAAATGGTAAGAAGCAAGAAAGATTTTAAAATATTGTTTGGTGTCTGGGAATTAAGTATTGTAATTATTCTATATTTTATTCAATCGACTTGTTTTATTTTGGTTTTAATCATAACATTATTATCTCGGTTCTTTTTTGTGCTTTTTGATGTTCTGAGATTAATTTTTAGTATCATTTCACACGTTATTCTGACCAGTATCTTCATCTTTGTTATTTTGATCATAGGGATTAGGCCGAAAATTTCCTTGACTTTTTCTTTGTTTTCTCTCGGTATTTTTGCATATAAATCTTATTTCTCTCATCATTTATAAAATTGTTAAATGATGCTAAGGCTGTTTGGTTAGCGGTTCGTAAATAAAAAGAGACAAGTTTATTACATGAAAATTGTGCAGTTAAAACATTCGCTTCCTGACCATGATACTCGGGTTGGCATCCGCCCGTGTATTGTATACCGCTGCCACATCTGGTCGGTTGCCCCTGCTATTCATCTCGAGGTTCTTGACAAAATCTAACGGAGAATCTGTAATGTGATCGATACCGACTTGGCAGTCGCTATCTCACCGGCGTGACGTGGCTTCCCTGTGCATCTTTTATAAATATTTTCACGGCTTCTGCTCCAATTAACTTCGATCACTAGTGCCCCCTAATTATGAATTTACATGAGGTACTAGATTAGCAACTAGGTCCCACTCTTTTACAGTGAAACCGATAAAATGTAACCGCAATTTTTACTCTAACAGCTTATTTTCATGTACTTCCCGCCTGTGGAATTCCCTTCCATATACTTGCTTCCCCGACAGCTACAATCCCCAGGAATTTAAATGTAAGGTCAATAGACATCTTCTATTTCACTAACTCGCATTCATTCTCTCAAGCTCTATTTCCACCCGCTCCACCCCCATTACACCGGTATTCTCATCCATCTATTACCCTCCTCCTGAGATTTCCTATAACTAACCTCTCTTTCCCATCACTTTCCCCTATGTAACCCCCCCTGCGCAACAGTGGCAGTAGAATGCCTTGCTTGGGGTGAATTGATTAAAAAAATATCTCACTATGGTCGATTTGTCAGAAAGGTGACTTCTTAATGCTATTTGATTCCAGCGTAAAAACAATACCTTGTAAATGAAATTGGATCGAAGTCACAAGTCTTCGTGACCGAGAGGTTAGGTCTCTTTCAAACTGTTGATCACATCAAATAACACTCTCTTTCTCCCAGAAACTGTAACTAAATCCCGCTCAGCATAGTTGTAGTATAAAACCCACGTGGGCCTTGTGGGGTTTGAACAAACATTAATTAAATAGAAACTGGCTAATAAACAGTCATAATCGAATAGAAGTGGCCCCTGGGTTTGACTTGGTTACCAACCAGTTTAGAGATGGTGGCTCGATAAAAAAAATCATACCGCATCAGAGTAGGCCACTGTCAATCTTAGAGAGGCAACGAAACAGTTGAAAGTAAAATAAACGGTAATTTGTTTCAGGAACGGAATTGCCATTAATATTGGAAAAGAAAATTCACTGTGAAAATCATTTTATTTCTTGTTAAAAGAAAATAGGATTTTGGACGAAAAGTTTATTTTATTGCGTAATTGGATTTTTCTTTTTATTTCAAAGGTTTCGCCATGAAAATCTTGCGATGATTTGAAAAACTCAACAGGTTCTAATCTGGTTGAGTTACAAAAAGGAAATAAAAGCTGATTTTCTCATTCCTTTATTTTATTGGGTGTCAACTTGCATTGCGGTTCTGAACGGCAACTCATTTTCTCTTGACGAAACTGGAAGATTTTTGGTGCAAACCGTCGCTCATTATTGGCACTAAACTTATTCAGTAATTGCCTTTCTTTATTTCAAGACTTCGTAATGATTCTCTTCCACTGATGTGAAAAATCATTGACTTTTTACAAAGTTTACCTTTGAAGGCTTTTTCATTGTTCATGGTAACAATGTTCAATTTTTGTCACTCTTTTAAACAAATGAAATGCTTTTTTTTATGTATTTTCTTTCTAAATTAAGACAGTTTTTGTAAACAAACAGTTGTATTTAATTACAGGTTTTTCCTCATCAGAACATTGTTACTTTTATTTATGCTGGAATGCAGGCTTTGACCGCAAAAGTAAACAGTATGAAGTCGCAATATAGTGATATGCTAATTGGATTATTTTAGGGATGGCTATATTTAGTAAAAATTATATATATATATATATATATATATATATATATATATATATTAATCGTGTCATCCCAAGCAAGGCATTCCACTGCCACTATAGCGCAGGGGGTTACATAGAGCGATTGGGTATAGGACATGTCAGAAGGAGGGTGATAGACGACTTAGGATGTACATAGGGAGAGAGTTGGGGAGGGTGGGTGTAAATTAGTGTGTTAGGATGTGTCTATTGAACCTACATTTAAACTCCTGGAGGTTGTAGCCATCGGGGAAGCAAGGATGCGGTAGGGAATTCCACAGGCGGGAAGTGCGAGGAAAGAAGCTGTTGGAGTAGAAATTGCGGTGACATTTCATCGGTTTCACTGTAAAAGGGTAGGACCTAGTTGCCAATCTAGTATCTCGTGCAAATTCACATCTAGAGGGCACCAGTGATTTAAGTTCGTCAGAGCAGAAGCCATGAAAGTATTTATAGAAGAGGCACAGGGAAGCCACGTCACGCCGGTGAGAGAGAGACTGCAAGCAGTCGGCCAAGTCGGTATCAATCACATTATAGATTCTTCGCTGTATTTTACCAAGAACCCCGAGGAGAATAGAAGGGGCACCCGACCAGATGTGGCAGCAGTACTCAATGCACGGGCGGATGGTAGATTTATATAAGTGCAGGATAGATTCAGGCGGAAAGACTTTCCAGACCCTGCACAGAGAGCCGACTTTCATAGCTGCAGATTTAGCAATGGATTCGACGTAGTCATTCCACTTGAGGTCCGTTGAGAGTGTCAGGCCAAGCAGGTGTAGTGATTTACTCTCTGGGAGGCAAACCTGTTCCATACTAATTGGAGGGAGGTGCAGTTGTCTGTGGTGGTGGTTAATTGACAGCAGCTTCGTTTTGGAAGAATTGAATTTTACGAGCCATTTCCTACCCCAATCCACCACGGATTGAAGGTCCTTCTCAAGCTCGGCAGCGAGGTTCGCCTTGTCACCAACACCAGATTTTTGATCGAGGTGAGAGTAAACTGTGGTATCATCGGCGTACATGCCTACTTGTGATCTTATGGCATCAGGGAGATCGTTGATATAGATTAGAAAGAGCGTAAGGATAGAGCCTTATGGAACACCCGCGTTTGTAGGGTAGTTCTGGGAGGCATGTCCGTTTAATACCACCTTCAGTGTGCGGTTAGAGAGGAATGACCGGATTAAGTCCAACAAAAGTCCAGTTATGCTACAGCTTTGCAGTTTCCGTAGAAGGCAGGCATGCCATACTCTGTCGAATGCTTTAGAGATATCCAAGGCGACGGTTCGGGCTTCACCATTCTTGTCGAGAGCCTGGTATATATATTCGGTGATGGTCGTTAGCATATCAGCAGTAGACCTGGTGAAGCGGAAGCCATACTGTTTGTCCGAGAGGAGCCCGTGGGCTGTGAGATGCTGAACGACCTCGGCATTGATAATGGATTCGAACACTTTGTCGAAGATCGGAAGAAGGCTGATGGGGCGGTAATTTGCGGGGTCCAAGGGTTCATCAGTGTTCTTGAATATTGGAACCACAGAAGAAGACTTCCAACAGGCAGGAAAGCAAGAGGGAGATAGGCAGAGATTGTAGAGCTTAGAAAGGATAGAGGAGAGTTCAGGGGCACAATTCTTCAAAACTATGATTGGGATTCCATCCCTACCACTCGCTTTGTGAGGGTCCAGTTTTGGGATTATGCTAGAAATCAGCGAGGGCGTGATGTGGACGTCATTCAATTGGGCCTCAGTTCTAGATGGGAAATCGGGTGTATGGACTCCAGACGAATCCATACTCGAATTGGTCGAGAATCTACGGGCAAGCATTCAGCCTTGTTCACTGAGGAGGTGAGGACCTCAAACTCGTTGATTATTGGAGGTATTGAGAACTTACTCTTGTTGAGCACGCTTTTACAGAGGCGCCAGAAGTCTTTGGCTCCGAACTTAGAGGATGCTATGCGCTGCTTCATTCTGGCAGCAAACAGCATCTTAGCTTCGTTAAGTATCTTTTTACACTTATTACAAGCTGAGGCGAAAAGGCGCCTGTTTTGGTCCGACGCGTGGCTACGATAAAGCCGGAAGAAGTGATTCCGGTGGGCAATGGCGGCCGAGCAAGCGGGCGAGAACCAGGGAGACGAATGGGATTTAAACTGAAATTTCCTGGCAGGGATGAAAGCATCGATGCCAGACTTAACCCAGGAGGAGACCTCTGATGCACAGTCTTCGATTGGAAGATTAAAAACATTGTTCTAAGGGACGTCGCAGAGGAAGTCACGGAACGAATCCCAGTCTGCTCTTTGATAGCAGTAGGATATTCTGTTGGTCTGGGTTTCATGGGTAGGGGTGGAGTGGAACGAGATGTTGACAGAAACTACGGCGTGGTCAGAATTTCCGAGAGGGCAGAGCTGTCTGATGGAGCAAGAATTTGAGGTGGAAGTGAAGCAGAGGTCTAGTAGCGAGTCCCTTCCGTTAGGGCTATTGGAGAAACGCGTGGGGAAGTCCACCACTTGCGTAAGGGATTGGGAGATTGAAAAATTCAAGGTGTGGACACTGGCAGGGTCGGTTACAGAGTTTTCCAGCCACTTAGTGTGGTGGGCGTTAAAGTCGCCAAACACGAAAATATGGGTAGATGGGTGCAAAGAAATGGCCTTGTTGATATTGTCAGAGATGCTGTCAAGTACCGAACAGTCAGAGGAGGAGAGGGAGCGTTAGAGGAAGAAGAGATAGCTAACAGAGCTTAGAAGTGAGAGACGGAAGCACATGAAAGACTGGTCCAGGGATTCAAGAGATGTTACTCTAGCTAGGGGGAGGTTTTCACTGACATATACACCAAGCCCATGCATATGGACGTTGGAGTCCTTCCTGAAGAGGGGAAGGTAACCAGGAACATAGAACTCAGAGGAGAGGAGAGGATAGACGGGTCAAGTTTAGTTTCACATACAGCTAAGATATCAGGTAAGTTAGTCTGGAAGAATGATTCTACGCTATAAAAATTAGTGCGGATACCGCGTATGTTTGTGAAAGAAACACAGACGGGTTTGGGCGCTTTCCGAGTAGCTGGTTTGATTTTGGTATTTTGTTTGTTTTTTTTTTTCATGGTGTTTTGGTTGAGGAGAGAGGACTAGAGTAGAATCAGTTGGTTACTATTTGCAGCATGTGAAGAATGGAGACTGGCGCAGCCTGCAACATAATGTGGCCTCGGGGTTGCCCACCGGAGGTTCATGAAGGGACGCCCATCCATGCGCGATATGGCACTATATATATATATATATATATAACGTAGAATACTTAGTATATTAGTCAGGTAAATTCTAATTGAGACGAGCTCAAAAGAACTCAATGTTAAATTCATTTATTTAATTTAACAGGGTAATATAATTAGAAAAAAGTTTAGAAAAAATTTAGAAAAAATAAATATATATTTTCTAAATTTGTTCTAATTATATATATATATATATATATATATATATATATATATATATGTTAAAAATAAAAATTCCGTATTTATCTATAGTTCTTAGATGAAGTAGTATTTCCACTATTTACATTATTCAGACTATTGTCATCATCTTCGTTTCGATTTCTACGACGTTACAGCCGTTTTCCGTCACAGACTTCTTCAGGTGCTAAAAATTAACCTCTTTCTCAATAGTAAACCTCAAAGAATAATGGAGATTATTAAGGGACGAGAGAAATGATGTGCAGAACTGCTATTTTCTGTCGAGATTTGTGTTGCGTTTCTTACTAGATCTGTTCTGGCTTTAAGTCGTAAGGACGTACTCCCCTCTCATCAAATAAATGCTTTACTTTATAAATATGATTATGGCTGCGGTTACACAGGGAGAACCACTCAACGGCATGATACTAGAATCAAACAGCGTGTTCCACTGAAAATCAGGAACCACACCTGACAAGTAAATGAACTTATCCGTAACACATATTTTTCCTCAATTTGTGAACAACTTTTAAAAAATATAAAGTGTGCCATAGAGTTTAATGTGGATTGGTTTTCCGTACTGGGCAATTCACATTCACTTTTCCATTTGAAAGTGCTGGAGTCAGTTTACAACAGGTCTTGCAGACCCTCGGTGTGTAAACAACGTGTGCATGGCCCTGTTGTAATCAGTTTCTAGTAAATTATTCCCCTTTCCGATCATTGACCAATTCATTTCTCACACGTCTGACATTTTACAGTAAGTTCTCCCAATTAAAGTTAATCCTTACTATGCCTTGTAATATAAAAATTATTACTTTTAAAGCAATACTCAAGTTCTGTACCACAAATAAAACTGTTTATATATATATATATATATATATATATATATATATATATATATATATTGTGTGTATTTTGGCAGCATTCTTTCATTAATACAGGTTTCATTGAATAATATAGACAAGTTCTGTCTATTTATTTTGTGCAAGATCCGTTCGTATGATCTGATTAGCTTGATAGTTTTGTTATGGAAAGACGACAAGAAATCGCAATAATTGTTGATTTTTTTTTATCAGGTCTGAGCTTTCGGCTTACATAAGCCATTATCAAAGGATGAACATTTAATTTTCAGTGAACATAGAACATTTAAATTATTATTAACAGAATGGAGTTATACTGAGAAAAAAAAACTTGTTGAAAATGCGCATATACTTAGACAAGAAAATAATAAACGAAAACTTAAAATTCTAGAAGCTGTCTACATCAAACAGTTTAAACCTAGGCTAAATAAAATAAATTTCGACACCTCTACTAACATACTTCAATGCCTATAATCGACGGGAGAGGTCATAGTTATTATACTTACCCCCTACACCATAGGAGCAGCAGTTCCCAGACCAATCCCTCATGCCACTATACACTCAATTGAACAAAAAATCCACTACCACCATTCCTTCTCGGCCTACAGCCATGTGTGACACAAAAATGGACCTGTCTAATTTTCTCTGTATAACTCCACTCTGTTAATAATAATTTAAATGTTCTATGTTCACTGAACATTAAATGTTCATCCTTTGATAATGGCTTATGTAAGCCGAAAGCTCAGACCTGATAAAAAATCAACAATTATTGCGATTTCTTGTCGTATTTCCATGGCAACACTATCAAGCTAATCAGATCATACGAACGGATCTTACACAAAATAAATAGACAGAACTTGTCTATATTATTCAATGAAACCTGTATTAATATATATATATATATATTTTTTTTTAATCATATCACTCTGAGCAAGGCAGTAACGCCACTGATGTGCAGGGGGCTACGTAAGAGTGAAAAGATTGGAAAAAGAAAACCGGAAACCACATCCTGAACAGGGAACAAGGGATGAGCATCTTCACCTGTGCAATAGACGTGGGTGGAGTATGAACCGGGCGATAGTTTAGTCTATCTACTCCAATTGAGAAAAAAAAATGAAAAAGAAAAAAGAAAAGTGAAAATATTGGAAAAGAGAAAGCCGGAAACCACATCCCGAACAAGGAACAAGTGATGAGCCTCCACACCCGTACAATAGATGCGGGTGGAGTGTGAAACGGGCGATAGTTTAGTCTATCTACTCCAATTGGAAAAAAAATAACTAAATAAATAAAAAAATAAAAATCAGAATAAAAGTAAGGGCGTCGAGTTAACTTAGTTTTAACTTAGTTAAAGCCCAGTAAAAAAAAAATTCTTTGAAAAAATGCAAAAAAACCCCAAAAAAACGCACTCGTTCAAATAACTATGAAACTTTTAAAATTAGCCACAACAAAAAATTAAAATAAAATAAAATCAAAGCAAAATCATTACTTACTAGTAAAGTTCTTCCCAACCCCCCCCACCACCAAAAAAAAAAATAACACGTGCTCAACAGAAGAATTATTTTATCTTTTTGGATACTACGTGAATGTATGGGGGGGGTATGGGAATCAACTAACTAGACAATGGACGAGCAAAGAAGACGACCAAGGCATTTAAGAGGAATTTTAAAACAAATTTATCCTCTAGTAGAAAAAAATTTCTTTGAAAATAATACAAAAAAAAAAAACGCAATGTGTGTGTGTGTGTGTGTGTGTGTGTGTGTGTGTGTGTGTAACATGAGTTCGGAATCCTCCTCCGACGCCTTGTTAAACAAGATTTATTTTCCAAACCCTAACATCTTTCACGGGCGGAGGGTAGCGAGTCCGTCAGTCGCTCTATCACTATTACCATGGAAAGTTCTCGGACGAACTGTATCACCTGCTTACACCATGTCCAACCTTGATATCTAGGACGCATCTTGCCACTTACATAGTCGCAAACCACCAACATTCCCTCTGTATTTCATCGGTGAAAAGTAAGTTTCACTCAAAAAGCTTCTTCCCGCGAATGATTACCAAGAAGATGTTTCCCCGATGTCTACACTCCGTGCCTGTTCATCAATTATTATCTTTCACCTTCTATCCATATAAGTCAGTTAGTTAAGTGCCATACGTGATACACGCTTGAGCGATCATGCCTCGAAAGAGACATGACTTACTGTGCAGAAGATTATCCCGCAGTAGGTTGCCATTGCTTTCTGCGGTAGACTGGTTTCCGACTAAGGCTATAGAACCCAATCTGTCCTATTATTTAACCCATAACTGGAGGGAAGAGACGGACTAATACCTTTCTCAAGGGTATTTGCGCGTAAGTGAATGCAAGGAATTCATATAAACTACCACTTAAACTAACCCTCTACCTTGAGTGGCCCCTTGCCTTTTAAAGGATGAATTATACTGTAAAAAACGGAAAAGACTTTTGTATTTTGATTATTTTCTGAAGATCTTCAAAGATACATTACAGTCTACAGGGATTATCATTTTAATAAGATGGCACATTCTGTTCTTGTGGTTTAATTACAACTTTTTGTTGATTAGCTTTCATCAATCTTTTTTTGAATTTGTATAGCCCGGCGTTGTTCGGGGGTTTTTGTGGTTATGTTGAAATGATAAGGTCAAGTGCTTATTCAAAAAGTTCCAGTATAAGGTTACCGTGACGCGTAAGTTAAAAAATAATGCGAAGTAAGTCTTAGTTTTTGTTGTATTTGCAAAACAGGATTAATGCTTGGTCAGTTTTTGCCAATAAACGGGAATGTATGTAGAATTGGACGAACGAGAGTGGGCATTATATTACAACTCAGAAGAAGTAAATGCATTGTCCCTGCAACGTCGGAAGGGTTGGCACCTTGTAGAAAACAGGAAATTGTGATGGCATATAATCAGGTAGAAGTTACAAGAAAGACCCGATTTTTGTTGGAATAGAAAGCGTTTCGGAGAAATAAGCGATCGCAAAAAGCAACATTTTCCGTTAATTTTTGTCGGTGTCGACACTTCTTTCTACATGACACGTTCTCACCTTCCTCATAACACAAGAGGCCCGAAAAGTACAATTTTGACTCAAAAACGTTTGTCAAAAAATGAACATGACGAATTTAGAACACAACAGTCCTTTCTCAAAAATATAGATCTTCAGTTAATCAGGTAATACGACACACACACACACACACACACACACACACACACACACACACATATATATATATATATACGCAGACATCTGTTTCGCTGTATTGTGACACTGTTTCTCGCTGATATATTTTTTGCTTGGTTTAATACAGAGAGTGAAATTAATATTAGTGGTATTATTAGTTGTACTTTATTGTAGTCCGCGATGTGAGCTTACGTAAAAAAAAGCTATTTTAATACTATTATGTACTTGGAAAATCCGGGGAATAGAAACATTGGCTGACAGTTGGGAAAAAGACAAAAATATAATTTTTCTTCTTTTTTCGTGTTCGAAACGAATTGTTTTGGGCCAGTTAAATTTTGTAATATGTAAGCAGCCATAACAAAATGTCAGGATTTACTTGATGAGGTCAGATAGGGTTAAATCTTCAACAATTATTTCTGGAAACAGATTATAAGATCGAAATACAGATGATGTAATCAAAAGAAAGAAGACAGAAAGACATTACGTCATGTGAGCTGTCGATATTTCATTCTTCGAGCCATGGATCCCCGAAAATCGTGTGGGTGGAAAATAATCTCATTGGTCAAATGCTTTGAGTCGAATAAATGCCCCGAGAGGATTGAGGATGGCTATAAAAATGGAGACTCAGCATGAAAAATTAGTTGTTGATAGAGTTGTTGAAATTGCAGTCGAAATGTAACGACTGTGGAAAAGTTCCCAACTGGGGAGCCACGACCCACGGCTGGTCGCCTACCACAGAACAACGAAAAGCTCGCACTGCTATGAAGGGAATTTGAGAGATTTTGGTTAGTTTTGAAATTGCAGTCGAAATGTAAAGACTGTGGAAAGGGTTTCCGACTGGGGAGCCACGACCCAGACCGAGGCTGGTCGCCTACTACAAAACTTATGGCTAAAGAGTTAATGTCGAATGAAGCCTGCCGCCGATTAACTTAAAGAGTTAATGTTGAATAATGCGCCTCCGATAGAAATCCCGAAAGAACGTTATTGTTTTAAAAATTATTTGGAGAATTGAAATTTCTGATTATTCTTGACGAAAAGCCAGCACTGCTATAAAAAGAATTTTTAAGTAGTTGGGAGAGAGTTTTCCAGGCGACAAGCATAAAACAAACCCATACCGCCGCCGTCTCGTCGCCGCCATTAGCCGCCCCTAATTCGGTGAATTTTATTAAGCTCCGATAAGAACCTGACAAAACTTTGTTGTTTTAAAAATTGCATAGAGAATTGACAACTTTGATTATAGAGGATACGTGAAAAGACTTTAATGAAAATTTGAAAATTTATATATACTAGCAGTATAGGCTGGCGTTGCTCGGGTGTATGAAAGCTTTAAAACTAATCCATGGTCCTGGAGTTCAGACTCTTTAGACGTTGGCACGAAAGACTAAAAAGCAATAGTTGTTTCCAATTAAAGCGAAACCGTAGACTGAAAGAAAAATAAATGGATGTAAGTCAAATTTTGATTTCCGGGTATCGATTTATTACATATATAAGATTTTTTCGATTATCGACTTTCGATATTTATCGGGGGTACCTCGACACAAAACCTCGCTAAAAACACTCGCAGACGCTTATAGTAGAACTGTCTAATTTTTCAAGAAAATCGGTTCAGCCGTTTCGGAGTCTATAGGTAACGGATACACACACACACACAAAGACACACACACACAGAGACAAAGTTCCAATTATAAATAAGTTTAGATATATATATATTATCGATTTTCTGCACTATTGTAAAAACTACAACCTTGAAACTTCTGAATATCGTTTCTTATGTCTTTGTCTATGAGTGTATCAAATTTGATTAAAATCAGACCACTCCTTCTATAACCCGATTTTTTCGATTATCGATTTTCGATATTTATCAGGGATACCGCTTCTAGTACAACTGTGTAAATTTCCAAGAAAATCGGTTCAGCCGTTTCGGTGTCTATAGGTAACGGACACACACACACACACACACACACACACACACACACACACACACACACACACAGACAAAGTTCCATTTATAAATAAGTTTAGATTATATATTCTGATGCTATCGTTATTGTGGTAAAATGAGGGGTGCAGAATTTCAATTTGAAGTTGTAAAATTATGAAATTATAAATACACACACACACCCAATTTCTCATTAGATAATGCGGTAATCTCACTTTCTCTTATTAAAAAAAGCCATTCAAGGTAGGTAGAAAAAAAATTTACAAAATGAGATGAGTTTTATTGACGTAAGAAGAGGTAAGAAGATACGAAGATTGCGAGGATATAGATGAGAGATAACAATTCAATAAAGATTGAAGAGGTTAAGATTGTAGCAGGAAGCATCCCCACGGGAGTCTGTTCGACAGAGTTGTATTTATTGGGAAGAAGCTGTCCGAGTATAACTTCTTCCTTACAATTTGTATACGAAGAGCATTAGACTGATTCGACACGTTGGAGGTTTACTAGCAGAAGTAGCCGAACAAGAGAATGGATCCCGTCAGAACAGTTGCCATATGACATTTATTATGCAACAGAAGGAAGCTTGCTACTTTTTGTCCGTGGGAAAGAGGTTATCGAAAGAATAGATACTAGGGACAAAAGTCTGAAATATTAATGAGTTATAAAACATTATTTAACTGGATGTGCGCTGTGGTGAAGTAGCTATCGGCTCGGAACGAGAAATAGGAGAGCCGAGTTCGAATTCCAGTTGAATTTTTTGCATTCACTTAAGCGCAATTACCCTTGGGAAAGGTATCAATCCGTCTCTTCCCTCCAGTTATGGGTTAAATAACAGGACAGATTGGGTTCTATAGCCTTGGCTGGTAACCAGGCTAGTTCGAATTCCAGTTGAATTCCTTGCAATCACTTACGCACAAATACAATTGTGAAAGGTATTAATCCGTCTCTTCCCTCCAGTTATGGGTTAAATAACAGGACAGATTGGGTTCTATAGCCTTGGCTGGTAACCAGGCTAGTTCGAATTCCAGTTGAATTCCTTGCAATCACTTACGCACAAATACCATTGTGAAAGGTATTAATCTGTCTCTTCCCTCCAGTTATGGGTTAAATAACAGGACAGATTGGGTTCTATAGTCTTGGCTGGCAATCAGTCTACTGCAGAAAGCAATGGCAACCTACTGCGGGATAATCTTCTGCCCAGTCAGTCATGTCTCTTTCGAGACATGATCGCCTAAAGTGTGTATCACATATGGAACTTAACTGACTGAATATAATAGTTGAAAATATGATTAAGACTTCTACTGGGCATAAAGTGGATGATCAATTTTATATTGTTACGAAGTAACTGGTCCCCCACTAATTACTACTTAATAATATAATACATCTCTTCCCCCTCGAGCTATGAGTCAAATAATAGGACAGATTGGATTCTATAGCCTTGGCTGGCAACTAGTCTACCGCAGAAAGCAATGGCAACCTACTGCGGGATAATCTTCTGCCCAGTCAGTCATGTTTCTTTCGAGACATGATCGCCCAAGCGTGTTTCACGTATGGCACTTAACTGACTGATTGACAAGTAATGCTGGTTGGGAATAGAATGAGTACAAATAAAGCTTACCAGATTTCGTAGAAACAGAAGAAAAGTTGGGATTAGGAGTGAAAGTATAGCTAACTTTAAAATTTTGAAATATTAATTATTTATGAAATGTTGAAAATAATGAAAAATAATTTATTTTCTCGCTTAAAATCCACATAATTCTAAAAAATCACAACTATAAACCAGAGGCGCATAGAAGTATTATTTGATGATTTCAAACTACACACTTTTTGTGGAAAGAAGCGCACGAGTTATAGCCCTTGAAAGAAAATGGCGTACATTCACTTGTCTGGCTATTCCCAAGCCTGATAAAGTATCGGTTTTTAAATAAAAGAAACATAATATGCAAATGAGCTTACTCTATAATTGGACTTTGACGAAGGAATTATTGCGATATTATTACTGCTTGAAATATTTAACATTTTCGAGAGAAGTATACCGCTGAGATATTCGTATGAATAGGAAAGTTTTCATGTCGTCTAATGGGCTTTTCTTGTAGCTCATTATGGGAAAGACGAAAGCGTTTGAGTAAAATAACAGGGAAATTCATTGGAGCAGAAAGCGCCGTGTTGTTGTAGACAAGGCAATGTCTACTCGGCGCGTAAGATAGCGTTATATATTTACTAGTATAGATATAAAACAGGATATAATATGTGCTACCCAACAAACAGGTGAGAATTCACAAAAAATTATTTATAAGTATTTAATGAATAAATCTCTTTTAAAACTTTTACAGAAATAAAAAATATTGAATTCAATTAGTCTCTATTTGGAGATATTGTTATATATCTAAACTTATTTATAAATGGAACTTTGTCTGTGTATGTGGATGTGTGTGTGTGTGTCTGTGTATGTGTGTGTCCGTTACCTATAGACACCGAATCGGCTGAACCGATTTTCTTGAAAATTTACACAGTTGTACTATAAGCGTCTGTGAGTGTTCTTAGGTAGATTTTGTGTCGAGGTACAGTAGAAGAAGGCAGGGTTTTTAGCGCGTATAAACACGCCCAATAGCTAGAGTGATCCAATTCATTATCGAATGAGCGGTGAGTAAATTTTAATTTTGCATGTTTTTAATTTAAATTGCATGTTAAAAAATCATGTGGATGATGCTATTATAGATGTATTATCAACACGTATATGACGGAAGTTCCTAGAAGATCTCGATGTGTGTTTAAATGAGTTCGGATGGAAGTGTTGTGAGACAGGTGTAAGGTCTCATACACACCAGCGTGACACATGTCATGGGATATTCGCATAAAAAGGTCATGGAAAGTGGTTCCATCGTACATTAACGCCATGTCTAGACCTCTATCCTTTATACTAACATCTGCTTAGTCAGTTTTAATAACGGACATTATACTGGTAATCAGAATGGTTAAGATACTCTGTTTTGAAAATGTGGGGATGTTTCATATTCCTCGAATTCCGATGTCACATGCGTATAATAAATACGTAATGGATGTTATTACATCCTTCCGTAGAGAGAGCAACGGGGAACCACGGGTCTTTAGTGAGTGAGTCAGTCAGTTTTACTTAACCCTCTAGGGCAATTCGTATCATATTTGATACAGTATTTCCCTATAAGGAAACATTTGGTATTCATTGACTGAGTAGTCAGTACTGCTTTCATTTGAAATTTATAAATTATTTCTCTTAAAAAATTTTTCAGGAAAATATTTCTTTGAAGGCTTGTTTTCATACTGTATCAAATATGATACGAATGGCCCTAGAGGGTTAACGGCATATCAACCTCTGTGGGTCATTTAATGCCAAAAATGTGGGATTTTAAGGTATTTTTTTAAATGTTCGGTTATAGTGAGAAGGTTACTTTAGTCAGATTTTAACGAAAATTTTGTTTTTATTCTTTTTATTTTAGAATTTAGTTTTGTATTTAAAAATGTTTTGCTGATAAGTTTTTCCTTCAAAAATGTGTTGTGGTAATGTTTTCTTTAAAAATTTATATTTTTCTATAAAAGTCTATATTTATGTATATATATTTCTATAAAAGCATTTTTATACTTTCATAGTGTTTTGACTCCAGTTTAGGGGTTAACTATTTGCCCATAGCTGGGACTCTAACAGGTGCTACCACTCCGGGTCAAGGTGGACCTGGGATCAACAGCAATTAAGAGGTGGTTCTATGCTCCTCACAACCTCCCAATCAGAGGCATTGCTGCCGGATGCAGTTTGCCGTTATGCCCAGGACCACTTTAGTGACTGAGATCAGAGGCGTCCAGCTAGATTTGGATCAAATTAACGCATTCAATGTAGCGTTCTTTAGCATCTATGCGATATGAATGCGAAAGAAAAACTATGGTGTTCCTGTTAGTACATTGGCACATGGCATTGTGCCGTTTCTAATTGGATTCTCGAAGATCAGCAACGTTTGGTGTTGTCTTAAGAGTCACGGTCTAAGTTGTTCTGGGCTTATAGCAGAGTTAATATGTGGCACACATTCCGTCAATGTATTGACTCAGGGAAAATTCTGGCTGATGGTAGCGATTTACTGGTGTCTTGTGTGTTCCCATGACAAAAATTTGGTTCTAATTGTTCTCCTTTAAAAAAACATTCATTGACTCATTCTCGACAGGGTTAGAGCTAGCAGGGTAAAGCGTTGTATAATCAGGCTAAAATTACTCAGAATTGGTTTGAGTATCATAATAAAACCTTTCAATAAATGGAGAGATATATTCGTATGTAAGATCATGCACTTTTAAATATACGTGGACTGCAGACAGTTATCAAAATGCATAATTCAACATGTCTTCAGAGCTCTTTCGACCACTGGTGGGATCAATGACACATTACTGATATCTCTTATTCTCCAACCATTTCTCTCTCTCAATAATCAAAATCGTGCTTTGCTTATAGAAAAGCAGATCGATGTTCAACTGCATAATTACAAAATACCACATCATTTGATTCATTATTGACCAAATTTGACTTGACTGTCGTCACAACCGACTTTACGTTCGATCATTTAATTTCATCGCCTGATTGATTTTCTTATCGCCACTCAGTAATTTGTTGATCTCGAATGAGTCTGTCCTGAAATTAAAAGAAAGAGCAAAACATTAGACAGAATCAACAGTTGAAAAGAATGGGACCGAACCGACGTTTTATCTTCACTTTTAAACTAAATGATCAAAGTTTTAACAAATGCGGCCTGTCTGTCTGTCTGTCTGTCTATCTATCTATCTATCTATCTATCTATCTATCTATCTATCTATCTATCTATCTAAGTCTGTTCATATCTATCTATCTATCTATCTATCTATCTATCTATCTATCTATCTATCTATCTATCTTCATATTTATCTCACTTTATTCATATCTATCTATCTATCTATCTATCTATCTATCTATCTATCTCAGTGTGTTCATATCTATCTATCTATCTATCTATCTATCTATCTCAGTGTGTTCATATCTATCTATCTATCTATCTATCTATCTATCTATCTATCTATCTCAGTGTGTCTATCTATCTATCTATCTATCTATCTATCTATCTTATCTTTATCTACTTATTCATTTATCTCATCTTTATTCTATCTATCTATCTATCTATCTATCTATCTATCTATCTCAGTTTATTCATATCTATCTATCTATCTATCTATCTATCTATCTATCTATCTATCTATCTATCTATCTATCTATCTATCTGTCGCGGTTTCTTGTTTAGAAAACCACACAATATAATAACACAAAAAAGATGTGAGAGGAAAAAAGGTAGTGTATTGAACAAAAGATATACAGCCTGGACTCGGTTAGTAGATTCAGGAATACTTGTTAGTAGAAGTCAAATATATACAAAGAAGTAAGTCCGGTAATAAGTCTATATTTCTTGCTGACCAACGAGCGGCGGTTGAAGTGCGCTGACTATCAACTCAACTCACTCAACTGCCCCAACAGACTACTACCGTTCTCTGTAGGCAGGATTATTTGTATACTTTGGAAGAGTCCATAGAGTGTGTAAATAGGAGTGACTCCCTAACATTATCTATCTATCTATCTATCTATCTATCTATCTATCTATCTCATCTATCTATCTATCTATCTATCTCAGTCTGTTCATATCTATCTATCTATCTATCTATCTATCTATCTATCTATCTATCAGTTTGTTCCATATCTATCTATCTATCTATCTATCTATCTATCTATCAGTTTGTTCCATATCTATCTATCTATCTATCTATCTATCTATCTATCTATCTATCTATCTATCTATCTATCTATCTATCTATCTCAGTCTGTTCATATCTATCTATCTATCTATCTATCTATCTATCTATCTTTATCATATCTATCAGTTTGTTCCATATCTATCTATCTATCTATCTATCTATCTATCTATCTATCTATCTATCTATCTATGCTTGTAATTTTCACTTAACGCCTTTCTGTCTGTTGCGTTTTCTTTTGTTTTGTGCATATTATTAAGAATTGATTTTCCTCGGCCTAAAAAAACTACTTCTATTCAGAAAATAACATCAAAATATTTATGAAATGACAATCTGAACGTCTGCGTTATTTTTCTCTCTTATTCTTTGTATTGATTGCAATACAAGATGAGCAGTTCTATTTATTCAAATAGATGTGGAAGCTTACTTTCTGATATATGCCTTTAAGTTCTTAATTTCTTTCTTTTTGCGTAGTCTGCGGTTTATCGTTTACCTATCAATCCATAATTATTGTCGCTGCAGAAAGGAATTTTTTAATTAATGATGAAAGAAATTCTTTGGGTACTCACCTCATTCAGCGCGATGGTCACCAAGCTCGCAATAAGTTTGACTTTAATTTGATCACTTTTTTAGTTATTGCGTTCTTGCACCACACTTAGCTAAAGGCATGTTGTCATCGAGAAACAAGCTTGAGAAGTCTAGCAGACCCCGATTGATACAATAGAATCTAAAGTTTGTGCCGAAATTCGCTGCTCTGTTAGACATTCAAATTTTCTTATTAGATTTCAAAATGTTCTGGCAATCATTATAAAGATGTTTTCATCGAATTCTACAGATAGAATATATATAGAAATTATACTTCTTTCTTTACTTGAATTTCTTTGGTTGAAAGGAAACAATTTATAATAAAGTGTGATGGCCGGGTGACTCGAATCTCAAGCTTTGGGAATTGGAATATGAAACAAGAATTAAAAAAAGAAAGCAAGAAATAGTTTTTGAGAAAAGAAAATCAAAATATATATTTTTTTTGTCAGTGAACAAATCTTCATTGTTATTTTAATATCAGTCTGTTGAGGGCAGTGGTGACAACGAGAGAGATGTCTTTCGGAAATGTCTCTTCATAAAATGTGCCCAGGTGGATAATATTTAATGAAAGGAAGACTTGTAGTGAAAGCAGAAACAGACATTTAAGCTGAAGATGTTGTTTCATAAAAATAAAAATGAAAACGATAGAAACAAATTGAATATGAAAATTATTCCAAGGAATCAGTTTTTCGATATCGAATAAAAGACGAAAAGAGTAAAACAGAAATGAGAAAAGCCGAAGAAAAGGGAATTGACAAAAATAAAAAAATGAAAATTTTAATTTCAAAACCCATTCATGCATGTCGCGTTTGAGAAATTTGAAATAATTCCTGATGAGCGGTTGATATCTTCGAAGTTTGAAGCCGTGTATAGTCATACGCAGACAGATTTGTTTCGCTGTATTACAGCTCATCAGTACGGCTTAGACTCTGGTCGCTTCCTAACCCAGGACTGAAACCCGACCGAATTGGCGTCAGTTGGCGATTCTACCTCTAGGCCACAAGCGTCCCGTAGAAGAAGGCTGGCTTTTTAGCGCGTGTAAACACGCCCAATAGCTAGAGTACTCCAATTCATTATCGAATGAGCGGTGCGTAAATGCCGGAGTAGCTACTGTTTACAAAGTCTATCACTTTACAAAGTCACTATCACACTATATATATATATATATAGTGTATCGAGGTAGCAAATAATTTTCTAAACATATACTGTTAAATATTAGACACAAATTAATAAAAATTAGAAGCAAATTAATAAAAGATAATCCAAATGTTGGAGAATTTTTGTCTTTATTTTCAACTGAAATTAAAGCCGAAATATGATGCTCAGAACGGCTCATGATTAAACATAATAGACATTCATTGTCTCTTATATTTAACAGTATATATTTAGAAAAAAATATATATATACACACGGATGACTATATATACATATATATATATATGCAGATGACTATATATATATATATATATATATATATATATATATATATATATAATCATCCGCAGACAGATGTTTCGCTGTATCACAGTACGGTTAGACATCCGATTGCTTTTAACCCAGGATTGAAACCCGACCAAACTGGTGTCAGTCGGCGATTCTACCTCTGAGATATGGGCACTCGGTAAAAGGAGGCAGACATTTTTAGCGCATGATTTATCATACGCCAGTAGCCAGAGTGATCTAATTCATTACTGAATGAACGATGCGTAGATGCTAGAATAGCTATTGTCTTTTAAAGTCTACCATTTTTCCAGAGTGCTCAATCAGGGTATGAGAGCGTGTATGAGAGCGTGTATATAATCTCACACTTTTACACCCAATGGTGCGTAGGGCAGTCATTTTTTGTTTCTGTTTCCGTGACAAACTGTGTTTTATGGGTCAGGGTTGTTAGCCCTGCGTCCAACACCCAAACCTGGAGAACCAGTGGGCCATTCTTGGTCCTTACGTTTACAGCACCTGGTATTCACAAATGGTTACCCATCTAAGTACTGGCCAGGCTCGATGTTGCTTAACTTCGGTGATCGGACAAGAACTGATGTATTCAACACGATATAGCCGTGTATATATATATATATATATATCGCTTGGGCGATCATGTCTCGAAAGAGACATGACTGACTGGGCAGAAGATTATGCCATATATATATATATATATATATATATATATATATATATGGCATATATATATATATATATATATATATATATATATATATATATATGGCATAATCTTCTGCCCAGTCAGTCATGTCTCTTTCGAGACATGATCGCCCAAGCGTGTATCGCGCATGGCACTTAACTGACTGATATAGGGCACATAAAAGAAGAAGAAAAATATCGAATATTAAGAAAAGTAACTAAAATCATGAAAGCAATCAAACTATTACATTTAAGTATATATTACATTGAAAAAGTGTAAGTTGAATGATTAAGTGTTTCTAATGATTATTCATCTTCTTCTTTATGCCGTGTCTCTTCAGGACGTAGGCGATCATGACGTTCCACACCCCTCTATCCCTAGTGGCTTTTAGCACACCTTCTTTTGTTACCCCACCTATACCCGGCTCTGCTATCCATTTGCTCAAGCCTGTCAATTATGTCATTCGATGCTTTCCTCTGTCTCTTTTCCCCTCTATCTGTCCAGTGAGTATCAGATTCCCCAAGCCCTCCTTCCTCACTAAATCTCCCAGTAAATTTAGCTGTCTTTTTCGATGTTCAGCATTAGTTTCCTTTTCGTTTCCATCCTCTTCAACACTTCATCATTAATGACATGCTTGGTCCATGGTATCCTCATCATCCTTCTGTAGAACCACATTTCGGTCTGTTCATTTTTGATGAAAAGAGATAAATTTGATAGAGCAAATAGCTATTCTTGAGGTTGAGTCCTTCGTGGAAATAGCCAACACGATATTTTTAATCATTTCACCCCAAGACACAAGAGCAGTTAAGACACAACGGGTGACGGGGAGTAAAAGAAACTAAGAAAAACGTTACTGAGGTGAGAAAAGGACAAAAAAAAAAAAAGAATGAAAGAAAGAAAGAAAGAAAAAAGGAAAAAAGAATGAAAGAAAGAAAAACGAACTCAAGAAGAGAGAAGATGACGATTCATTCATTTCGCTTAAGACAACATCGGGTGGATTAATGAAAGCAAAAGTACAAGTCACTTCGAAGTTTATGGTAGAGTCAAGTAAGAAATATCAGCTCGGCGCAAAAGTTTTTGCCGATTTAAAATTTCATCTTGAAAATGAAAAACTGTCTGTTTTTGAAAATCTTTATTCATAACAATAAAGACCTTTGCTATCTATAATTTGATTCCATCTGTTCAATATGATCTTTTTGGGATGGAGTCCTGCTCTCGGTTGTTAAACTGGTCTTTCTCCTCGATTTATCCACGATCGCAGACGTTTAACGTTATGGTAGAGAATCCACTTCTCATCACCTGTGACAAGCCAACCCATAAATGGTGTCTGAAGGTGTCGTGAAAGCAAAGATTCGCAACAAGAAACAAGTTGCATTTGCAATGAAACCTCTGTGAAACTCATAGAGTAGAGCATGCCTCATGTGTTCTTTAGATGGAAAGAATATGGGTGAGAATATTGCAGAAAAATATGAATGTTGCTTTAATAATCTGAAAAAAAAATTATAAATTAATCATGGTGATTTGTTTAAGTAATAACAATATTCATAAAAAAAATTAGAATGATTTAAAATGCCCCTTTTACAAACCGGCAAAAACTTTTGCACCGATCTAATATCTCAGCTCTCTACTCACTTTTCCTGTCTTTCCTTTTTCGCAACAAGAAACACGTTGTCGCAGGTTCTCTGGAGACAGTTCGTGTGGGACCCATTTTTCGAATACTGAAATCTTCCCCATTCTTTTCAGTTGGCATGACGAAGTTGTATGGGGCACATTAAATTGGTGGGCAAGTTCTCTTGAGGTTACCGTAGGGCTTTGAGTAACAGCGGCATTCAACACATCTGAATCAAGTTTTTTGATCGACCACGTCTAGCCTCATCTTTCAAGCTGAAATTTCCTTTCCGAAAACAGGAAAAACCGCCACCTACAGTTTCTTTCTTTCACTGCATCAGTTCCATAAGCATCCCGAATAGATCGTGCTGCTGCATTTGCATTGGAATCTTTGTGAAACTCATAGAGTAGAGCATGCCTAATGTGTTCTTTAGATGGAAAGAACATGGGTGAGAATATTGCAAAAAATATGAATGATGCTTTAATAATCTGAAAGAAAAGTTATAAATTAATCATGGTGATATATTTAAATAATAACAATATGCATAAAATAAATCACAATGATTTAAAATACCCCTTTTACAAACTGTCAAAAACGTTTGAACCAACCTAAGAGATTGTTATTTCAAGTTATTGAATGAGATGCTTTTTTTCTTTACAAATTATAAAAGCAAATTCAAAAGCCTATCGATATGCAGAACAATGTTCGTTCACATTCTACAAAATAATTATTGCCAACTTTTACAAAATAAATAACTAAATAAATAAATAAATAAAGTTGTTTAATTAGTTTTAGTGATATTCATGTAACAGAGAAGAAATTTGCTTTTCAGAACCATTGTTAGACTTGAAAATATATGGAGCTATGATATCAGAAAGGGATATATATATATATATATATATATATATATATATATATATATATATTATAAATTATATTTTAGAACATGTACATAGTCTTTCTATATATACTCGCTACGAAGGTACCTTAGTTTCAGCATTGAAGCTTCAATGCCTAATCAGGCAATGTGTAAAGTACTGGAAATCCTTTTCCTTTATATTTATTTAGTTTTGATAGAGGTGTTTTAGTTATCCGTTGGCTAAAATTTACAACTGTCTAGAATCAAAGACTCTCATTAATCAACCACCTCAGAAAAAAAACCCAAATAAATTCCAACGGTCATAGACTTATTCCCCTAGCTCGCTAATCCCCACCAACACCTCTAACTAAACACTCTCACCAAAAATTCCAACTGTCAACGACATATCACCCTATCACTTAACCCCACCCAACACCTCTATCAAAACTAAATACATATAAAGGAAAAGGATTTCCAGTACTTTTCATTTCGCCTGATGATGCATTGAGGCTTCAATGCTGAAACGAACGTACATTCGTAGCGAGTATACATAGAAAAAATATGTACATGTTCTAAAATATAATTTATAATAAATATTCACAGCTCTATATATTATATATCGAGCACTGTTTTAAATTAATGTTTTGGACGTTGTAAGAATTCTTCGTTCTGTATTCACTCGGATATATATATATATATATATATATATATATATATATATATATATCCGAGTGAATTATATATGTATATATATATATATATATATATATATCATTCGAGGTAGTTAAGCAGTTTAGGCAAATGCTACCGTGTAGGACAATCTAGTACTTATACGTAATGGACGGTACTCCTCGTACACAGTATCCTGAGACCTAGGCGTAGTCAATAGTCGTAAACCTCTAGTCGTAGACCTATAGACCTCTCGCGGTAGACCTATTAACATAGACCTCTATGAGTCCTCGCCTTCGTCTATATTTATGGCTAACACCAGCCATTCACATTATTGTAAGGGGAAACAAGGTGTATGCCTATTCATTACATATCCATTACATCAGGTTACACCTAACTCACTCAGTCCGCCTATAAATCTTGCTTTTTTGCCCTGAAAAGTGCTGGAGGCACGGAAAAAGAAACCTTATCGCAGAAAAACCTTTTCCATCCGTATGTTTGTATACATGCCACCGCACAGGTGTTTTAACACGAAAATTAGACTTACAATCATTTTAGCATAGGATTATGCTGATGCAACCCTTATTTGGTAACCTGCGCTTACGTTGATCTGTATATATGATCATTTACTGTAATTTAACAAAATTACCTGCACATTTAATCTTGAATAAAATCAAAAACATATTCATGATATTACAATTTTATTTTCTGTCAGTGTGATTGCGTATCTATGAAGCTATAGGGAGATGGTTAATGTTTCTTTGATTCGGCCTTGTGTCATACATAACCGATCTCCCTACAGCTTACAACTTTTATCCGGAATTATCAGAAGGTTTTCCTCGGGAGGTTGGTATAAGAAGGTTGTCCGCAGGTTCAAATGTGTGGAATAGTGGAAAAATGAAATATATATTTTTCATGTTAAAATAGAAATTTATTAAAGGAATAGAATAACAAGACTAGATAATTGTTAAAGGTTCAATGAGAAAGTTAAGAGTATCAAGAGTTGAAGAAATGTACGAAGTAGTAATTTGTTGGAAAGAGTATGCGTACGTACGCATGTATATATGAGAATTTGTTTGGTAGGAGTGTCTTTGAATGGAAAAGAAGTAAAAGAAATCAGCACACGAGAAAGAAGGAGAAAGAGAAAGAGAACGATGTGCGACACGACCGTATGTCCGGGTCGACTTGAAGTTTCTGCCTTGTTACATTTTAGCTTGTCGTCTCTCCTGCTTCCATGTCTGATTGCTTGGCTGACGCTGACCAGAGTCTTTTATAGTCATTTAGATTTTTTGCAATGGATCGCGAATGTCTTCTTAGTCTTGCAAACCGCACCCATTGATCAGAAAACCGACTTAACATCTCCTCGTGAAATCCGGTTTCGACTTTTTCTTTAAGCAGATGGTCAATCCTTTTTCTATTTAGGAAAAAGCAGGATCCCACACGTCATTGTGAATTTTCGTAAAAGTGAGGAAGAAGGTTGATTTTAATTCTTAATTTCCTATCCCTACATGTAAACGTATGTATCAAGCTTTTTCTAACAGTCCTTAGAAAACGGATTGAGAAGATGCGATGAAAAGCACATGAAATTAGAATGAAAGCGAATACCACTGAAAAAGTTTTGAGTTTGAGTTTGAGTTTTGTTTAACGGCATATCAACACCTCTGTGGGTTATTTAATGCCAAAATGGTAGGCGTTTAAGCTATTTTTAATGTTCAGTTGCAGTGAGAAGGTTGATTTTGTCAAATTTTGTTGACAAATCTTTTAATTATTCTTTTCTTTCAAAAATGTATTGTTGGTAATATTTTTAATTCAAAAACATATTTTTCTCTAAAAGTCTATTTTTATACTTTCATAGTGTTTTGTCGTCAGTTTGAAGGTCAAACAATTTGCCCATAGTTGGGACCCTAACAGGTGCTACCACTCCGGGTCAGTGTAGACCTGAGAAGAACAGCAATTAAGAGGTGGTTCCATGCTTCTCACAACCTCCCAATCTCCCTGCTGCCGGATACAGATTATTGTCATACCCAGGACCAGGCGCCGAAAAGTATAATTGCTAGAAATATTTCATTAACTACAAATGCAAGATAATATTACGGCTAATACTATTAGATGAAAAGCAAGTAAAATTGAAATGGAAGAAATGGTATTAAAAAATTTATAATAGATGAGAATGCGTTATTTAATAAAAATACAATAAAACAGAATATTTAATCCACGTATTCTGGTAAAACTAGTTAAATGAAAAATGGGAAAAAGTAAAATAAAAAATAACATTTCTTTTTTATTTTAATCACAAACAGTACTTCATTCAAACGAACTTTCCAGAAGTTTCTATTCTCATTAGAAATCTGAAAGCAGCGACCAAATATCGGCTTAGAATTTTGTAAATTGAACTTAGCCAACAAATGGATTTTATTAATCATTTCGTACAAATTTTTCTTGAACCTGCGCAGATGAAAAAAAGTTTTCGTTTACTGAAATTAAGTAAATATTTCGACCTTGACAGTAATTCCCTTTCTTCTTATTTGCTGTTTTCAATCCATTTTTGTCAGTAAAGCAGTTGGAAATACTGAGATGGACAAAAAATATACTTCAGCATACCAATAAATACTTTACGAGCTGAAAAAGAACTTTAAATTATTAAAACATATCTTTTTTCCTTTCATTTCTACTCTAAACTCTTGATTTTTTAAGAGATCAATACCGATTAGAACCACTTCGGAATAACTGATTTTTTTTTTCGTTTGCGGAATAGATAGCTCTTTCTCGGTTGGAGATGGATGGCTGTTTTTTTTCTGTCCCTATTATTCAAGTGAGCCCAATTTAACAGGCTAGCAAATTCCTTCGAATGTTGAAGTGGACGCTCAGAGTAAACGCCAAATCACAACGAAGAGCTTTCTGTAGTTTACCACCACGCGACTTCATCTGATGAGGGAGACAAAGTTTCTATCGATGGCTTTTCTATAGAATCATTTAACTTGGAAGATCTGATGTAATTCAGCTTCGAGTTTATCTTCTAAGTGGATCTACTGAATGACGGAATTCCGGTATCGTAAGAGAACTCGCAGAAACGACTTAACACTAGCGCCATTTTCTAAAAACAGCCTGCCCGCGGTTATATTTATATACTGCAGAATATACTATATATATATATATATACGTAAACAGTAAACAGTATATATATTGACTATATATGCATATATGTATGTATACGCACGTAAAGAGAATATATGCGTATATATACAGTTTATATATATATATATATATATATATATATATCAAACCAATAGAATGTAATATATATATATATATATATATATATATATATATATAGCATAATGATAATCCACGTATATTGTCTTAATATATATAGAAAAACTACTAAAAAGTTGTAAGTTAAAAATGTATTTTTTTGACAGTATTTATTTATTTCTATGATCATATATATATATTTGATATTTCAGACCGGCCTCGGCCTTTCATCAGAAACAAATGGTTTCAAAATTTAAACTAGAAGCGCCCGTCGCGAGATTCGTCCGTCGCGAGAAGCGTCCGTCACGTGATGTGTACATCGTGTGATGTAGAAAGCAATAGAGTTTGAATATTTTAAAAAGTAAACCTAACTGTAATAATACTTTTAAATGTTGTTTTAAAGAAAAAAATTTTAAGTGTATTTAAAAAATGTTTAACTATTGAAATATTTATAAAGATTCAAAACGCCTAAGTCCCTATTTAACCCTAGCCTATATGTATTTAATTTTAAAATTCAGTATTTTTCTTTCTTTTTGCGTGAGTATGTGGAACTAAAATCGGAATCTATCAGTAAACATTTGCAGTTTTCTAATGCGTGTCCTGGTTGATTGAAGTGTTCAGCTATGGGGGAATATATATATATAATCCACCCACTGTAGGGTGGGCGCTGCTGAATTGTCAATGTTTCCGCTTTATCTTTATTCTATGTTGTTTATGGCAAATCGAAAAGGAAAAAAAAACTATAATCGCTAGAATTAAGTCGAAAACTCACTAGTGCAGATCTATCTATCTATCTATCTATCTATCTATCTATCTATCTATCTATCTATCTATCTATCTATCGTAGTCTATTCCTTATCTATCTATCTATCTATCTATCTATCTATCTATCTATCGATCTAATTAATGCGGAGAAGTTTGTTTCTTAACTAAGCAGAGTTATATCGACTTCTATGTTTTATGATTTCCTCAATCCTCGGGGCTATTTTATTCATCTACTGTTGCTTCCTGGTCATTGTTTATTTATTTTATCTTTTTTTATTTGGTGTAATTTAATATCTTTGTATGTGAGTGGTTCTTGACCTCTTTTTAGTTTGTTGTATTGTTTGAAGTAGTAAATTGCTTTTTATTGCTTTTTATTGTGTTAACTTACTTTTTGTGCGCCTGGGTGGATGTCTGCTTAATTGATTCATAATGAATTGGCTTCTTTTCATTTTGGTTGGAACTCTTTTTACTTTGTTGCTTTGACATTTTTCTTATAGTGTTAATCTATGTGGTCGCTTAAAAGATTCTTGGGTTATAGTTAAGTTTTTGTTCTCTTGTATGTATTTATGTTTGTGGTCATTGTGCGTGATCTTTCCTGTCTGGTGGTTGTTAAATTATCTTCTGTTTTTGTGATTTTTTGTCGTGATTAAGTTTTATGCATTTATTTGTGATAGTTTTGGGTGGTATATGTGTATTTTTTTCTAAACATATATTGTTATATTTAACAATATATGTTTAGAAAAAAATACACATAAGTAACAGCAGTAAAAGTAACAGCAATATATGTAGTGAGTTTATTATTAGTATCAGAGATACAATAAAATGTAAATTGTTCCACTATATTGGTTTTCCTTGTCTCTTATATTTAAGGAAAACCAATATAGTGGAACAATTTACATTTTATTGTATCTCTGATACTAATAATAAACTCACTACATATATTGCTGTTACTACAACTACGCTCTCCCGTAGACTTACCTGTCACCTTTCTGATCAGAGTTCAATTAAACAATATTTCTTTAAAAAAACATAGTCATGTAGGTAATATCAGACAGATTTTAGCTAACAATACAATAATACACACGTATACCCACAGTAAAAAGAACCTTCAGATATTGGAGGCCATCTACATTAAATTAAAACAACCTACACTTAATAAAATCACGTTTAAATCTGGTCATAACACATTATATTGCCTTTAAATATATGGTTCTGCTAACATTTCGAGCTCTCACGCGGTGTGACGTCATAGAACCGCATTACGAATTTACGAACTGCCTTTGCTATTTTTGGTGACAGTTATTGTTGCTTAGCAAAGTTTTATGTCAACATATCTTTTTGTCAATTTCACCAAAAACCCGGAAGGAAATCTCGGAAAATATTCTTCGTTATTGCAAAGTAGTGACGTTTAAAAAGTAAGAACCCCCATGGATGTCTATAGGTCTGACTAAATGGCATATAACTTTGCTTTTTCTGTGGCATGTTTCATTCTTTTGAACCTTATCGGAATAAATTGATGTTCTTTAGATGCACATGTACACAAAGTGGAGGGGGGAGCATAAAAACGCAAATATTTGATGATGATTATTTACAGATAGAAAACGCTGAAAATGTTGGAATGCTGAAATTTAAACATTTAAATTTCAAATCTTACATTTTTTATAGATGTTTTGGTGTATATCAGTCTGTTAAGTGCGATATGTGATAAACGCTTTGGGTGATCATGTCTCGAAAGAGACATCACTGACTAGGTAGAAGATTATCCCGCAGTAGGTTGCCATTGCTTTCTGCGTTACACTGGTTGCCAGCCAAAGCTATAGAACCCGATGTGTCCTGTTGTTTAACCTATAACTGGATTTAAGATAAGAGACGGATTAATACCTTTCGCAAGGGTATTTGCTCGTAAGTGAATGTAAGAAATGAAACTGGAATCCGATTTCTCGTTCCGAGTCGATATCCACTGCACCACAATGCACATCCTTGGTGTATATAGTCTAACCAATTTCGATTAGTTTGTTTTTGCTTTGTTTATATTTTTACTAGCAGTATAGACCGGCGTTGCTCGGGTGTAATGAAAGCTTTAAAACTAATCCATGGTTCTGGAGCTGAAACTCTTTGGACGTTGGCACGAAAGACTAAAAAGCAAAAGTTGTTTCCAGTTAAAGCGAAACCGTAGACTGATAGAAAAATGAATGGATGTAAGTCAAATTTTGAAGTTTGGTGAGAATCGGATAAAAATTGTGGATTTGTATAAAGGACATACAGACAGATAAACAGACACACACACAAACATCTTGCCTTTTACATATATATATTATCGATTTTCTGCACTATTGTAAGAACTGCAATCTTGAAACTTCTGAATATCGTTTCTTATGTCTTTGTCTATGAGTGTATCAAATTTGATTAAAATCGGACCACTCCTTCTATAACCCGATTTTTTCGATTATCGATTTTCGATATTTATCGGGAGTACCTCGACACAAAACCTAGCTAAGAACGCTCGCAGACGCTTACAGTACAACTGTGTAAATTTTCAAGAAATTCGGTTAAGCCGTTTCATAGTCTATAGGTAACGGACACACACACACACACACACACACAGACACACACACATACACAAAGTTTCATTTATAAAATAAGTTTAGATCACTTTTTTTATTTAGTATTCAGCATTGTCATAATAAAAGACCTGCCAAGAAAAAGAGAATGAAATAAGACAAACGACGTAAATTATGTGTTGATGATCCTGCAGTTAAAGCACTTTCTATACGTGTTCGTCTTAAGAAAAAATTGTTTCCACTCTTAATTAAAGTAACATTTTTTTAAAACTGAAAATTATAGTCAGACTTATCACGGTAAGCATCTAATTAACTGAATGTGTTGTTTTGCAAAATATATTATCTTATTTAAATTACTCGAAGTTTCACCTACGTATATCTTGCGGCAATTACTACCGGTAACAGAGTCAGTTTCTCCTTCAATCTTTCACTCATTATTTTGTTTTGTAATTATTACGTCTTTTATTATTTTAGGAGAAGTTGTAACAAATGCTATGTTAAACTTAGATAAATTCTTTTCATTTTCCAGTTCTGATAAAATTGGTGACGAAAAGATATTTTGATTTGTTGGTTTTGTCAGAATGGTTCACTTTTCTATTTTTAAATATTTTACGAACATTCTGTTTCGCATTGAATATAAAGTAATTAGTCTATTGGAAGAGTTTAACACTATTTTCAATGTATTTCTCGTTTCCATATAAATATTGAGGTGACAAATTTTGTGTAATCTTAAAAAATCCTGGAAATATTTCGAAATTTATTTTGTTGTTAAGGTAAGAATAGAAGTTTATGAGATTATTTTTATTAGTTGATGTGCTATGAACTCATAGTTTGCCAGTGCAATATAACATAATATCTAGAAAGGTGTGGTGTTATTTGTTTTTGTTTCGTAAGTGAATTCTATCTTATTTTCGACTTTGTTTAATTTATCTACAAGATCAGGTAACGTAGTTTAGCGATTATATATTAATAGGGCGTCATTAATGTACAGTAAATACGTTGTTTCGGTAAACTATTATAGGAAGTCGAAGATTCAAGAAACTCTAAGAAAATACAAGCTAGAATCACACTAAGAGGAGACCCCAATGGTACCCAAATGTTTGTTTATATGAATTATTGTGAAATGTGAAATAGCATTGATTCGTGATGTGTCAGGAGATTTTTATGAGTTTAGATATTGAGGAGGAGAGGTTTCATTTTGTTTGTGATAGTTTTTATTTTTATTTTTAATGAAGCATTTATTAACAGGAATTTTAATATATAAAAATTGTAAATCTAAAATAGCCATGATTTATTTGCCCTATTTGTTCCTGTTAGAGTTTTAACCCCGTCGACTGAAACTAGTATATAATATAGCATATTTTCATATATATATATATATATATATATATATATATATATATATAAACTTATTTATAAATTGAACTCTGTGTGTGTGTCTGTGCGTGTGTGTGTCCGTTACCTATAGACTTCGAAACGGCTGAACCGATTTTCATGAAAATTTACACAGTTGTATTATATGCGTCTGCGAGTGTTCTTAGCTAGGTTTTGTGCCGAAGTACCATCCATAAATATCGAAAATCGATAATCGAAAAAATCGGGTTATAGAAGGAGTGGTCCGATTTTAATCAAATTTGATACACTCATAGGCAAAGACATAAGAAACGATATTCAGAAGTTTCAAGGTTGCAGTTCTTACAATAGTGCAGAAAATCGATATATATATATATATATATATATATATATATATATATATATATATATATATAAAAGGCAAGATGTCTGTGTGTGTGTCTGTTTATCTGCCTGTATGTATGCATTTTTTTCAGCCCTTTTATTTTAGTTTTTGCTTCGGGTTTGGTTCTAAGTAGGTATAATTGTAGGTCTTAATCACAGCCATGATACCATTTACTCAGAGAACTTATTTAGCCTTCAAAATTCAGTTTACGACGAAAAAAACTGATTTGATATCGATACCAGGAAATCAAAATTTGACTTACATCCATTCATTTTTCTTTCAGTCTACAGTTTCGCTTTAACTGGAAACAACTATTGCTTTTTAGTCTTTCGTGCCAACGTCCAAAGAGTCTGAGCTCCAGGACCATGGATTAGTTTTAAATCTTTCATTACACCCGAACAAAGCCGGGCTATACTGCTAGTATATATATAATATGATTGCTATCTTAGTGAAGAGAATAAAAATGAATCTCAGCGGGTAGTAGAAAAAGTTACGCTCAACTTATCAACGCATGCAAAGTCGAATTTTTGCGAACAATAATTAGTCAAAGAACGTGATAATGCTTAGCCGATTTCTGATGTATGTTCGACGGAAAAGCGCCCACACTTTCAGTCATTCAACACGGGAGATTATAGCCGGACGCACGTATTTGCAGACAACAGCTGCTAGGATCGCAGCATGTTCTTACTAATGAACTAATAAAAGAATGGATTCAGATTTTAAAAATAGAGCACGTGAATATAATCTGATAAAAGAACGGTACTCTTGCACATTTTCGAACGGGTTTCTATTATGAAAAATAAGCTGTCGACGATTACACATCTCTCGGCTACCATTCTTTCTTAAATTGTCCTCTCTCTGTATGGGTTTCCATTTTGCTAGGATAGTGAGGTATAAAAGGTTCTCCTGATTTGATCGGAAATGTTCAAAACTCCATTGAATAAAGTGAACAGTAAAATACTCCGCGCGGTTTAATAGAGAGTTGTGAATATTTATTTACTTTAAATTAAAATGATTTCTACTGAAAAGACGAATAATTATTTATCAGTTTAGTATTGGAATTTCCATTAAACTAACGGCTTTTCACCATAAATTATGAAATATATTTTATAAAAAACGTTTGGACGTTAGTAATTAAAAACCGAGTTAGTTTTTTTGTCGATCAACATGACAACTGCCAAGGCTGACAAGCAGTGTAGCATCTTTTTAATCGCATTACCTCACACGTAGCTGAGTAATTTATTTAATTGTATTATTCCTACAGACATAGATACGTTTATCAGGAAACAGACAGTCGCCTCTTGCTGTTGACTTCATGCCCACTTTCATATTTTTCAAATTTTTGCTCTAACCCTGATATTGAGCACTTTAACTTCAGCAATTTACATAATTCAAAACCCCACGTTGAAGGTGTCATTACAATATAATTATACACTTTCCGTTTTAAGCATATTAGTAAAGTGATTTCAATAATGTTTATTTTTGTTGAAGATTTTCCATCCTATCGGTATACAAAATTTGAATTCACGTCTTCTTTCTTATATGTTATCACCTCTTCTAAGGACATGTATTCATGAACTCCTTTTAGCTCTTCATTTGTTTATGAACGTTACAATTAGACATTACATTTGTTTTATTTCTGTTTATTTCAAACCTACATTGAGAAATTCAATATTGATTTTATTTTGAATATACACTCTTGAACAGGCGCCGGAAGTGGTCGTCAGTGACGTAAATTGGCTTGGTTCATCATAGAGTTTCGGCTCTTCCAACATTCTACACCTCATCAAGCCGACTCAATCGGAGAAGATCAAGCTCTGATCCCACTTCCGGAATCAAACGCTAGCTGAGGCGATGACTTTATAGTACATTGAACGAATCTCGACCATGTCTTCCGCGCACCTGATTGGACGTTTGTAACAACCAATCCACAGCGCGAACTGACTTTAAATGGTCGACGGCGGAACTGGTTTATCTTTGGTAAACAGTAGCTTCATTGGATAACTGAGGATGTAATTTCACGTTCTTAATCTTATGGCGAACAAAGCATTCTAGAAATTGAATAAAGTATTAAGAAACAGGACATTTCGCTAGAAACAAAGAAGAGAGTACTAGATTGCTATGTGTTGTCTGTTCTTTAATATGACAGTGAATGTTGGACAATATCATCAAAGATGAAAGAAAAACTTGAAGTAACTTAAATATCGTTCTACAGAAGGATGCGGCGAATATCATGAATCGAGCATGTGAGCAATGATGAGGTTTTGGAAATGATGGAAACAAAAAGGAAATTAATACTGAGCATCAGGAAGAGACAGCTGAAGTTTCTGGGACATGCAATGAGGAAAAGAGGGCTTGTAAAAGCTGATACTAACAGGCCAGATAGAAGGTAAAAGTGACAGGGGAAAGCAACGGACAACATATTTGAAGGTCCTAATCAGGGGGATGAAGGATCGAGGGTTGCATGGTGTAACAGAAGTGTCACCAGGGAGAGGGAGACGAGGAAAGCCATGATCACCCACGTCCTAAAAGAACAGGGCACATAGAAGAAGAATATATATGCCAATTGTTTATGAGAAATTATAATATGGGTATAAAATAGCGGGACCAATTCTATATTATAATCAATGTATAAACTGATCCCTCATTTTGTGGTCATGCTAGTTTCTATACATTTATATTCTAGATTTATGGGTTTGAGTTAGTGGTTGACAGAACGGGGGTTGCATGGTGTAACAGGAGAAGGCCTGCTAAGAGCCACCAGGGATAGGGAGACGTGGAAAGCCATGATCGCCTACGTTCTGAAGGGGCAGGGCACAGAAGAAGAAGGATCTTAATCCTCTATTTTGTTCGCCAGTCAATGTTTGGGTGATTGACTTCATTAAGCATTCCTTGTAAGTCAACTGATGATTCTAAAATTCGTACAGTTTCGTCCGAAAATCTTGGAGGGTTTAAATATTTTCTTTTTTTTTTTTATCTCTTCCTCCTGCAAATATGTTAGGTGAAGACGGTTCACATTGTGTCTCATTCATTTTTCAAAATTTATTCTATCGATATCTTTATGTAGTCGAATTATTGCAAAAGTTATCGTATAATAACTTTATAATAACTTTAACTTTACTTATTTACTCAGCTAGACCACTCATTTAATAAGCTAAACCTACAGAGCAACATCTTTACCTGGTTGGTGATGCTTATGTTCAAGAGTGAAAATAATGATTTTCAATTGTTAAGCTTAACAGCTACCATTTAATTAGGTGGTAGGTAATTGCCAAAATTTGATCTTGTTGAGTGCTTCTCCTATATGCCATGTCTCTTCTGGGTGCTGGAAACCATGGCTCTCCACAATTTCCTCCTCATAATAAATTTGGTTTTCTTTCCTAATCCCTGCTCCACCATCAATTTATTGGAGTAGATAGACTAAACTATCGCCCGGTTCACACTCCACCCACGTCTATTGAACAGGTGTAGAGGCTCATTCCTTGTTCCCTGTTTAGGATGTGGTTTCCGGCTTTCTCTTTTTCAGTCTTTTCACTCTTACGTAGCCCCCTGCACATCAGTGGCGTTACCGCCTTGCTCGGGGTGATATGATTAAAAAAAAAAAAATTAATCTCTGAGGTCAAAGATGATACGGGGTCTGTGTCGATGACATAGATATCCATATTTGGGATAATAATGATCTTGAACAAAAAGACAATATCTTCTACCTACTGTCCCAAGAAAAAGCACTTGAATATAAACCTTTCCGTAACAGAAACTTTTGTATAGGAATAAAAGCAGACTCCCACACTGAATCCTTAAAATACATTCAGGATATAGAATTAATAAATAATAAACACACCAAATCACCTGGTGTGTACATTAGTAATAAGAAATTTAATGTAGAAAAAAAGGAAATTTGCACAAATACAAGGCTGCGGTAGGTGTAATTTTGCTTAACGCCGCCAGTTGCTACAAACTCAAAACATTAACCTAAGAACCTCGAGTCATGTTCTTAAAATGTCTCGTCAGATTGAAATCTTATATATACAAAACTTGTCCAGAAATATATAGACTGTCAGATGCATATAACTGCTTTATTCGGTCAGTGGTTGATAGCCAAAACGTTTAATGGTGTTCATCTTTCTTCAAACTTTGTGAACAGGTTAAAGCATTGTACGAAATAACATAAATCCCATAACTTCAGCAGCAACAAAAACTAAGTTGATGACACATGTAACTCAAAGGGAATGTCAATGCTATAATGAAAATGGTGAGATGCCATATTATGAATCCCCCGACCAAATATATAGGACGGATTACCCAATCAATATTGAAAAAGCGATAACAGATTTGAAAAACCTATGAAAAATGATTTGAATAGAATTTCTTTTATAAATTTCAAGAGAAAGTAGAAAAGGTTGGTCGCTCAATGACTTTTGAATATTTTCTTCAACAGTGACTTGCCTCGGCGACCCAAACGGGCCAGAGTCGGGTGTATGTGTTGTAAGGGACGGTGAAATGGCGAGCGTTGGTCAGATGGAGAATCGGACAGCACTTTGTGGGAAACAGAACTGGTGTCGCTTGTTGCCGTTTATATTTACTGTGCTGAGGGCTCATTGGCTGAGTGATAGCCAGGTCTAGGGAATAAAACGTGGTATGCTCATTTTGAGAGTCGTCGTCACTAGACTGACGGCTCGATGACACTGTAAGCTCTCTGCTTTCGAGTAGAGGGTGCTCTCTGCTTTCGAGCAGAGAGCAACAAACCAGTCGTGGTTCCGCCGAAGGGTAGAACCACAACTGGGGAAAAATAGACAGACATTTTTTGGCCCAGCTATATGGCCAGGAATACCCACTATAAAATGACCATGTGTCACATCCAGCCTACGTGGGAAAGCTAGTAAATACAGTCGTCGTTGTCATTGGAGTCATCCTTTGCGCGAGAATCGCGTTTCGGGGTTTAAGACAAGACGTGTGGATTGTGTTTGCCTGGTTGAAATACTTTCCTGTGGTTGCTTCCGACTAATACATAATTCTATTTTTTCTTTTTACAGCATTTCCTTATAAGAAATATAAAATGACCATGTGTCACATCCAGCCTACGTGGGAAGGCTAGTAACTACAGTCGTCGTTGTCATTGGAGCCGTCCTTCGCGTGAGAATCGCGTTTCGGGGTTTAAGACAAGACGTGTGGATTGTGTTTGCCTGGTTGAAATACTTTCCTGTGGTTGCTTCCTACTAACACATAATTCTATTTTTTTCTTTTTAAAGCATTTCCTTATAATAAATACAAAATGACCATGTGTCACATCCAGCCTACGTGGGAAGGCTAGTAAATACAGTCGTCGTTGTCATTGGAGCCGTCCTTCGCGTGATAATCGCGTTTCGGGGTTTAAGACAAGACGTGTGGATTGTGTTTGCCTGGTTGAAATACTTTCCTGTGGTTGCTTCCTACTAACACATAATTTTCTTTTTTTTCTTTTTACAGCATTTCCTTATAAGAAATATAAAATGACCATGTATCACATCCAGCCTACGTGGGAAGGCTAGTAAATACAGTCGTCGTTGTCATTGGAGCCGACTTCGCGCGAGAATCGCGTTTCGGGGTTAAAGACATGACGTGTGGATTGTGTTTGCCTGGTTGAAATACTTTCCTGTGGTTGCTTCCTACTAACACATAATTTTCTTTTTTTCTTTTTACAGCATTTCCTTATAAGAAATATAAAATGACCATGTATCACATCCAGCCTACGTGGGAAGGCTAGTAAATACAGTCGTCGTTGTCATTGGAGTCGTCCTTCGCGTGAGAATCGCGTTTCGGGGTTTAAGACAAGACGTGTGGATTGTGTTTGCCTGGTTGAAATAGAAAATGACCATGTGTCACATCCAGCCTACGTGAGAAGGCTAGTAAATACAGTCGTCGTTGTCATTGGAGCCGTCCTTCGCGTGAGAATCGCGTTTCGGGGTTTAGGACAAGACGTGTGGATTGTGTTTGCCTGGTTGAAATAGAAAATGACCATGTGTCACATCCAGCCTACGTGGGAAGGCTAGTAAATACAGTCGTCGTTGTCATTGGAGCCGTCCTTCGCGTGAGATTTGCGTTTCGGGGTTTAAGACAAGACGTGTGGATTGTGTTTGCCTGGTTGAAATTCTTTCCTGTGGTTGCTTCCTACAACACATTATTCTCTTTTTTTTCTTTTTACAGCATTTCCTGATAAGAAATATAAAATGACCATGCGTCACATCCAGCCGACGTGGGAAGGCTAGTAAATACAGTCGTCGTTGTCATTGGAGCCGTCCTTCGCGTGAGAATCGCGTTTCGGGGTTTAAGACAAGACGTGTGGATTGTGTTTGCCTGGTTGAAATACTTTACTGTGGTTGCTTCCTACTAACACATAATTCTTTTTTTTTCTTTTTACAGCATTTCCTCATAAGAAATATAAAATGACCATGTGTCACATCCAGCCTACGTGGGAAGGCTAATAAATACAGTCGTCGGTGTCATTGGAGTCGTCCTTCGCGTGAGAATCGCGTTTCGGGGTTTAAGACAAGACGTGTGGATTGTGTTTGCCTGGTTGAAAGAGAAAATGACCATGTGTCACATCCAGCCTACGTGGGAAGGCTAATAAATACAGTCGTCGGTGTCATTGGAGTCGTCCTTCGCGTGAGAATCGCGTTTCGGGGTTTAAGACAAGACGTGTGGATTGTGTTTGCCTGGTTGAAAGAGAAAATGACCATGTGTCACTTCCAGCCTACGTGGGAAGGCTAGTAAATACAGTTGTCGTTGTCATTGGAGCCGTCCTTCGCGTGAGAATCGCGTTTCGGGGTTTAAGACATGACGTGTGGATTTAGTTTGCCTGGTTGAAATACTTTCCTGTGGTTGCTTCCAAATAACACATAATTCTTTTTTTTTCTTTTTACAGCATTTCCTTATAAGAAATATGAAATGACCATGTGTCACATCCAGCCTACGTGGGAAGGCTAGTAAATACAGTTGTCGTTGTCATTGGAGCCGTCCTTCGCTTGAGAATTGCGTTTCGGGGTTTAAGACAAGACGTGTGGATTGTGTTTGCCTGGTTGAATACTTTCCTGTGGTTGCTTCCTACTAACACATAATTCTTTTTTTCTTTTTACAGCATTTCCTCATAAGAAATATGAAATGACCATGTGTCACATCCAGCCTACGTGGGAAGGCTAGTAAATACAGTCGTCGTTGTCATTGGAGCCGTCCTTCGCGTGAAAATAGCATTTCGGAGTTTAAGACAAGACGTATGGATTGTGTTTGCCTGGTTGTAATACTTTCCTGTGGTTGCTTCCTACTAACAAATAATTCTTTTTTTTTTCTTTTTACAGCATTTCCTTATAAGAAATATAAAATGAACATGTGTCACATCTAGCTTACGTGGGAAGGCTAGTAAATACATTTGTCGTTGTCATTGGAGCCGTCCTTCGCGTGAGAATCGCGTTTCGGGGTTTAAGACAAGACGTGTTGATTTTGTTTGCCTGGTTGAAATACTTTCCTGTGGTTGCTTCCTACTAACACATAATTCTTTTTTTATCTTTTTACAGCATTTCCTTATAAGAAATATAACATGACCATGTGTCACATCCAGCCTAGGTGGGAACGCTAGTAAATACAGTCGTCGTTGTCATTGGAGCGGTCCTTCGCGTGAAAATAGCATTTCGGAATTTAAGACAAGATGTGTGGATTGTGTTTGCCTGGTTGAATACTTTCCTGTGGTTGCTTCCTACTAACAGATAATTCTCTTTTTTTTCTTTTTACAGCATTTCCTTATAAGAAATATAAAATGACAATTTGTTACATCCAGCCTACGTGGGAAGGCTAGTAACTACAGTCGTCGTTGTCATTGGAGCCGTCCTTTGCGTGAGAATCGCGTTTCGGGGTTTAAGACAAGACGTGTGGATTGTGTTTGCCTGGTTGAAATACTTTCCTGTGGTTGCTTCCTAGTAATACATAATTGTTTTTTTTTCGGTTTACAGCATTTCCTTATGAGAAATATAAAATGACCATGTGTCACATCCAGCCTACGTGGGAAGGCTAGTAAATACAGTCGTCGTTGTGATTGGAGCCGTCCTTCGCGTGAGAATCGCGTTTCGGGGTTTAAGATAAGACGTGTGGATTGTGTTTGCCTGGTTGAAATAAAAAATGACCATGTGTCACATCCAGCCTACGTGGGAAGGCTAGTAAATACAGTCGTCGTTGTCATTGGAGCCGACCTTCGCGGGAGAATCGCGTTTCGGGGTTTAAGACAAGACGTGTGGATTGTGTTTGCCTGGTTGAAATTCTTTCCTGTGGTTGCTTCCTACTAATACATAATTCTTTTTTTTTCTTTTTACAGCATTTCTTTATAAGAAATATAAAATGACCATGTGTCACATCCAGCCTGCGTGGGAAGGCTAGTAAATACAGTCGTCGTTGTCATTGGAGCCGTCCTTTGCCTGAGAATCGCGTTTCGGGGTTTAAAACAAGACGTGTGGATTGTGTTTGCCTGGCTGAAATACTTTCCTGTGGTTGCTTCCTACTAACACATAATTCTTTTTTTTTCTTTTGCAGCATTTCCTTATAAAAAATATAAAATCACCATGTGTCACATCCATCCTACGTGGGAAGGCTAATAAATACAGTCGTCGTTGTCATTGAAGCCGTCCTTCGCGTGAGAATCGCATTTCGGGGTTTAAGACAAGACGTGTGGATTGTGTTTGCCTGGTTGAAATACTTTCCTGTGGTTGCTTCCTAGTAATACATAATTCTTTTTTTTGCTGTTTACAGCATTTCCTCATAAGAAATATAAAATGACCATGTGTCACATCCAGCCTACGTGAGAAGGCTAGTAAATACAGTCGTCGTTGTGATTGGAGCCGTCCTTCGCGTGAGAATCGCGTTTCGGGGTTTAAGACAAGACGTGTGGATTGTGTTTGCCTGGTTGAAATAGAAAATGACCATGTGTCACATCCAGCCTACGTGGGAAGGCTAGTAAATACAGTCGTCGTTGTCATTGGAGCCGTCCTTCGCGTGAGATTTGCGTTTCGGGGTTTAAGACAAGACGTGTGGATTGTGTTTGCCTGGTTGAAATTCTTTCCTGTGGTTGCTTCCTACAACACATTATTCTCTTTTTTTTCTTTTTACAGCATTTCCTGATAAGAAATATAAAATGACTATGTGTCACATCCAGCCTACGTGGGAAGGCTAGTAAATACAGTCGTCGTTGTCATTGGAGCCGTCCTTCGCGTGAGAATAGCATTTCGGAGTTTAAGACAAGACGTATGGATTGTGTTTGCCTGGTTGTAATACTTTCCTGTGGTTGCTTCCTACTAACAAATAATTCTTTTTTTTTCTTTTTACAGCTTTTCCTCATAAGAAATATAAAATGACCATGTGTCACATCCAGCCTACGTGGGAAGGCTAGTAAATACAGTCGTCGTTGTAATTGGAGCCGTCCTTCGCGTGAGAATAGCATTTCGGAGTTTAAGACAAGACGTATGGATTGTGTTTGCCTGGTTGTAATACTTTCCTGTGGTTGCTTCCTACTAACAAATAATTCTTATTTTTTCTTTTTACAGCATTTCCTTATAAGAAATATAAAATGAACATGTGTCACATCCAGCTTACGTGGGAAGGCTAGTAAATACAGTTGTCGTTGTCATTGGAGCCGTCCTTCGCGTGAGAATTGCGTTTCGAGGTTTAAGACAAGACGCGTGGATTGTGTTTGCCTGGTTGAAATACTTTCCTGTGGTTGCTTCCTGCTATTACTTAATTCTTTTTTTTTTCTTTTTACAGCATTTCCTTATAAGAAATATAAAATGACCATGTGTCACATCCAGCCTACGTGGGAAGGCTAGTAAATACAGTCGTCGTTGTGATTGGAGCCGTCCTTCGCGTGAGAATCGCGTTTCGGGGTTTAAGATAAGACGTGTGGATTGTGTTTGCCTGGTTGAAATAAAAAATGACCATGTGTCACATCCAGCCTACGTGGGAAGGCTAGTAAATACAGTCGTCGTTGTGATTGGAGCCGTCCTTCGCGTGAGAATCGCGTTTCGGGGTTTAAGATAAGACGTGTGGATTGTGTTTGCCTGGTTGAAATAAAAAATGACCATGTGTCACATCCAGCCTACGTGGGAAGGCTAGTAAATACAGTCGTCGTTGTCATTGGAGCCGTCCTTCGCGTGAGAATCGCGTTTCGGGGTTTAAAACAAGACGTGTGGATTGTGTTTGCCTGGTTGAAATACTTTCCTGTGGTTGCTTTCTACTAATACATAATTCTTTTTTTTTCTTTTACAGCATTTCCTTATAAGAAATATAAAATCACCATGTGTCACATCCAGCCTACGTGGGAAGGCTAATAAATACCGTCGTCGTTGTCATTGAAGCCGTCCTTCGCGTGAGAACCGCATTTCGGGGTTTAAGACAAGACGTGTGGATTGTGTTTGCCTGGTTGAAATACTTTCCTGTGGTTGCTTCCGACTAATACATAATTCTTTTTTTTTCTTTTACAGCATTTCCTTATAAAAAATATAAAATCACCATGTGTGACATCCAGCCTACGTGGGAAGGCTAGTAAATACAGTCGTCGTTGTCATTGGAGCCGTCCTTTGCCTGAGAATCGCGTTTCGGGGTTTAAGATAAGACGTGTGGATTGTGTTTGCCTGGTTGAAATAAAAAATGACCATGTGTCACATCCAGCCTACGTGGAAAGGCTAGTAAATACAGTCGTCGTTGTCATTGGAGCCGTCCTTCGCGTGAGAATCGCGTTTCGGGGTTTAAAACAAGACGTGTGGATTGTGTTTGCCTAGTTGAAATACTTTCCTGTGGTTGCTTTCTACTAATACATAATTCTTTTTTTTTCTTTTTACAGCATTTCTTTATAAGAAATATAAAATGACCATGTGTCACATCCAGCCTGCGTGGGAAGGCTAGTAAATACAGTCGTCGTTGTCATTGGAGCCGTCCTTTGCTTGAGAATCGCGTTTCGGGGTTTAAAACAAGACGTGTGGATTGTGTTTGCCTGGTTGAATATTTTCCTGTGGTTGCTTCCTACTAATACATAATTCTTTTTTTTTTCTTTTTACAGCATTTCTTTATAAGAAATATAAAATTACCATGTGTCACATCCAGCCTACGTGGGAAGGCTAGTAAATACAGTCGTCGTTGTCATTGGAGCCGTCCTTTGCGTGAGAATCGCGTTTCGGGGTTTAAAACAAGACGTGTGGATTGTGTTTGCCTGGTTGAAATAGAAAATGACCATGTGTCACATCCAGCCTACGTGGGAAGGCTAGTAAATACAGTCGTCGTTGTCATTGGAGCCGTCCTTCGCGTGAGAATCGCGTTTCGGGTTTTAGGACAAGAGGTGTGGATTGTGTTTGCCTGGTTGAAATACTTTCCTGTGGTTGCTTCCTAGTAATACATAATTGTTTTTTTTTCGGTTTACAGCATTTCCTTATGAGAAATATAAAATGACCATGTGTCACGTCCAGCCTACGTGGGAAGGCTAGTAAATACAGTCGTCGTTGTGATTGGAGCCGTCCTTCGCGTGAGAATCGCGTTTCGGCGTTTAAGACAAGACGTGTGGATTGTGTTTGCCTGGTTGAAATAGAAAATGACCATGTGTCACATCCAGCCTACGTGGGAAGGCTAGTAAATACAGTCGTCGTTGTCATTGGAGCCGTCCTTCGCGTGAGAATTGCGTTTCGGGGTTTAAGACAAGACGTGTGGATTGTGTTTGCCTGGTTGAAATACTTTCCTGTGGTTGCTTCCTACAACACATAATTCTTTTTTTTCTTTTTACAGCATTTCCTTATAAGAAATATGAAATGACCATGTGTCACATCCAGCCTATGTGGGTAGGCTAGTAAATAAAGTTGTCGCTGTCATTGGAGCCGTCCTTCGCGTGAGAATCGCGTTTCGGGGTTTAAGACAAGACGTGTGGATTGTGTTTGCCTGGTTGAAATACTTTCCTGTGGTTGCTTCCTACTAACACATAATTCCTTTTTTTTTTACAGCATTTCCTTATGAGAATTATAAAATGACCATGTGTCACATCCAGCTTACGTGGGAAGGCTAGTAAATACAGTCGTCGTTGTCATTGGAGCCGTCGTTCGCGTGAGAATCGCGTTTCGGGGTTTAAGACAAGACGTGTGGATTGTGTTTGCCTGGATGAAATAGAAAATGACCATGTGTCACATCCAGCCTACGTGGGAAGGCTACTAAAGACAGTCGTCGTTGTCATTGGAGCCGTCCTTCGCGTGAGAATCGCGTTTCGGGGTTTAAGACAAGACGTGTGGATTGTGTTTGCCTGGTTGAAATAGAAAATAACCATGTGTCACATCCAGCCTATGTGGGAAGGCTACTAAAGACAGTCGTCGTTGTGATTGGAGCCGTCCTTCGCGTGAGAATCGCGTTTCGGGGTTTAAGAAAAGTAGTGTGGATTGTGTTTGCCTGGTTGAAATAGAAAATGACCATGTGTCACATCCAGCCTATGTGGGAAGGCTAGTAAATACAGTCGTCGTTGTCATTGGAGCCGTCCTTCGCGTGAGAATTGCGTTTCGGGGTTTAAGACAAGACGTGTGGATTGTGTTTGCCTGGTTGAAATACTTTCCTGTGGTTGCTTCCTACAACACATAATTCTTTTTTTTCATTTTACAGCATTTCCTTATAAGAAATATGAAATGACCATGTGTCACATCCAGCCTACGTGGGAAGGCTAATAAATACAGTTGTCGCTGTCATTGGAGCCGTCCTTCGCGTGAGAATCGCGTTTCGGGGTTTAAGACAAGACGTGTGGATTGTGATTGCCTGGTTGAAATACTTTCCTGTGGTTGCTTCCTACTAACACATAATTCTATTTTTTTCTTTTTGCAGCATTTCCTTATAAGAAATATAAAATGACCATGTGTCACATCCATCCTACGTGGGAAGGCTAGTAAATACAGTCGTCGTTGTCATTGGAGCCGTCCTTCGCGTGAGAATCGCTTTTCGGGGTTTAAGACAAGACGTGTGGATTGTGTTTGCCTGGTTGAAATACTTTCCTGTGGTTGCTTCCTACTAACACATAATTCTTATTTTTTCTTTTTACAGCATTTCCTTATAAGAAATATAAAATGACCATGTATCACATCCAGCCTACGTGGGAAGGCTAGTAAATACAGTCGTCGTTGTCATTGGAGCCGTCCTTCGCGTGAGAATCGCTTTTCGGGGTTTAAGACAAGACGTGTGGATTGTGTTTGCCTGGTTGAAATACTTTCCTGTGGTTGCTTCCTACTAACACATAATTCTTATTTTTTCTTTTTACAGCATTTCCTTATAAGAAATATAAAATGACCATGTATCACATCCAGCCTACGTGGGAAGGCTAGTAAATACATTTGTCGTTGTCATTGGAGCCGTCCTTCGCGTGAGAATCGCGTTTCGGGGTTTAAGACAAGACGCGTGGATTGTGTTTGCCTGGTTGAAATACTTTCCTGTGGTTGCTTCCTACTAACACATAATTCTTATTTTTTCTTTTTACAGCATTTCCTTATAAGAAATATAAAATGACCATGTATCACATCCAGCCTACGTGGGAAGGCTAGTAAATACAGTTGTCGTTGTCATTGGAGCCGTCCTTCGCTTGAGAATAGCGTTTCGAGGTTTAAGACAAGACGCGTGGATTGTGTTTGCCTGGTGGAAATACTTTCCTGTGGTTGCTTCCTGCTATTACTTAATTCTTTTTTTTTCTTCTTACAGCATTTCCTTATAAGAAATATAAAATGACCATGTGTCACATCCAGCCTACGTGGGAAGGCTAGTAAATACAGTTGTCGTTGTCATTGGAGCCGTCCTTCGCTTGAGAATAGCGTTTCGAGGTTTAAGACAAGACGCGTGGATTGTGTTTGCCTGGTGGAAATACTTTCCTGTGGTTGCTTCCTGCTATTACTTAATTCTTTTTTTTTTCTTTTTACAGCATTTCCTTATAAGAAATATAAAATGACCATGAGTCACATCCAGCCTACGTGGGAAGGCTAGTAAATACAGTTGTCGTTGTCATTGGAGCCGTCCTTCGCGTGAAAATAGCATTTCGGTATTTAAGACAAGATGTGTGGATTGTGTTTGCCTGGTTGAAATACTTTCCTGTGGTTGCTTCCTGCTAATACTTACTTCTTTTTTTTTCTTTTTACAGCATTTCCTCATAAGAAATATAAAATGACAATTTGTTACATCCAGCCTACGTGGGAAGGCTAGTAAATACAGTCGTCGTTGTGATTGGAGCCGTCCTTCGCGTGAGAATCGCGTTTCGTGGTTTAAGATAAGACGTGTGGATTGTGTTTGCCTGGTTGAAATAGAAAATGACTATGTGTCACATCCAGCCTATTTGGGAAGTCTAGTAAATACAATCATCGTTGACATTGGAGCCGTCGTTCGCGTGAGAATCGCGTTTCGGGGTTCAAGACAAGACGTGTGTATTGTGTTTGCCTGGTTGAAATACTTTCCTGTGTTTGCTTCCTACTAATACTTAATACTTTTTTTTTCTTTTTACAGCATTTCCTTATAAGAAATATAAAATGACCATGTGTCACATCCCGCTTACGTGGGAAGGCTAATAAATACAGTTGTCGTTGTCATTGGAGCCGTCCTTCGCGTGAGAATTGCGTTTCGAGGTTTAAGACAAGGCGCGTGGATTGTGTTTGCCTGGTTGAAATACTTTCCTGTGGTTGCTTCCTACTAACACATAATTCTAATTTTTTCTTTTTACAGCATTTCCTTATAAGAAATATAAAATGACCATGTATCACATCCAGCCTACGTGGGAAGGCTAGTAAATACAGTCGTCGTTGTCATTGGAGCCGTCCTTCGCGTGAGAATCGCTTTTCGGGGTTTAAGACAAGACGTGTGGATTGTGTTTGCCTGGTTGAAATACTTTCCTGTGGTTGCTTCCTACTAACACATAATTCTTATTTTTTCTTTTTACAGCATTTCCTTATAAGAAATATAAAATGACCATGTATCACATCCAGCCTACGTGGGAAGGCTAGTAAATACATTTGTCGTTTTCATTGGAGCCGTCCTTCGCGTGAGAATCGCTTTTCGGGGTTTAAGACAAGACGCGTGGATTGTGTTTGCCTGGTTGAAATACTTTCCTGTGGTTGCTTCCTACTAACACATAATTCTTATTTTTTCTTTTTACAGCATTTCCTTATAAGAAATATAAAATGACCATGTATCACATCCAGCCTACGTGGGAAGGCTAGTAAATACAGTCGTCGTTGTCATTGGAGCCGTCCTTCGCGTGAGAATCGCTTTTCGGGGTTTAAGACAAGACGTGTGGATTGTGTTTGCCTGGTTGAAATACTTTCCTGTGGTTGCTTCCTACTAACACATAATTCTAATTTTTTCTTTTTACAGCATTTCCTTATAAGAAATATAAAATGACCATGTATCACATCCAGCCTACGTGGGAAGGCTAGTAAATACATTTGTCGTTTTCATTGGAGCCGTCCTTCGCGTGAGAATAGCGTTTCGAGGTTTAAGACAAGACGCGTGGATTGTGTTTGCCTGGTGGAAATACTTTCCTGTGGTTGCTTCCTGCTATTACTTAATTCTTTTTTTTTCTTTTTACAGCATTTCCTTATAAGAAATATAAAATGACCATGTGTCACATCCAGCCTACGTGGGAAGGCTAGTAAATACAGTTGTCGTTGTCATTGGAGCCGTCCTTCGCGTGAAAATAGCATTTCGGTATTTAAGACAAGATGTGTGGATTCTGTTTGCCTGGTTGAAATACTTTCCTGTGGTTGCTTCCTGCTAATACTTACTTCTTTTTTTTTTCTTTTTACAGCATTTCCTCATAAGAAATATAAAATGACAATTTGTTACATCCAGCCTACGTGGGAAGGCTAGTAAATACAGTCGTCGTTGTGATTGGAGCCGTCCTTCGCGTGAGAATCGCGTTTCGTGGTTTAAGATAAGACGTGTGGATTGTGTTTGCCTGGTTGAAATAGAAAATGACTATGTGTCACATCCAGCCTATTTGGGAAGTCTAGTAAATACAATCGTCGTTGACATTGGAGCCGTCGTTCGCGTGAGAATCGCGTTTCGGGGTTCAAGACATGACGTGTGTATTGTGTTTGCCTGGTTGAAATACTTTCCTGTGTTTGCTTCCTACTAATACTTAATACTTTTTTTTTCTTTTTACAGCATTTCCTTATAAGTAATATAAAATTACCATGTGTCACATCCCGCTTACGTGGGAAGGCTAGTAAATACAGTTGTCGTTGTCATTGGAGCCGTCCTTCGCGTGAGAATTGCGTTTCGAGGTTTAAGACAAGGCGCGTGGATTGTGTTTGCCTGGTTGAAATACTTTCCTGTGGTTGCTTCCTACTAATACTTAATTCTTTTTTTTTCTTTTTACAGCATTTCCTTATAAGAAATATAAAATGACCATGTGTCACATCCAGCCTACGTGGGAAGGCTAGTAAATACAGTCGTCGTTGTCATTGGAGCCGTCCTTCGCGTGAGAATCGCGTTTCGGGGTTTAAGACAAGACGTGTGGATTGTGTTTGCCTGGTTGAAATATTTTCCTGTGGTTGCTTCCTACTAACACATAATTCTCTATTTTTTTCTTTTTACAGCATTTCCTTATAAGAAATATAAAATGACAATTTGTTACATCCAGCCTACGTGGGAAGGCGAGTAAATACAGTCGTCGTTGTCATTGGAGCCGTCATTTGCGTGAGAATCGCGTTTCGGGGTTTAAGACAAGACGTGTGGATTGTGTTTGCCTGGTTGAAATACTTTCCTGTGGTTGCTTCCTACTAACACATAATTCTTTTTTTTTTTACAGCATTTCCTTATGAGAATTATAAAATGACCATGTGTCACATCCAGCCTACGTGGGAAGGCTAATGTAAATACAGTCATCGTTGTCATTGGAGCCGTCGTTCGCGTGAGAATCGCGTTTCGGGGTTTAAGACAAGACGTGTGGATTGTGTTTGCCTGGTTGAAATAGAAAATGACCATGTGTCACATACAGCCTACGTGGGAAGGCTACTAAAGACAGTCGTCTTTGTCATTGGAGCCGTCCTTCGCGTGAGAATCGCGTTTCGGGGTTTAAGACAAGACGCGTGGATTGTGTTTGCCTGGTTGAAATACTTTCCTGTGGTTGCTTCCTACTAATACATAAATCTTTTTATTGCTTCTTACAGCATTTCCTTATAGGAAATATAAAATAACCATGTGTCACATCCAGCCTACGTGGGAAGGCTAGTAAATACAGTCGTCGTTGTCATTGGAGCCGTCCTTCGCGTGAAAATAGCATTTCGGAGTTTAAGACAAGACGTGTGGATTGTGTTTGCCTGGTTGAAATACTTTCCTGTGGTTGCTTCCTACTAACACATAATTTTAATTTTTTCTTTTTACAGCATTTCCTTATAAGAAATATAAAATGACCATGTATCACATCCAGCCTACGTGGGAAGGCTAGTAAATACAGTCGTCGTTGTCATTGGAGCCGTCCTTCGCGTGAGAATCGCGTTTCGGGGTTTAAGACAAGACGTGTTGATTTTGTTTGCCTGGTTGAAATACTTTCCTGTGGTTGCTTCCTACTAACACATAATTCTATTTTTTTTCTTTTTAAAGCATTTCCTCATAATAAATATAAAATGACCATGTGTCACATCCATCCTACGTGGGAAGGCTAGTAAATACAGTCGTCGTTGTCATTGGAGCCGTCCTTCGCGTGATAATCGCGTTTCGGGGTTTAAGACAAGACGTGTGGATTGTGTTTGCCTGGTTGAATACTTTCCTGTGGTTGCTTCCTACTAATACATAATTCTTTTTTTGTCTTTTTACAGCATTTCCTTATAAGAAATATAAAATGACCATGTGTCACATCCAGCCTACGTGGGAAGGCTAGTAAATACTGTCGTCGTTGTCATTGGAGCCGTCCTTCGCGTGAAAATAGCATTTCGGAGTTTAAGACAAGATGTGTGGATTGTGTTTGCCTGGTTGAAATACTTTCCTGTGGTTGCTTCCTACTAACACATAATTTTAATTTTTTCTTTTTACAGCATTTCCTTATAAGAAATATAAAATGACCATGTATCACATCCAGCCTACGTGGGAAGGCTAGTAAATACAGTCGTCGTTGTCATTGGAGCCGTCCTTCGCGTGAGAATCGCGTTTCGGGGTTTAAGATAAGACGTGTGGATTGTGTTTGCCTGGTTGAAATAGAAAATGACTATGTGTCACATCCAGCCTATGTGGGAAGGCTAGTAAATACAGTTGTCGCTGTCATTGGAGCCGTCTTTGGCGTGAGAATCGCGATTCGGGGTTTAAGACAAGACGTGTGGATTGTGTTTGCCTGGTTGAAATTCTTTCCAGTGGTTGCTTCCTACTAACACATAATTCTTTTTTTTTTTACAGCATTTCCTTATGAGAAATATAAAATGACCATGTGTCACATCCAGCCTACGTGGGAAGGCTAGTATATAGAGTCGTCGTTGTCATTGGAGCCGTCCTTCCCGTGAGAATCGCGTTTCAGGGTTTAAGACAAGGCGCGTGGATTGTGTTTGCCTGGTTCGAAATACCTGCAACAGATTGCTTCACTAATACTTAATTCACTTTTTTTTTTCTTTTTACAGCGTTTCCTTATGAGAAATATAAAATGACCATGTGTCACATCCAGCCTACGTGGGAAGGCTAGTATATACAATCGTCGTTGTCATTGGAATAATCCTTCGCGTGAGAATCGCGTTTCGGGGTTTAAGACAAGACGTGTGGATATCGTTGCCTGGTTGAAATGAAAATGACCATGTGTCACATCCAGCCTACATTAGGAAGGCTACTAAAGACGATCGTCGTTGTCGTTGGAGCCGTCGTAGTAGGGAGTGCGTTTCGAGTTTAAGACAAGACGTGTGGATTGTGTTTTCGGATTGAAATACTTTCCTGTGGTTGCTTTACTAACACATAATTCTCTTTTTTTCTTTTACAGCATTTCCCTTGAAAAGTGGTGACAATTGTTACGCTCCAGCCTACGTGGGAAGGCGAGTAATGCGATCCGTCGATGGCCCATCGTTGGAGCCGTCCTTTGCGTGAGAATCGCGTTTCGAGGTTTAAGACAAGACGTGTGGATTATTGTTTTATAGTTGAAATAAGAAAATGACCATGTATGCATCCAGCCTACGTGGAAGCTGTGAACAGTCGTCGTTGTCATTGGAACCGTCCTTCGCGTGGCGGTGCGTTTCAGAGTTTGAACCAGACGTGTGGATTGTGTTTGCCTGATTCAGAAATACTTTCCTGTGGTTGCTTCCTACTAACACATAATTTATGATTTTCTTTTTTGGCATTTCCACTTATAAGAAATATAAAATGACCGTGTCCTTCAGCCTACGTGGAGGGCTATAAATGCGATCGTCGTTGTCCATTGGGCCGTCAATAAGCATTTAATTGCGTTTCGAGGTTTGAACCAAGACGTGGATTGTGTTTGCCTGGATTGATACTTTCCTGTGGTTGCTTCCTACTAACATAATTTAATTTTTCTTTTTACAGCATTTTCCTTTCAAAAATATAAAATGACCGTGTATCACATCCAGCCTACGTGGAAGGCTGGTAAATACAATCGTCGTTGTCGGTGGAGCCACGTCCTTGGCGAAATCGCGTTTCGGGGTTTGAACAAGTCGTGGATTGTGTTTGACAGTTTAGAAATACTTTCCTGTGGTTGCTTCCTACTAACACATAATTTTAATTTTTTCTTTTTACAACATTTTCGTATAAAAATAAAATGACCATGTGTCCATCCAGCCTACGTGGGAAGGCAAAGTAATACAGTCGTCGTTGTCGTTGAACCATCCTTCGTGAAGAATCGCCGTTTCGAGGTTCCGGGGTGGTCAACGTGTGGATTGTGTTCCAATGGTTCTGAAATACTTTCCTGTTGGTTCTTCCTACTAACGCAATTTTAATTTTTCTTTTTACAACGTTTCCTTATAATAAATATAAAATGACCATGTGTCACATCCAGCCTACGTGGGAAGGCTAGTAAATACAGTCGTCGTTGTCATTGGAGCCGTCCTTCGCGTGAGAATCGCGTTTCGGGGTTTAAGACAAGACGTGTGGATTGTGTTTGACTGGTTGAAATACTTTCCTGTGGTTGCTTCCTACTAACACATAATTCTTTTTTTTCTTTTTACAGCATTTCCTTATAAGAAATATAAAATGACCATGTGTCACATACAGCCGATGTGGGAAGGCTAGTAAATACAGTCGTCGTTGTCATTGGAGCCGTCCTTCGCGTGAGAATCGCGTTTCGGGGTTTAAGATAAGACGTGTGGATTGTGTTTGCCTGGTTGAAATAGAAAATGACCAAGTGTCACATCCAGCCTACGTGGGAAGGCTAGTAAATACAGTCGTCGTTGTCATTGGAGCCGTCCTTCGCGTGAGAATTGCGTTTCGGGGTTTAAGACAAGACGTGTGCATTGTGTTTGCCTGGTTGAAATACTTTCCCGTAAATAAGCTTCTCACAACACATAATTTCTTTTTTTTTTCTTTTTTACAGCATTTTTATAAGAAATATAAATTGACCATGTGTCAACATCCAGCCTATGTGGGTAGGCTAGTAAATACAGTTGTCGCTGTCATTGGAGCCGTCATTCGCGTGAGAATCGCGTTTCGTGGTTTAAGACAAGACGTGTGGATTGTGTTTGCCTGGTTGAAATTCTTCCTGTTGTTGCTTCCTACCAACACACACCCCTTTTTTTTTTTTTTTACAGCATTTCCTTATAAGAAATATAAATGACCATGTGTCAGCATCCAGCCGACGTGGAAGGCTAGTAACACAGTTGTCGTTGTCATTGGAGTCAGTCCTCGTGGAAAAATAGTATTCGAATTTAAGACAAGATGTGTGGATTGTGTTTGCCTGCTGAAATTCTTTCCTGTGTATGCTCATTAACACATAATTTCTTTTTTTTTTTTTTTCACAGCATTTCTTTATAAGAAATATAAAATGACCATGTGTCACATCCAGCTGACGTGGGAAGGCTAGTAAATACAGTCGTCGTTGTCATTGGAGCCGTCCTTTGCGTGAGAATCGTATTTGGGTTTCAGCACAAGACGTGTGGATTGTGTTTGCCTGGTTGAAATACTTTCCTGTGGTTGCTTCACCAACACATAATTCTTTTTTTTTTACAGTATTTCTTATGAGAATTATAAAATGACCATGTGCTTGATCTAGCCCACGTGGGAAGGCTAGTAAACACAGTCGTCGTTGTGATTGAGCGTCCTTCGCGTGAGAATCTCGCGTTTTCGGGGTTTAAGATAAGACGTGTGGATTGTGTTTGCCTTGGTTGAAATAGAAAATGACCAAGTGTCACATCCAGCTTACGTGGGAAGGCTAGTGTCACAGTTGTCGTTGTCATTGGAGCCGTCCTTCATGGAGAATTGCGTTTCGAGGTTTCAATATTGCACGCGTGGATTGTGTCGGCCTGGTTGAAATACTTTCCTGTGTTGCTCTCGTCAATGCCAATTTTAATTTTTTCTTTTTACAGTATTTCCTTATAAGAAATATAAAATGACCATGTATCACATCCAGCCTACGTGGGAAGCGTTTGTGCAACACAATCGTCGTTGTCATTGGAGCGTCTCGTGAGAATCGCGTTTCGGGTTTAAGACAAGTCGTGTGGATTGTGTTTGACTGGTTGAAATACTTTCCTGTGGTTAAGCCTTCCAGCCAACACATAATTTTAATTTTTTCTTTTTACAGCATTTCCTTATAAGAAATATAAACATCATGTATCACATCCAGTCACGTGGTGTTGGGCTAGTAAGACAGCTTGTCGTTGTCATTGGAGCCGTCCTTCGCGTGAGAACGGTGTTTCGTGTTTAAGACAAGTCGTGTGGGATTGTGTTTGACCGGTTGGGAAATACTTTCCTGTGGTTGCTTCCTACTAACACATAATTTTATTTTTCTTTACAGTACTTCTCATAAGAAATATAAAATGACCATGTGTCACATACAGCCGATGTGGGGAAGGCCAGTAAATACAGTCGTCGTTGTCATTGGAGTTTCGTCTCATGTGAGAATTTACAGTTTTGCTTGGTGATAAGACGTGTGATTGTGCTTGCCTGGCTGAAACAGAAAATGACCGGCGTCATCCAGCTCACGTGGAAGGCTAGCAAATACAGTCGTCGTTGTCATTGTCATCCTTCGCGTGAGAATTATGTTTCGGGGTTTAAGACAAGACGTGTGCATTGTGTTTGCCTGGTTGAAATACTTTCCTGTAGTTGCTTCCTACAACACATAATTCTTTTTTTTCTTTTTACAGCATTTCCTTATAAGAAATATAAATTGACCATGTGTCACATCCAGCCTATGTGGGTAGGCTAGTAAATACAGTTGTCGCTGTCATTGGAGCCGTCATTCGCGTGAGAATCGCGTTTCGTGGTTTAAGACAAGACGTGTGGATTGTGTTTGCCTGGTTGAAATTCTTTCCTGTGGTTGCTTCCTACTAACACATAATTCCCTTTTTTTTTTTTTTTACAGCATTTCCTTATAAGAAATATAAAATGACCATGTGTCACATCCAGCCGACGTGGGAAGGCTAGTAAATACAGTTGTCGTTGTCATTGGAGCCGTCCTTCGCGTGAAAATAGCATTTCGGAATTTAAGACAAGATGTGTGGATTGTGTTTGCCTGGTTGAAATTCTTTCCTGTGGTTGCTTCCTACTAACACATAATTCCCTTTTTTTTTTTTTTACAGCATTTCCTTATAAGAAATATAAAATGACCATGTGTCACATCCAGCCGACGTGGGAAGGCTAGTAAATACAGTCGTCGTTGTCATTGGAGCCGTCCTTTGCGTGAGAATCGCGTTTCGGGGTTTAAGACAAGACGTGTGGATTGTGTTTGCCTGGTTGAAATACTTTCCTGTGGTTGCTTCCTACTAACACATAATTCCTTTTTTTTTTACAGCATTTCCTTATGAGAATTATAAAATGACCATGTGTCACATCCAGCCCACGTGGGAAGGCTAGTAAATACAGTCGTCGTTGTGATTGGAGCCGTCCTTCGCGTGAGAATCGCGTTTCGGGGTTTAAGATAAGACGTGTGGATTGTGTTTGCCTGGTTGAAATAGAAAATGACCAAGTGTCACATCCAGCTTACGTGGGAAGGCTAGTAAATACAGTTGTCGTTGTCATTGGAGCCGTCCTTCGCGTGAGAATTGCGTTTCGAGGTTTAAGACAAGACGCGTGGATTGTGTTTGCCTGGTTGAAATACTTTCCTGTGTTTGCTTCCAACTGATACTTAATTCTTTTTTTTTTCTTTTTACAGCATTTTCATATAAGAAATATAAAATGACCATGTGTCACATCCAGCCTACGTGGGAAGGCTAGTAAATACAGTTGTCGTTGTCATTGGAGCCGTCCTTCGCGTGAGAATTGCGTTTCGAGGTTTAAGACAAGACGCGTGGATTGTGTTTGCCTGGTTGAAATACTTTCCTGTGGTTGCTTCCTACTAACACATAATTCTCTTTTTTTTTCTTTTTACAGCTTTTCCTTATAAGAAATATAAAATGACAATTTGTTACATCCAGCCTACGTGGGAAGGCTAGTAAATACAGTCGTCGTTGTCATTGAAGCCGTCCTTTGCGTGAGAATCGCGTTTCGGGGTTTAAGACAAGACGTGTGGATTGTGTTTGCCTGGTTGAAATACTTTCCTGTGGTTGCTTCCTACTAACACATAATTCTTTTTTTTTTTACAGCATTTCCTTATGAGAATTATAAAATGACCATGTGTCACATCCAGCCTACGTGGGAAGGCTATTAAATACAGTCGTCGTTGTCATTGGAGCCGTCGTTCGCGTGAGAATCGCGTTTCGGGGTTTAAGACAAGACGTGTGGATTGTGTTTGCCTGGTTGAAATAGAAAATGACCATGTGTCACATCCAGCCTACGTGGGAAGGCTACTAAAGATAGTCGTCGTTGTCATTGGAGCCGTCTTTCGCGTGAGAATCGCGTTTCGGGGTTTAAGACAAGACGTGTGGATTGTGTTTGCCTGGTTGAAATACTTTCCTGTGGTTGCTTCCTACTAACACATAATTCTTTTTTTTTCTTTTTACAGCATTTCCTCATAAGAAATATAAAATGACCATGTGTCACATCCAGCCGATGTGGGAAGGCTAGTAAATACAGTCGTCGTTGTCATTGGAGCCGTCCTTCGCGTGAGAACCGCGTTCCGGGGTTTAATGACAAGACGTGTGGATTGTGTTTGCCTGGTTGAAATACTTTCCTGTGGTTGCTTCCTACTAACACATAATTCTCTTTTTTTTCTTTTTAGGGCATTTCCTTATAAGAAACATAAAATTACCATGTGTCACATCCAGCCTACGTGGGAAGGCTAGTAAATACAGTTGTCGTTGTCATTGGAGCCGTCCTTCGCGTGAGAATTGCGTTTCGAGGTTTAAGACAAGACGCGTGGATTGTGTTTGCCTGGTTGAAATTCTTTCCTGTGGTTGCTTCCTACTAACACATAATTCTCTTTTTTTTCTTTTTAGGGCATTTCCTTATAAGAAATATAAAATGACCATGTGTCACATCCAGCCTACGTGGGAAGGCTAGTAAATACAGTCGTCGTTGTCATTGGAGCCGTCGTTCGCGTGAGAATCGCGTTTCGGGGTTTAAGACAAGACGTGTGGATTGTGTTTGCTTGGTTGAAATAGAAAATGACCATGTCTCACATCCAGCCTACGTGGGAAGGCTAGTAAAGACAGCCGTCGTTGTCATTGGAGCCGTCCTTCGCGTGAGAATCGCGTTTCGGGGTTTAAGACAAGACGTGTGGATTGTGTTTGCCTGGTTGAAATACTTTCATGTGGTTGCTTCCTACTAACACATAATTGTTTTTTTTTCTTTTTACAGCATTTCCTTATAAGAAAACAGCCAATATTGCCATTGTCATTTGATTCCTTGCTTTCAAATTTGAGTAAAAGCTTAACGATGTTTTTTTTTTGTGATATGTTTTTGTTGTTCTTAGCTGATATATTATTTGTAGATCATACATTGTTGAGTATTCACACTAAAAACTGCTTGTTTGTGTGATTTTCATTTCTGACTTTTTCAGTTTTAAGTGCTTTTCAGTCATTTCTTAAGTGGTTTTTTGTCGATAAAATATGATTAATATTACGAGATTGATATCTTAAGGTACGTACCTTCTCCGTAGATAAATCAGATACTTATCTTTTGGTAGTAGGTAAGTCCTTTGTGAAATACCTCCGCTGAATCTTTCTGTTACTATGCCATCTTCACCTGGTGTAGTTCTATGTTTCATTATTTAGATTATTCAAATTATTGTTCTCATCTTGGTTACAATTTGTACGACGTTTCGGATGTTGTACGCTCCGGCCTTCTTCAGGTGCTAGCAATGGTTTTCTGTTGTTCAGCACACTCTTGCAGAGCCGCCAATAATCTTTGGAACTATACTTGCGAGATACTATACGTTGCTTCATTCTTTCAACAAACAACAGTTTAGCATCTTTTAGAACACGCTTACATTTATTCCGAGCAGAAACAAATGGGAGCCTATTGTAATCAGACGTGTCACTCCGGTAAAGCCGGAAGAAATGATTTCTGTGGGTGATGGCAGTTGTGCATGCAGGAGAGAACCAAGGGAATGAACGAGGTCTAAGTGAAAATTTTCTAGTTGGGATGAAAGCATCAATGCTGGCTTTCGTCCAGGAAGAGACTTCCGAGAGGTAGTCTTGAACAGGGAGACTTAAACCAACGGACACAGCAAAGGAAACAAGGGAAAGATAGTAGTTGATAGTTGTAAGATATTTTGCTGGAAGGAGATTACTGGATAAAAGGGGGATTAGAAAGAGGCATTTACTGACACCATAAAAAAAACATGGCAAGAATCTGAGATACAAGTAAGGAAAGATTTAGGAGAAAAGCGTGTCCATTGTGATTATTAGGGAAACGAGTGAGGAAACCAATTACTTGCGTTAGAGACTGAGTGATTGAGATGTTCAACGTTTGGATTCCCACAAGATCAGTGACTGAGTTTTTCAGCCACTTGAAATGGTGTAGAATGAAGAGTGAAGAGAAGCGTGTCCATTGTGATTACGGGGGAAACGAGTGGGAAATCAGCCATTTACGTGAGAGACTGAGTGATTGAAGAATTTTAACGTTTCGACTCAAACAAGATCAGTGACTAAGTTTTTCAGCCACTTTGCATGATGGGCATTGAAGTAACCGAATTCAAATACATTAGCAAATGGTTGAAGGGAAATTGCCTTTTCTGTACTGTCAGAAATACTGTCTAGAATGCAGCAGTCAGGAGAAAAAGGGAATCGATACAGAAAGGAGAGATAGCTTACTGAGTTTAGCAGAGAGAGAGAGAGAGAGAGAGAGAGAGACTCATGGAGGATTGGACAAGAGATTCAAGAAAGATCCCTCTAGCCAGAGAAAGAGGTTCGTTATATAAACAGCCAAGAATCGTGAATGATTGCCTTACCATTTCGAAAGTTAAATCCTCATTCAGAAAAAGTACGGTAAATATGAAATAAATTAAGATTATTCGAACCTAAGTAATTTACAGGGTATTGAATGCTCTTTATATAATAATGCTCTTTATATAATAATGTTCTTTATATAATAATTCTTAAACTTGTGACATAACATTTATTTAAAAAAATAAAAGTAAAATAATCAATGGATAACACTAATTATATTAAAAAAATAAACAAGTATGTATATTAATAATTAAATATCATAAATGCGTCATAATATAACAAAGATTATGATACAATAAAGAATAACATAAAAAAAGTATAACAGTGAAGTGGATAATTAATAAAAAATTAAAAATTCACTTTGAAAATCCATGTGTATAATATTCTGTTATTCATTGAATTAGACAAAAATACCGTTATCTACAATATCGTAGTATGAAATAATATAGATAAAAACTAGTTGATTAAACAATCATTAAAAGGATAACAGATAAATAATGAGAATAATTTATATTTAGTTTAAAATAGTACGAAAAATAACAAACGTCATATTTACGGTAAAAAATAAATTGTTAATTTAGCAGGAAATTCGTAAAACATGTCATCTTGGTTGTAATTCCGCGTCTCAACTGTTTTATTCGCCCTGTTTTCTCTTTTGTTCCCCAAATTAGAATTGCTAATTTGCTGTTCCTATTTTAAATGTCACTTTTGTTATTCCTTTGTTCTCTGTTTCTACTTAAAAATTCGCTGATTTTCTCCGACTTTAGGGAGTTTTCTTTAGAAGAATCATTTGGTTTCTCTAAAAGTCTATGATCAATCTCTGTATTCTTCTTCTATGAGCCCTGTTCCTTCAGGACGTAGGCGATCATGGCTTTCTACGTTTCACTATTCCTGGTGGCTCTGAGCACGCCTTTTCCTGTTACACCATGCAACCCTCGTTCCGTCATCCACCTGATTAGGTCCTTAAAATATGTTATGCGCTGCTTTCCTCTGTCTCTTTTACCCTCTATCTGACCTGTTAGTGTCAGGTTCTCCAAGCCCTCTTTTCTTCATTGCATGTCCCAGGAACTTTAGTTGTTTCTTCCTGATGCTCAGTATTAATTTCCTTTTTGTTTCCATCATTTCCAAAACCTCATCATTGCTCACATGCTCGATTCGCAGCATCCTTCTGTAGAACCACATTTCAATTGGTTCAAGTTTTTCTTTCAGCTTTCATGATATTGTCCAGCATTCACTGCCATATTGAAGAACTGACAACACATAGCAATCCAGTACTCTCTTTGTTTCTAGCGAAATTGTCCTGTTTCTTAATACTTTACACAACTTCTGGAATGCTTCCTTCGCCATGCCAATTCGCCTTTGGATCCCTGTGTCGCACTTTCCGTCTTCTGTTATAACACTTTTTAGGTATTTAAATTTTTGTACCTGCTTTTTGTAGTCCTTTCTTGTTACTTTCTTCAGCTACCTTCTGTAGGGGGTCTTGTAGTTTCCTTTCTGTGTCTGCTATCAGCACTGTATCATCTGCGTATCTTAGATTGTTTAAATTGTGGCCTCCGATTACGAATCCAGGCATAACTTCTATGGTCCTCAAAATATTCTCTGTATTAAGTTTGTTTATAACAATTATATCTGTAATAATACTAACTTCATCAGCTATTCTGAAGTCAATTTTATTTTTCTACATTAAAATCTTTCTAAATCGATATACACCTTTTTGCTTATTCATTGCGGCCATTTTGTGTCCTTCTGAGACCTTAACTAACATCGCCTCTCTTATTTCTATTTTTATTCCAAAGTTTTGTGCAGCTTATTCTTCCTCTTTTCTTTTCCTTACTTTTGCAAGTCGACCATCAAAATTTTCTCTTTGTCTATAAAGAAAATAGATCTCTTCAATTTATTTTTCAGAAATTGTCAGAATTCTTTGGATTATTTTAGCGGATATCTTTTGCCTAATCTGATTAGTATACAAACTACTTCGGTCTGATACACTGTTGAAACTGTTGATGTTACCCATAATGTATTGAAACTGTTGATGTTACCCATAATGTATTGAAACTGTTGATGTTACCCATAATGTCACTATTGATTAAAATCCGACATCACTAATTTCGTTATTTACCTTTTCTCTTAAAATTGATGTTTATATATATATATATATGTATATATATATATATATATATATATATAATCGTGTCGCCCCAAGCAAGACATTTTACTGCCACTGTTGTGCAGGGAATTACATAAGAGGAAAGTTATGAGAAAGAGTGACAGGTTATTGGGGTGTCAGGAAGTGGGTAAGGGAAGGATGAGAATACTGATGAGAGTGAAGTGGACGGAGAAAGCAGCATGAGAGAGCGGATGCAGGTTAGTGAGATAGAAGATGACTATTGACTTTACATTTAAATTCTTGGAGATTGTAGCTGTCGGGGAAGCAAGTAAATGGAAGGGAATTCCACGGGCGGGAAGTGCGAGAAAAGAAGCTATTAAGTAGAATTTGCGTTTACAACTTATTGGTTTCACGGTAAAAGGGTGGGACCTAGTTGCTAATCTTGTGGCTCGAGTAAATTTATATATAGGGGGGCACCAGTGAGCTAAGTTCATCGGAACAGAAGCCGTGAAAGTTTTTGTAGAAGAGACACAGGGAAGCCACATTGCCACGGTGAGAAATGACTGTATCCTAGCTGCCAAGTCGGTATCGATCATATTACTCTCTGTGGGATTTTGTCAAGGATCCCTAGGTGGATAGCAGGAGCACCCGACCAGATATGGCAGCAGTAATCAATGATGGGTGGTAGGTTTGTATATGTGCAGGATTGTTTCAGACGGGAAAAACTTCCTGGCCCTTCATAGAGAACCGATCTTCTTAGCAGCGGATTTAGCTATCTTACTTGCAAGGGATTTTCCCCTTTGCTGTGAATCTGGTGTCCCAGGGTTATGTTGATCTGTTCAATTAGGTATGCCAGTTTGTAGTCTTTAGCTATTTTTTGAAGGTTATACATGTTTTCTCATCCTTTTCCAGATTTTCTTTTTCTTTGATTGGACAGTGCCACTGCCCACTCTTGGCAGCAAACTATCCAATAGACACGTGTCTAGTGAGTGTCACTGCCCACTCTTGGCAGCAAACTATCCAATAGACACGTGTCTAGTGAGTGCCACTGCCCACTCTTGGCAGCAAACTATCCAATAGACACGTGTCTCGTGAGTGCCACTGCCCACTCTTGGCAGCAAACTATCCAATAAACACGTGTCTAGTGAGTGCCACTGCCCACTCTTGGCAGCAAACTATCCAATAGACACGTGTCTAGTGAGTGCCACTGCCCACTCTTGGCAGCAAACTATCCAATAGACACGTGTCTAGTGAGTGTCACTGCCCACTCTTGGCAGCAAACTATCCAATAGACACGTGTCTAGTGAGTGCCACTGCCCACTCTTGGCAGCAAACTATCCAATAGACACGTGTCTAGTGAGTGCCACTGCCCACTCTTGGCAGCAAACTATCCAATAGACACGTGTCTAGTGAGTGCCACTGCCCACTCTTGGCAGCAAACTATCCAATAGACACGTGTCTAGTGAGTGTCACTGCCCACTCTTGGCAGCAAACTATCCAATAGACACGTGTCTAGTGAGTGTCACTGCCCACTCTTGGCAGCAAACTATCCAATAGACACGTGTCTAGTGAGTGCCACTGCCCACTCTTTGTTTAAGTGACCCAAAGAAACAATTTCGAAATTTTATTTAAACCCAAAAGAAGAAGTTGAGAAAATCAATAAACCTTTTTATTATTGATGGAATCATTTCAGGTGTAAACTGCAGGAACATGTTAGGCTATTGGCTTATTTTACCACAACATTTTAGAAGGGCTCAACAAAGACAATGCACTTCTATACAAATCATGGTCAGACAGAAAGTTTTTAGATAAAAAATATAACAAATTGTTGGCTACAAGAGCGAAACCACTGATTTGTGTAACAATGTACCCTGAGTTCACATCTTTAGATTTTTTCCATTTATCTGGGACCAAGAATACGATTTGCAACAGAAAAAAAGGATCACTTTATGATTTAAAAATCTTATTGAAGATGCATCTTCTGGAGTTTGTCACAATGGGGGCTTATCTGTTAAGAAATAAGAACTTTACTCAGTTTTTCTTTATCTTAATCGACTTTTCTTCTATTTTCGTTTTCAAATGTGGTAGTTATTTAAATAATCTATCTATCTATCTATCTATCTATCTATCTATCTATCTATCTATCTCAGTCTGTTCATATCTATCTATCTATCTATCTATCTATCTATCTATCTATCTATCTATCTATCTATCTATCTATCTATCTGAGATCAGTAAAATAGAATAGTTGGATGGATTAGGTATCTCCTCTTATTCTTTTTTATGGTATATTAATTTAATGTTTAGGCAACATCAGGGCAAATTAATCAGCTAAATGGCTGAACAACTTTTCAGCACCGAACACCGTTTTCCGTTCATGTCATACAACGCAAAACAGAAGCAATTTTGTGTCAATATTGATGGAAGTATTTTGCAACATTTCACAAAAAAAAAAAACTAAAACAAAAAAACAAAAAAACAAAAACAAAACCCCAAAAACTAGCAAACGCTGTCCTTTCGTTGAACAAGCGTCTCCACCCTTTTTAAAACGAAAAGATATCTTTGGAAATCAAATGTAATAAAATAAGGATGATGAATGGAATAACTTCATTCTTTTGTTCACATCCATTTTCGGACATTTTCGCTTCTCTCCACCTATGAAGAAAAGCGAAAGTATTTATTTACGTAACTTTGCAAACTTTTTCCAAAAGTCAATAATGTTAGAAAAAGAAAAAGTAAAAAAAAGAAAGGAAGGAAGTAAAGAAATAATGGTTCGAAATAGAAAAGAGAGTTAAACAAAGGGAAATAACTCAAGTGAAATCGATGACAAACGAAAGAAAGCAGAAAAAGTGGAAAAACAGAAAAGGATAAAGAAAAAAGAAAATAGAAGAAACGGAGAAAGAGAAAAGAAAAGTAAAGAAAATATATTAAGAGTTGAAGGGAGGATGAGAGAAAAAGAGAATCAGCGACAAAAGATGGAAAGAAAGAAAGAGAGAAAAAATAAATAACGAAAGGAAAAGGGAAGGCAGGCATAGAAGAAAAGAAAGAAAAAGAATGAGTGGGAAAGGGAGAGTTAAGATATTTATAAAAGATAGAAAAAGGGAAAAGAAGAAAGTGAGGAAGGTAAAATTTAAAAATAAATCAATAAAGATAATGAAAAAAAATGAAGAAAGAGAAGAAAGTAAAAAAGAAAAACGAAAAAAAGATGCAAATAAAACTGAGGGAAAGAGAGAGAGAGAGAGATAAAGAAATTAAGAAAGAAAAAAGGGAATACTGCGAGAAAATGACGAAGTTATGAAAAAAAGGGAAAATGAAGAAAGAATAAGAAGATTATAATAGGAGAGAAAATAAATCAAATCCTACTTACGTTTTTTCGTCACGTGATGAAACACTCAGTTGTAGATTAACCAACCACATGTCTCAAATCCTTGGGATTCATATAACAATCACGTGATAGACAAAGCGTGCTGGTTTTAACTATGTGCTTTGATCTCTTTATCATTTTATTTTCCCGCCTATTTTCTTTGGATTCTTTCTCTTCTCTTTTTTTTTCACTGCTGTTGGATTGATATTGACAACTCAAAAAATAAATTCTCTTTTTTATCCTTCTTATTTCATGTGATTTGCATGATTTCATCAGTCATCTGTTTGTCGCCATAAAAGATTCTTCTTTTTCTATGTGTTCTGTCTTTTCAAGACGTAAGCGATCATGGCTTTCCACGTCTCCCTATCCCTGGTGGCTCTTAGCACGCCTTCTGATACACCATCCAACCCTCGTTCCATCATCCACCTGATTAGGTCTTTCAAATATGTTATCCGATGCTTTCCTCTGTCTCTTTTTCCCTTTATCTGACCTGTTAGTATTAAGTTCTCCAAGCCCTCTTTCCTCATTGCATGTCCCAGGAACTTTAGTTGTCTCTTCCTGATGCTCAGTATTAATTTCCTTTTTGTTTCCATCATTTCCAAAACCTCATCATTGCTCACATGCTCGATTCGCAACATCCTTCTGTAGAACCACATTTCAATTGGTTCAAGTTTTTCTTTCATCTTTCATGATATTGACCAGCATTCACTGCCATATTGAAGAACTGACATCACATAGCAATCCAGTACTCTCTTCTTTGTTTCTAGCGAAATTGTCCTGTTACTTAATACTTTACTCAACTTCTGGAATGCTTCCTTCGCCATGCCAATTCGCCTTCGGATCTTTGTGTCGCACTTTCCGTCTTCTGTTAGAACACTTCCCAGGTATTTAAATTTTTGTACCTGCTTGATTCTAGTATCCTCGACCTCTATTTGGCATATTTGGCTGCCTTTTTAAATGATGACCATGCATTCGGTTTTCTTGCAGTTTATTTGTAGTCCTTTTTTGTTAATCACTTCAGCTACCTTCTGTAGGAGGTCTTGTAGTTTCCTTTCTGTGTCTGCTACCAAGACTGTATCCTCTGCGTAGTTTATGTTGTTTAAATTGTGGCCTACAATGACGAATCTGGACATAACTTCTAGCGTCCTCAAGATATTCTCGCTGTACAAGTTGAACAGATCCGATGAAAATACACATCCTGGTCTTACTCCCCTTTCTATCTTTTTATATCTGCTGAATTTGCTGTCAGTAGAAATTCTTATTTACTCTTATGTCTTTCCCAAATATGTCCAAGCTGCCGAGCATCTCCATCAATTCTTTCCGGTGTATTTTGTCAAACGCCTTCGCATAATCCATTAAGAGATTTGTAGTTATCCAGTCTTTTACCCCCCACCCACTATTAAAGATTGGGTGACTACAAATCTCTTCAAATCACCTCCATTTTACACATTTTCCTTCAACACCACAGCATTTGACCAGTCCAGTCATTTTTTGAATTTTTCATTCACCCAAACATGATTCTAGTATTTTCGTCGTGATTAGAAATGTGCCAACTATTATGGCTACTATCTTCTTCTTCTTCTTCTTCTTCTTCTTCTTCTTCTTCTTCTTCTTCTTCATCTTCAAAATGATTACATCCGGTTTTCTTACATAGGAAAAGGTTTTTTGTTCGACATTATCCGTTAGATATTATTTTTGTTTAACTTCTTTACTTTTCTTTTGCCTTTGAATATTCTTATTTTTCCTTTTCTTTTTTTATTTTTGGTCAGAACGTTATTTTAATTTTTTCACTTTTTCTTTTCCTTTCTGTCATATTTCTTTGCCTATTCACTACTTGACTCCTTCGCTTTTACAATCATTCTTCATTTGTCTTTCATTCTTTTTCTCTCACACTTTTCCTCTTTTCTTTCTTTCATTTTCCCTTCCTGCTTTCATTACATTATTCATGCGTCTTCGTTTCTTTCTTAGACACGTTTCTTTCTTTCTTTCTTTCTTTCTTTCTTTCTTTCTCACTCTCTTTCTTTCTTTCTTTCTTTCTTTCCATAGTCTTCCTTCATTTTGTCGAAATTCATCTTCTTTCTAATAATTTTACATTTTCACTTGTTTCAATACACTTTCCCTCCCTGACGTTGTTTTACGGATTCTCCTTTTCTTTCTTTCTTTCTTTCTTTCTTTCTTTCTTTCTTTCTTTCTTTCTTCTCGCACTTCAACATCTCTTTTCGTGTTGTTTTGCCAAAATCGATCAAATCTGCCTCTTAATCTCCAATCTTATTTCAGCTTACCAAGAATATCGGCGCAGAAACTTTTTTCCTTTTTGCAGTTGCGCCTTTCCTCGTTCCGAAATGGAGTTGAGAAAAGAATTTTGACAAATACGACGGATTTTGACAACTGTAGATCTGTTCAGGAATTTACTTCGATTAAATACAAAACATGCATTAGACAGCAACGTAAATGCATACAAAAGAAATACCAGTACACATTCTCAAACGAACACACTCGGGATATTTTTTCCAGTAATTTTATTGATGAAAAGACATTAACAAATGCAATTGTTATGCACTCATTCTTGTAAAACTTGTATGTGTTCCCGCACGCACGCATGCATGCACATTCATATCTACATGTTTACCTAATTCTTGTTCAATTCAAATCAGCCTGTGCATAGATGGATATTCTCAAGAGTGTGTATATATATATATATATATATATATATTATCCTAGATCTATGGCACGAGTTTCATACGTTATGCAATCAGTAGGTGCATATTTCAAAATGACAGTCTAACAGATTTTAATTAAAGTTCACTCGATGTTCATGAGAATTAAATCTTATGAAGTTATGTTACTGCGTTTTAATAACAAGCTTGAAAATTTACATATTCTTCGGTTACATGTGGATAAAAGTTTAAAATTTAAGTTTAAAATTTCAAAGTAAAATAAAAATTAAAAAAAATACATGTACATAAAAATGTAGGAAAAATTAAAATTTTAAAATTTTAAATAAAAATAAAAATAAGATAAAAAAAAGAAAAGAGAGATGAAAAGAAAAATTAAGAGGTAATTTTTTGAGTTAAGAATTGAAAGTGTAAAAGTAAAAATAAAAAAAGTTTAATTCATAATTGTTAAAGTAATACTGAGTGGGAAAGAAAGAAAGAAAGAAAGAAAGAAAGAAAGAAATAAGCAAACATAAAGGGGGATCTATATGAACCTGGGTCTAAAAATTTAGTCAACTGACGGTCCTGGATAACTTTGATAAAGTTTCATGGTGAGGATTACATGTCGCCGATCTTTTTCCTATACCAAAAGAGAATTTCTAAAACCTCGTCGTTATCAAGATATAAAACTTTGTTTGATGAAGTGGACGTCTAGTTCTTCTTTTTCATGTGGCCTATCCCTTCAAGACGTAGGCGAAAATGGCTTTCCACGTCTCCCTATTCGTGGTGGCTCTGAGCACGCCTTCTCCTGTTAAACCATGCAACCCTCGTTCCATCAACCACCTCATTATGTCCTTCAAATATGTTATCTGCTGCCTTCCTCTGTCTTTTTTCCCTCTATCTGACCTATTAGTATCAAGTTCTCCAAGCCCTCCTTCCTCATTGCATGTCCCAGGAACTTCAGTTGCCTCTTCCTGATTCTCAGTATTAATTTCCTTTTCGTTTCCATCATTTCTAAGACATCATCATTGCTCACATGCTCGATCCATGATACTAGCAGCATTCTTTTGTAGAATCACATTTCAGTTGCTTCAGGTTTTTCCTTCATCTTCGATGATATTGTCCAACATTCACTGCCATATTAAAGAACTGACATCACATAGCAATCTAGTACTCTCTTCTTTGTTTCTAGCGAAATTGTCTTCTTTCTTAATACTTTACTCAACTTCTAGAATGCTTCCTTCGCCATGCCAATTCGCCTTCGGATCTATGTGTCGCACTTCAGTCAGTTAAGTGCCATACGTGAAACACGCTTGGGCGATCTTGTCTCGAAAGAGAGATGACTGATTGGGCAGAAGATTATCCCGCAGTAGGTTGCCATTGCTTTCTGCGGTAGACTGGTTGCCGACCAAGGCTATAGAACCCAATCTGTCCTGTTACTTGACTCATAACTGGAAGGACGAGACGGATTAATACCTTTCCCAAGGGTATTTGCGCGTAAGTGAATGCAATGAATTCAACTGGAATTTGAACTCGGCTCCCCGAGTTCTCGTTCCGAGCCGATATCCACTGCACCACAACGCACAACGCACTTACTTGACTTTAATTCGAAAACTTTTGGAGAATTTTGAAGAGGATGTTTTTTTTTCTATTGGCGAACAGAAATATATTAGCAAATATAAATTCGCGAATAATATTCTTGATGTTTCGTAATCATGGGATGAAATACAACGACGTAACCTTATGGTGCCATTGTTGGCTATTTTAAGATTTGTTTTTAATGCCAGGCAAACAGTTAGGCTGACCATTTAGTGTTCACAGAAGAGAGACTGAAAGACAATATTTTCAAAACAAATGCGAAGAAAGAAAACCGAGAACTTTGTGATATTGGAATTCGGTTGAAAACTAACATCTGCTACTGTAAGAGTGCGAACCTGTGAGAGAATAATCCATTGGATTCGAAATCCAATGGGTTATTCCCTCACAGGTTCGAATCCTGTTCGCAGCGCCATGTAGGAATCTTCTAGAACAATCAGCCAGTAATCAACTAGAATAGAAGTTGAGTTCAACTGTCAAAAAACCACCAGGGCAAATTGGTAGGTGGTTTAAATAATAACCTGGGAGATTCCATTCTGTTACAGGCAAGTCCATTCTATAAGTATTGATTGGCTGATAATTTCAGTGTGTATATTGAGCTTCGTAAATATTGAGTACAATATCCACCATTTGTCTTTGGCCCACATACAACAGGCGTTCGTGTTGTTTGTGCTACTCTTCGAAGGCGATTGAAGCGTAGTGTCGGTGCGATCGAAGTTGCGTTGGCGAAAGCAACCAGGTTTTGGTACGATTTCGGTACGGTAGGCGAGCGTAAGGGAAAGTGACAGCGATAAGCAAAGCCTCCGTCGGCAGGAGGACAATGGCCGAGGAGAGGCCCAAGAGTCCGGTTCCAGCGGCGACTGGGAAAGGGAAGGAATGGCAAGCGCCTAGCACGGAAAAAATGCGCTTGGCAATGACTTCTAAGCAGTTGGAAGAACCTGTGCCCGCCACTCCGATGTGGGCATCAAAAGAAGGCGAATGGCAGACGCCAAGTATGGAGGAAACACCCATTCCTCCTAGCGGAAAGGTAGCTGAAAATCAAAAGTCGCCGGTTCCCTCCACCGTGGCCTGGGTTGGAGGGAATATCAAGAAAGACGAGAGATATTACGAGGAAGCAAAGGAGAGATTTAAGGACTACATCTCCGGAAATGAACTCCTTTCAGTCCCGGAACAGCTCAGCAACATTGAGCCGAAGATCCTGTCCCTGCTGACTAAGGACCCCAAGACTCACAAGTTGGTGGGAGTCAGCAGGGAAGCAATTGAAGAAGCTGTGAAAGCTTTGGAAATCAGAGCAAAAATGATTGCCCGAAGGAGCCATGCCATGTGGGACGTCCTGCTTGGCTCAGCGGACGAAGCGAAAGAGCTGGCCGGTACTACCTTGGCCACGAAGACACTCGAACTACAAACGGAGTACATGGGTACCCGCAAAACACGTGTAACTCTACACGGGGTACCCATGGATATTACTCTTGATCATGTCGGGGAGTTCTTCGCAAGATATGGCAGGGTAGCGGAGGTCTCTGCAGTAGTGTCTAAGGGTGGATTCCAGACTGGGGATATGACAGTAAACATCACCGTCTCCAGGAAGGAATTCACCGAGATACCCAACATAATAACCTGCAGAAAAAGATCAATCTTTGTGGTGGTTGAGGGAAGGAGGCCGTCTTGTTGGGTCTGCGGGGCCTCGGAACACATGGCAAAGGTGTGTCCAACCAAGAATCCGGCCCCAAAGACGCAAACACAAGCAAAAACGCAGCAGACGTCGCAGCCATCTCCGAAGACGACCCCGGAAAAGCAAACTGCAGAAAAAGCAGTAGAAGGAGATGGAGAGTGGAAAAAGGTGGTCAAGAAGGGCTCAAAGGTGAAGGCCCCACAGGAAAAAACACCTTCTCCTCAAAAGTCACCTCCACCACCAAAAGTACCTCCAAAGCAGGATGTCTCACGGGCTCAAACAAAAACGACCCCAACAAAGCAGCAGCAGGGACCAAAATCCCCAGAGAAGATGGACGTGGAGATGCAGCCACCTAGATCAGCATCCCTTAAAAGGAGCAGGGAAGCTGAGGAGGAGGGAGAAAACCCAAAAGTGCTGCGCAAAAGTCGCAGCAAAGAGAAGGAAGTGGTACTGAAGACTGTGTCAGCACCGGTGTCTCCAGTACGGCCTAAGGAGACTTATGCTGAGAAGGCGAGAAGCCTTCCGTCATCCCCGCGAAAGCGTTCCCAGTCCCCGGTCCATAAGCTAACCCCCCTAATTTCGGAGACAACGAAAAAATCCCCTACCCTTTCCACTCCCTCTACTCCTTCAACTCCAACCCCTGGAAAAGGGAAAAAGAAGAAATCTCTCCCACAAGGGGAAGAGATCATGAAAATTGATCAAAAAGAGATCAAAAAGGACTGGACGACACAAAGGAGATCGCTACTCAAGCCATTGCTCAAGTGTACGTCCATCGACGGAAAATCAACGGAAGACCCGGCGAATTTCCCGAAGGCCCCCGGTGTACTCACCTTATTAAGATGCACTGGCGGGAGTCTGAAGGTGTGGGACCATATAAACGCTGCAGAAAAGCAGTACCCAAACATTGTTTTGTGCAGGACTGGAACACCAGAACTGAATAAAATGGCAAAACTGTGTGCTGGGAGGGTCCCAGTTTTGCTCCACCCCTCATTATATAGGGTGGTAAAATTAACGTACCCTACAGACGTCGGCGGGATTGTCCTGGACGGACGGATTACGTCCGATGTTGGTACAGGGTCCCTGGGACAATCCGTCGGGGTCTTGTCTGCTAGGGATTTCTATCCCGTATGCACTTAATTTTTTTGAGTTCTTCTCTTTTCAGATCTAAACAGTGTCTATTAAGATAGCCAGTTTGAATGCGAATGGCTTGAGAGATCGGGGTAAGGCAGCCCGCCTGCTTCGTGACCTCTTGTCGTTCGGCGTGGATGTGGCCGCGATCCAAGAGACTCACTTTGTTTGCGACGTCGATTCTTGTGTGCTGTCTAACGACTTTGTCGTTTATTCAGCATATGGGAACCGGTATGCCAGAGGTGTTTCTTTGCTGGTCAGACGTACCCTGGATGCGAGGGTGGACCTTGCCCATGTCGGTGCCGAGGGCCGGTTGATCGTGGCCGATATTGCAGTGAAAAGCAACTCGTTCCGGTTGATTGCGGTTTATGCGCCCAATGATCAAGGTGAGCGGGTCTCTTTTTTTCGGCTGTTGGAGCCCTTCCGGGTGGATTCAACACGACTAATCCTAGTGGGGGACTGGAATGCCATCCTGGACCCCAAATTGGATAAAGGGAGGGGCGCTAGCGGGAGGAGTGGTGATCGTAGCCTGGTTGATCTCATTGACGATTTTGGTCTCGTTGATAGATACCGGGTCGATCATCCGGGCGGGAGCATGTGGACGTGGGCGCGTAGTTGGCCCTCTACCAAGGTAGTCAGCTACCTGGATAGAGTGTTAGTCAGAGAAGCCGACGTAGACTTCTTAGAATGCCCAACGTTCCACTGGTTAGGCTATACGGACCACAAACTTGTTTGTGCCCGTGTAGCGTTAGAATTTAGGGCTAGAATGGCTGGTTATTGGAAGTTCAACCAGTCCTTACTGGACAGGCGGGACTTTCGGTGCCAGCTAATTAACTTAGTGCAGCGGGCGTTAACTGGGGGAGTCATTGGGAATAAGTGGTGGGAGAACCTTAAGAATAGCATTAGGTCTTTCGCCACTCAATATAGCCAGCGGCTCAAACTAGTTAAGGCTAACAAGGCGAAGACACTTAGAGCTAATTACTCCCGGGCGGAGGCTGGTGGGAATCCCCTAGAGATAGCCTTAGCTAAGGAGGCCCTTGAGCGTTCGACTAGCGAGCGTTACTTGGGTCAGGTAATTAGACATAAGTTAAGCAAGATGTCTTCCGAAGCTGTGAACTTGGGCGCGGATCTGCGCAGGGAAGAAATTCGCCAAGGCGGCGATCGCTACATTCGAGAAGTGCGCGACCCGGCGGGACATCTCCTGAGGTCCACTGACGACATGTGCGAGGCGTTTCGGCGGCATTTCGAACACCGGTTTACCAAGGAGCCTGGTCTCCGTGAAGAGGAGTTTCGCAGCTATTTGGCTGACTTTCCCCGGCTTTTGTCGGCTGAAGCGGCTAGTTGCGAGGGAGAGATTACGGAGGACGAAGTCTATGCGGCTTTGAAGAAGGTCGGCAGAGGCAAGTCGCCAGGTTTGGATGGTTTGCCCTATGAATTGTACTTGAGGCTGTCGCACATCTTTGTCCCGATCTTGACTGCTGTGTTCAACAACTGGTTCCGGCAGGGGTCCATCCCCAGCTGGTTCACCAGGGGTGTGGTCACACTGTTGAGAAAAGGCAAGGATGTTGGGAGGGAATTAGATGATTACAGGCCCATAACTCTGCTAAACACAGAGTTAAAGATTTTGGCCAAGATCCTGACGAATCGCTTGCAGCTAGTTGCCGAGTCTCTGTTGGGACCTGAGCAGACTTGTTCTGTGAAGGGCCGAACAATTCAGAGCAACCTGCACTTGATCCGCACGATCCTAGAGGGTGTAAAAGACGACGATGAGGCCGCGCTGATCAATTTGGATCAGTCCAAGGCATTTGATAGGATTGACCATGGCTACCTGGCTGCTGTCCTGCAGGCCGCCGGATTCGCACCCGACTTCTGCCGCTGGATTAGTCTCCTGTATCGCTCCCCCACGGCTGTGGTACAGGTGAACGGGAAGCTGTCGAGCGCTTTTGCGCTGTCTAGGTCGGTCCGACAGGGTTGTCCACTGTCGTCCTTACTTTATGTCTTGGCGTTGGAGCCTCTCCTTCGCCGGCTTGAGGGACGGGACGTGCAGGCCGGTCCTACGCGGAATCAAGGTACCTGGTGGCGCTCGAGCCAGGGTTTCTGCGTACGCCGATGACGTAACGACTTTTGTGTCCTCCCGCGGGGACATAAGAGCGGTACAGAAGGCGCTTGAACGGTACGAACAGGTGACAGGGGCCAAAATTAACCGCGACAAGTCTTCCGGCTTGCGGTTAGGTGCCTGGAAGGGTTCTGCCCTCCCGGGGCCCTTCGACTGGACGGACGGACCGGTCAAAATCCTCGGAGTTTGGTTCGGTCCGGACTTACAGTTGAAGAAGAATTGGTCTGAAGTACAGGCAAAGGTCGGCGCGGCGGTCAAGACTTGGCGTCGAAGGAGGTTGTCCTTAAAGGGCTTGGTGGAGGTGTGTTCTACATATCTCTTTCCAAAGATCCTTTACCGGCTGTCTGTACTTCCCCTTTGCGACGAACGTGAGGAGGCGATCGAGCGTTTGCTACTCTCCTTTCTTTGGAGAGGACGCAAACATTACGTCGACAAAGGAGTCTGTTACCAACGTCTGAGCAATGGGGGTCTGGGAATGCCGCACGTGGCGAGCCACAAGCTCGCCTCAAGGCTGGCGTTTCTCAGGCGCGCGTTACAGGAAGATACGTTGCTTACGGGGGTAGTGAGGGACGCGTTCCCTAGCCTCACTATCACTCCCCCGGTCCTGGGGCACTGCCGCAAGCCTCGGGGGCAACCGAAATTCCTGCTCGAATGTGCGGAGGCCCTAAGGGCCATTCCACGGTCTAGTGACCTTTCTCAGCCTAGGAAAGTCTTCTATCGGGGATTAGTGGCGGGCGTCGTGAAGGATCCACTACGCGAATCGCTCGGCATGTCGGAGGATGAGTTTCGCTTGCATTGGTCTTGGGCGCCAGGTTCGGATTATCTCAGCAACCCTGAGTTTACTCTGACTTGGCGATTAGCCCGGAATCGGTTGTCTCTCAATGACGTGCGTTTCGCAATGGGCACGGCAGATTTGCCAGACTGTGAACGTTGCGTACTTGGTTTAAAGGAGACGTCTGAGCACGCCTTCTACCATTGTATGCGCGTTCGCCCGTTGTGGGATCGTGTCGGCGAGTTGACTGCTCGTATCGCGCCGCGTGAGCTCGTGCTCATTGATCGTGCATACGCCTGTGACAATGTGTTGCCCCCGTTCTCTGGAGTGAAGCGGATGGTGTTTCTGACGCTGCTAGCCACGGCTCGAATGGTGATTTGGACGACGCGAAAGGAGGAAGTCTTGCGGGGTGATCGTCTTTCACATCAGGATTTGATCCGATATTTTGAGCATCAGCTCAAAAGGAAGATTAGAACTGATTGGAAACGATTGACGTCGACAGACTTCAGCGAAAGGTGGATAAAAGTGGCGAGCCTGGTTCGCTTGAACGGGGCTAGCCTTGATTTTCTCTTTTAGATCTACCAAGTGCATCGGGGTGGATTCCCCTGGAACCCTCCCCTTGGTTAAGGTAAGTCCCTTTTTTGTGTACCTAGTTAATGTGAGTGATTGTGTTTCCCGGCCTGCTCCCCGGCATTACCTCTTTGGTTATGGGACAGCTCGAGATTCCCGGTTCCGTGTTTTTTTTTGTCCCGTTTTATCTCGGCTGGTTCAGCATTTCATCGTCTCCCAGCCAATTTATTTTCTCTGCCCCATTCCCTGTAGAAAGTGAGCTGCTTGATTTTGTCCTATGGGCAGAATACAGTGGCCTCTTTGTTTTTTAGGGTGGGGTGGGTCCAGCTAACATCATGTTTTATTTGTACTTTTGTTTAAAAAATTTCTGTTGGGGATATTGTCATCTTACCCCCGCCCCTCATGACATTTCATGTTAATATATTTTTATATATTTTTGTATTATATTGTGCATCATTAATTTTTATGCTCATTTGGGTTATTTTTTAGGTCCCTGGAACGCTGTGTGGTATTTTGGTGTATGGCGGTATGTATGTAGATGGATAAGTGCTTATGGTGAAAGAGAAATATTGTAACGTATGTCTGGGTCGTGAATCAGATTAGCTAGGTATAAGATAGTTAGTGGCAGACCAACCCAAGTTTTCTTCTCCCTCCCCTTTTTCGGCCTTGTGCCACAATTGTATATATTATGCAATAAATAGATGTCTTTGGGCCACATAGGGACATGTATTCAGTTACAACCCTGTTTATTTTTGTCTGCCAACTGGACGCTAGTTGGACACATCAGGAAGGTGAGTCTCACAATCTTGAATGTTCACCTTTCTAGAGGGAGACAAAAGAAGACCACCGTGTTGAAAGGTAAGTTATTTGACTTCTAAAGTTACTATAGCAATGGCCTAAATAGTTTCAAACAATAAATGGATGAATGATAACTAAAACTATTTTCACGACACAGAACACACGTTTCACATAAACTCTGATTTTATAACGCTGTTACAATAACAAAATATATAACTTGCTTAGCATTTTCTGTAACTATGATAATTAGTTATAGTCACTTTTATATGAAATTCAGTAACCAGTTTATAAACGTGAAACTTCGCATAGCCATTAAAACTAAAAGCAAATGTTACCCGATTATACGTGTGATAGGAACTGTAATAAGTGTGATAGGTACTTTACTATCTTTTATGAATATTCCGTTAAAGAAGCTGCATATTAATTGAGCCAATATTCCTATGAATTTCTCCAATGATTTTTAAGAGAAATTAAAAATACTCAAAAAGTTGTCATGTACAACTGAGCTTGCATGTAAATGTATAATGTTCATTATTTGAACTGAACCGTTAAATGATATTGGTTCTTCTCTATGTCAGTGAATGATGGAGTATCTCAGAGGGACTCGAATTAATTAACAGAAAAATACTTTAGAGATGGAACGAATCTGAAAACATTTCCTTCATGAACAATGACAGTCGGCAATAGACAGAAATATAGATGGAACGGAAATATTAAGATTTGAATTGGAATCAGCATTGGCCAAATTGAAAGGAAACAAAGCAGCAGGAGCAGATGTAATTGTAATAAAGATGCTGGCAACCTTAGGTGATTTCGGAATTGACAATATTAAAGAGATAATAAATGAAATATAAAACTGCCGTGTAGATCACATTTTTATAGCACTGCGTTCAAACGAACTCCATCAAACAGTCAATCAGTCAAGTGCCATACGTGATACACGCTTTTGGGCGATCATGACTCGAACGAGACATGACTGACTAGGCAGGAGATTATCCCGCAATAGGTTGCCATTGCTTTCTGCGGTAGACTGGTTGCCGACTACGGGTATAGAACTCAATCTGTCCTATTATTTGACTCATAGCTAGAGAGGGAAGAGATGTATTATATTAGTTAGTAGTAATTAGTGGGGGATCAGTTTAATACTTCATAATAATATAAAACTGATCCCCCACTTTATGCCCTATAGAAGCCTTAATCATGTTTTCGTCTATTATATTCAGTCAGTCAGTCAGTCGAGTGCCATACATGATACACGATTTTGGGCGATCATGTCCCGAACGAAACATGACTGACTGGGCAGAAGATTATTCCGTAATAGGTTGCCATTGCTTTCTGGGGTAGACTGGTTACCAACCAAGGCTATAGAACCCAATCTGTCTTGTTATTTAACCCACAGCTGGAAGGAAGAGACGGTCTGATGCCTTTCCTAAGGGTATTTGCGTGTAAGTAAATGCAGCGAAATCAATCAGGGATCGAACTCTGATCTCTCATTCCAAGTCGATATCCACTGCACCACAACGCACATCCGCAAATAGTCAGCCAAATAAGCCATATCGCAAAAAAGAACACAGCAAAATTAGACCGGAAATAGTGTGAGTCCGTTAAAGACAGTGGAACAAATATTTATGCTCAGGATGAAATCAGAAAGAGCAATACAAATGCAGACACAGGTGGAACTGTGTTTTATAGATTACTAGCAGTATAGCCCGGCGTTGCCCGGGTGTAATGAAAGCTTTAAAACTAATCCATGGTCCTGGAGCTCAGACCCTTTGAACATTGGCACGAAAGACTAAAAAGCAATAGTTGTTTCCAGTCAAAGCGAAACCGTAGTTTGAAAGAAAAATGAATGGATGTAAGTCAAATTTTGATTTCTGGTATCGATGTCAAATAAGTTTTCCGTCGCAAACTGATTTTTGTAGGCTAATTAAGTCCTCCGAGAAAATGGTATCAGGGCCGAGACTAAGAACTACAATTATGCCTACTTAGAGCCAAACCCGAAGCAAAAACCAAAATAAAAGGGCTGAAAACCTGATTTTGATCAGACACGAAAGAATATCGGGTATCGATGTTCAATATCAGAGTCAAATAAGTCATCCAAGGATAAACTAACCTAAGTAAGTCCATGAAAACTTATCGTACCCATCGGGAGTAAAATTTGAGAAAATGAACCATATTGATGGCTGAATATCGGTTTTAGATCAGATTCGATAAAATATCAGGGGTATCGATTTCCGATATCGGGGAAAATGAGTCGTCTGAGAAGATATACTAATGTTTGAAACTAAAAACTATAATTTTGCTAAGTTAGAGCAAATTCTGCAGAAAGAACCAGGATAAAAGGGCTGAAATCCTGATCTTCATCAGACCTGATCGGATACCGGGGTATCAATTTCCGATATCAGAGGGAAATCATAAAAAATATGTAGCCCATGACTTGATCAGAAGCTTAAAGAATATTTTTGTGAAGTTTGGTAAGAATCGGATAAAAATTGTGGATTTGTATAAAGGACATACAGATAGACAGAAAGAAAAAACAGACACACACACAAACATCTTGCCTTTTATATATATAGATGCAAAAGTACGTCACAAAAAAAAAAAAAATTGTTGGAAGTAGTCAAAATGCCAGGCAATTATGACATATTTAGTAAGAATATTAGAATAATCCCGAACCTAACGTTGGCACAAACTGTCTGCATACGGATAAGAAATAACTTCAGTAAATATACAAAAATAAAAAATAGTGTAAAAGAAGTATGTTTTCACACCTGCCCTAGTCAACCCTATTCACCTTCTATATAAAGGCAGATACCTCTGTCTCATATTAGAAGTTTTACTCTTTCCCACATACAAGAGCCAAGTGTTTAAATTCTTAAGCAGGTATCTGTCTGCTGTCCCCTTCTTACTCCCTTACATTCAAAAATTGTTAATCCCACCCCATTTTCTCCTGTGTATGGATGATATTTTTTGACTTTCTACCAGTATAAAATCTTTTAACAGTTGAATTCGAGTAAATTAAATTTTGGTTTCAGCTGTTACTGAAGAAGCGAGGAATTTCTCGTAGAAATGGCTATCCAACAGATTTAATATCGAAATTTTTGTTTTAATTTTGGCTCTGTAAATAGAATGTAATATTTGTATCGAGCTCTCCACCTTGATCAATTTTAATATTAATGAAATTGATATTAATATGATCGGCTTTTTGGAATTTACCTATCTGATCATCCTTATGGATTTAAAATATATTTATATATTAAGTAAGTAATTCATCGAGTTTTATTCGATCTCAACAGAATGCAGAAAGCACTGGACGGCCGTTTTGTCCTGTATTTGGGAGTCATCAGCAGTGCGCATTCACTACCAGGTATTGAAAACCAGACAGTTGCGTTATTAAGCGAATGTCATACCAACTGTACCACGGGCTCCGGTGACGAAGAGGCGACGAATTAAACTCGATATAGCGCCGCTCATTCACATATTCTGTCCAGTGTTTTCTGCATTCTGTTGAGGGCGAATAAAACTCAATGAATTACTTACTTAATATTTCAAATCCTCCTACAATTTCTCATATATATATTTTATTGTGCTCCGATTTATATATATATATATATATATATATATATATAAATCGGAACACAATAAAAGAAATATGATATAATGATATAAATAGTATTACAGTGTCAGTAATGATACCATTAAACTTACCATTGCGTCTCGTCGTTTTATACAATACCACTTAATGTTGTGAATGGTTACTTGTAATAATTCAACGTCTAACGAAGTAGATACGAAACTATACAACTCTAATCTATACAGTATAATTAATCTGTAATCCTATATAATTAATGTGTAAATTTATCTAATATAATTGCCACATTCGCCGATATAATGCAAAGGATTTGAAATTTAGATAAATATTTACTCAAAGAGTTTAACGATTTACACTAAAAATTTAAATTAAAATGGATTTTAGAAAATTATCTCCGAAATGTCATTACATGAATAAAAAATTTAATTAATGATTGAAATATAATTTTATGAAGCAACGTTTTACGACGCGGATAAATCAAAATTAAATTATTTTTGTTAGGGTTAATTTGATTTAAGTGAAATGAATGAATAGACAGAAGGCGGAGAAAAGAAGAACAATAAAAAAGGTTTGTTGAAAAAGAAGAAAGAATAATAGAAAAATATAGACAAAGATGAAGAAAATAGAAAAATAAATGAAAGAAAAAAAGAGAAAAGAAATTTGAAGGTGAAGAAAGAAAGAGAAACAGAGAAAAAACGATGAAAGAAAAAATCTATTGGTAAGGAAAGACAAAGAAAGAACAAAATAAATGATGATGAGAGAGAAAGAAATTATGAGAAGAAAGTGATGATAGGAAAAGAAAGAAAGAGATTATTTCGCTGAGAAAGAAGGGAAATGATTAAAAGAGATGATGGGAAAGGAGTGAAAGAAAGAAAGAATTGCTGAGAGAAAAAGAAAAAGATGATAGCAGAAAAGAAAGAGAGATATTGATAGATGATGATGTCAATAGAAAAGAAGAAGAACATTGAAAAGAAAAGGAATGTGAAAGAGACGATGATGATTTATGCTAGCTGTTCAAAAAGATAAAAAGAAAAGAAAATATCCGGGAAAGAAAAGTACAAAAAAATTTGGTTTCATTAATTAAAAAGATTTTCCGAAGTTTCGAAATGGCAATTATCTGGAAAGCCAAAACATGGATGTCATTCACACGCTTGTCATGGTAACTGACAGAAACATTTCCCCAGAATCTTTAGCGATGGATATCAGGTTCAGTTGGGGACAGTGATTAATTCTTTTTGAGTAAGGGTTCAAAATAAAGAGACTCTTGTGCCCTTGTGCTTGAGTCAACATCAAATAAAGTGGCCATTCTATTATCCTCTGCTCTTTTTGTTTGCTAGAGCCGTTTTAAACACCTTACCATGTTTTAATGACTATTCGTATGAAGAGCAACTGGCAAGTTTGAATAACTGGAAAGGTGAGAAAAATCAACAAAAATATTAACGATTAAGTGATCCACAAAGATTCCGTTACTGCATATGTATTTGCTAAACATAGATTAGATTAGTTTATTAAAAGACCACAAATGCTGAGTTACCAATGAACAAGCGATACAATAGTGGCGTTTCGCCAACTGAATTGGGGACAACTATAAAAATCGAGACCCCAATGAGAAAAATCAGTTGGTTGAGCCAGGCCGATTGGGGTGCTAGCCATAGAGACAGACTGGTCGCCTTCCATAATGAAGATGTAAAGAAACGTAGAAAAGCCTGTCGCCGATCAACTGAAAAGAGTTAAAGTCGAATACTGCGCCCCCGATAGAGTCCTAGCTAAGGATGTATAGAAACTGAATGAACCGAGAAAGAGTTAAACTAGCTGAAAGGAGATTTTTGTTATTGCCGAGAGAAGGAGACACGACAAATCTACTATGATTACCAGAATGCTCAACTTTGGCCGTTTCTGTAAAACTTCGGTAAGGAGCCAAGAGAATTTGAAAGAATTTGTGTATTTTTCAGAACTATTGAGTGACAGAGACAAAACGACCCCACCGCCGCTGTCATCATCAGTCGCCACGTTGCTCCAATTCGACCGTAAAGAGCTGTGAAAAGACTTGCTTTTACTTGAAAAATTGAAATCTCTGATTATTCTTAACGAAACTTCACACTGTTATAAAAAGACATTTTTTTTATTTGGAAAATTGAAAGCTCTGATTGCTTAACGAATCATTCTCTTCGTTGTAAACTTTTAAATTCGGCGATTGTACATTCTGCTTTTATAATTAATTATTTTTTTTTATATATAAAGACTTTTTTTCGTAACTCATCCAGGCGTCTTCGAACTTTTTCATTTACGTTTTTTTTTGGTGCCGTATTTTTTTTGTACACGAATGTCCAGTCTGGTTTGAGGTAGTAGAGAGACAGCCACCGGGTTTTTAACGTGACTTTTCTGAGATCAAATAACACAGCGTGAGCAGAAAAGTTCACCGTTGTAATAGACGTCTTGAGGACCAGCTACAGTAACGAGGCCATCATCACGATTAGCGACCCGAGAGCGTAGTCCTAACAGGTGCTGTTTGGACAGCATCAACTCAGGTTTCGGTCATCATCATCACAACAAGTTCTGGACCAGGGGCAGCGAACCAGCCGGGGCCAGGTGTCACAAGTATCTTGCCAGGATAACGTATTCTAAATGAAATTGAGAGCTATGACTATAGTAAATTTAAAATCATCATTCCTGAAATTAGATTATGGAGAATATTTCCCGATATTTTTAGGATTATTGAGAACTTGAAAATGATTTAAAATAGGTGTTCGACGGTCATTATTTTAAATTATGTTTCAACAGTTAAAATAAAAGCTCTGTAAAGCCACAATAAAACAGTTAACACATTATCAATGCTTCTTATTGCTCGCCACTCACGTAACCACAGCTAGTTTTGTTTGCAAAGTCGATTTCTGTGTTATTTTAAACTTAAAGTAAATAATGTTTGTTTCAAATGATTTTAATTATACTTTCAATCAGCTAATATTCCCCAAATAAAGTTTCAGAAAAGTATATTTTATTTTTGGAAGATTTTTTAAATAAAGAAAATTGCAATGACTGAATAGTAAAAAGGGGAGCTAATCGCTTATATTTAACCTCACAAAAAGTGAATAAATTCCAATCAATATAATTTCTATTTGAAATATTTTACAGGGTATTAGGCTTACTGAAAATAGTAAATTTATTCGTTTAGCTTTTAATTAAAGCTAAAATGAAAGCTTCAAGAAATCTTTTTCAATTAAACATTAGGCATTAGGAAGTATCGTCTTCGAAGATGAAGGAAAAACTTGAAGCAGCTGAAATGTGGTTTTACAGAAGGATGCTGCGGATATCATGGACCGAGCTTGGGAGCAATGACGAGGTTTTGGAAAGGATGGAGACGAAAAGGAAATTAATACTGAGCATCAGGAAGAGACAACTAAAGTTCCTGGGACATACAATGAGAAAGGTGGGCTTGGAGAAACTGATACTAACAGGACAGACAGAGGGAAAAAGAGACAGAGAAAAGCAGCGGATAACATGTTTAAAAGGCCTGATCAGATGGCTGATGGAACAAGGGTTGCATGGCGCAATAGGAGAAAGCGTGCTAAGAGTTACCATTGACAGGGAGATATGGAAAACCATGATCGTCTACGTCCTGAAAGGACATGGCACATAAAAAAGAGAGGATGTACTTTTCTTTGTCTCTCTCTCTTTATATATATATATATATGTGTGTGTGTGTGTGTGTATGTGTGTGTGTGTGTGTGTGTGTGTGTGTGTGTGTGTTTGTGTGTGTGTGTGAGTGAGTGAGTGTGCCATGGCAGCATCACCGACAGACTGAATGAACTCTTCTATCCATTACTTATACCTCACCTCGAGAGGGACTAGCCTGAGGAGAGCGCCATCAGAGAGGCCCAAACTCAGCCGAGAGTCGATCTACGAATAGTGCTACCTTAACGACCATTACAAGTCCCAGTTCTAAGGCCGAGGGTCGAATCATAGTATTCCACACTAACTCGTATTATCGTTCCTACTAAACAACTTCCAAGTATTGTATTCTTTCCGTATTTAATATATATTCGTTATTTTCTATTTGGTTGTTTTTGGGTTATTCTTACTGAACCTTTAACTGGGTCCACGACAATATATATATATAAGTATACCGAGTGAGCCAGACAGACCTATCTAGGTTTCACCTAAACGGATCGTCAGGGAAAGCAGGCGTTTTTTCTTTGGGCTACGTGCTGACTCGGTCCGAATTCTTTTGACTGATGTTCATGTACTGAGCTCTTTCTTTTTTAAAACCATTTTTCTCTTCTTCGTAGATCCGTGGAAGTTTTTTCGACACGAGTATAGTTATTATCTCTTATATATATATATATATATATATATATAAAATTTTGTGTATTTATGTAGCAAATTTTCTTTTAGACCTATCAGATTAAAAAAAACTGAAAACATTGTGTCTGCTTATTTTTAATAAAATCCATTCGCACTCACGGATAATCTTTCGCGTATTATAAATAAACGATGTTATAAATAAGCTGTAACGTTGACAGATGTTATTATCATTCATTTCACAAGGTACCCAAGTACTTTCAATCTTTTTCTGAGATCATCTTCAGGAGTGTGAGCAAAGAATAACCGCGAAATTGTGTTGCTAAAAATTACTGTAAATTTGTTTTCTCTTTCAAATATAACGGTTGACAAATTGCTAGCGTTTATTAGAATGTGAAAATTATCCATAATGGATTTGTTTATATGTTGTGATGTCATAGTTTTGAACGTGTTAAAGCATGAAAAACTGTTCTTTTTACAAACATTTTAGAACATGACTACAGTATTCATAACTGATTCTATTAATTGACGGCTTAAGTGTTTTAATGAATATTGCCTGGAGAATCTGGAGTTTGCATTTGTTGTTTTTTTTGGTGTAGGATAGTTGTATTATCGATTTTTGATATTGTGAATGTAGACAGGAATGTTGTAGATGTCTAGAAATGGACGAATAATCAGACCAATGTAATGTAACACGTCTAGTTAATGTAGTTGTTGTAAATCCAACATACCAATATATATATTTGTTTTTTTTTATGTTGGAGATACATTCTCCCAAGAGACATTTGAATTGATATATAATAAAAGATTATCCGTGAGTATGAAAGAATTTTATTAAAAATACACAGACACAATTTGCAATTTATTTAATCTAACACACACACACACACACACACACACACACACACACACACACACACACACACACACACACACATATATATATATATATATATATAGGTCAGTCTGTTTCAGTTTCGATTGTATTTTTATCCTGTTACAACTTCGACCACAATAGTCAAGATTTTATCTGATAATTGAAAAAATATAATAAAACAATTAAACAGGCAGCTCTTATCTGTTTGTTTTAATCAAACTTGTTTGGAAATATTCAGGGTGTATGAAAATGACTCTTACAAACATAGGGTCGATTTCCTCACACCAAAACAACGACAAAAGTCTATACAGATATATGTCCACGAATCCATTATTTTTTAATTATTAAGTTTAAATAAATTTTACGGTCGATGGTGCTATGTTGATATATAGATTAGGTTATATTTGTCATTCGAGTATATTTGTGGCTAGTCTGTCTTCAAATTTTAATGCGTATAGTAGTAATCTGTGTCTATATTGCTGAGATAAGGCAGTATTTATAGTATTTACATTAATCGGACTATTGTCCTCATCTTTGTTACCATTTGCACTACGTTTAATAATAAATCATTCTATTTGTCTATATTTCTAAGATGAGGTAGCATTTAAAGTGTTTACATTATTCGGACTATTGTCCTCATCTTTGTTGCTATTTGTACGATGTTTAATAATAGATCATTCTATGTGTCTATATTTCTGAGATGAGGTAGTATTTACAGTATTTACATTATTCGGACTACTGTCCTTATCATTGTTGCCATTTCTACGACGTTTAATAATAGATCATTCTATTTGTCTATATTTCTCAGATGAGGGAGTATTTAAATTATTTACATTATTCGGAATATTGTTCTCATTTTGTTGCCATTTGTACGACGTTTAATAATAGATCATTCTATTTGTCTATATTTCGGAGATAATGTAGTATTTACAGTATTTAGATTATTCAGACTGTTGTCCTCATCTTTGTTGTCATTTGTACGACGTTTAATAATAGATCATTCTATTTGTCTATATTTCTGAGATGAGGTAGTATTTACAGTATGTACATTATTCGGACTATTGTCTTCATCTTTGTTACCATTTGTACGACGTTTAATAATAGATCATTCTATTTGTCTATATTTCTGAGATGAGGTAATATTTAAATTATTTACATTATTCGGACTATTGTCCTCATCTTTGTGCCATTTGTACAACGTTCAATAATAGATAATTCTATTTATCTATATTTCGGAGATGAGGTAGTACTTACAGTATCTAAATTATTGGGACTATTGTCCTCATCTTTGTTGCCATTTGTACGACCCTTTAATAATGGATCATTCTAATTTGTCTATATTTCTGAGATGAGGTAGTATCTAAATTATTTACATTATTCGGACTATTGTTCTCATTTTGTTGTCATTTGTACGACGTTTAATAATAGATCATTCTATATTTCTGAGATGGGCTAGTATTTACAGTATTTACATTATTCGGATTATTGCCATCACCTTTGTTGCCACTTGTCTGACGTTTAATAATAGATCATTCTATTTGTCTATATTTTTGAGATGAGGTAGTATTTACAGTATTTACATTATTCGGACTATTGTCCTCATCTTTTTTTGCCATTTGTACGACGTTTAATAATAGAGCGTTCTATTTAACTATATTTCTGAGATGATGTAGTATTTACAATATTTATATTATTCGGACTATTGTCCTCATCTTTGTTGCCATTTGTACGACCTTTAATAATAGATCATGCTATTTGTCTATATTTCTGAGATGAGGTAGTATTTACAGTATTTACATTATTCGGACTATTGTCCTCATCTTTGTTGCCATTTGTACGACCTTTAATAATAGATCTTTCTATTTGTCTATATTTTTGAGATGAGGTAGTATTTACCAAATTTATATTATTCGGACTATTGTCCTCATCTTCTTTTGCCATTTGTACGGCGTTTAATAATAGATCATTCTATTTGTCTCTATTTCTGAGATGAGGTAGTATTTACATTATTTACATTATTTGGACTATTGTCCTCATATTTGTTGCCATTTGTACGACATTTAATAATAGATCATTCCATTTGTCTATATTTCTGAGATGAGGTGGTATTTACAGTATTTACATTATTCGGACTATTGTCCTCATCTTTGTTGCCACTTGTCCGACGTTTAATAATAGATCATTCTATTTGTCTATATTTCTGACGTGAGGTAGTATTTAAGTTAATTACATTATTCGGACTATTGTCCTCATCTTTGTTGCCATTTGTACGACGTTTAATAATAGATCATTCTAATATGTCTATATTTCTGAAATGAGGTAGTATCTAAATTATTTACATTATTTGGACTATTGTCCTCATCTTTGTTGCGATTTGTACGACTTTTAATAATAGATCATTCTATTTGTCCATATTTCTGAGATGAGGTAGTATTTAAATTGTTAACATTATTCGGACTATCATCCTCACCTTTGTTGCCATTTGTACGACACTTAATAATAGATCATTCTATTTATCTCTATTTCTGAGATGAGGTAGTATTTAAAGTATTTACATTATTCGGACTATTGTCCTCATCTTTGTTGCCATTTGTGCGACGTTTAATAACAGATCATTCTATTTATTTATGTTTCTAAGATGATGTAGGATTTAAATTATTTACATTATTCGGATTATTGTGCTCGTCTTTGTTGCCAGTTGTACGATGTTTAATAATAGATCATTCTATTTGTCTATATTGCTGAGATGACGTAGTATTTATAGTATTTACATTATTCGGACTATTGTCCTCATGTTTGTTGCAATTTGTACGACGTTTAATAATATATCCTTTTAATATGTCAATATTTCTTAGATGAGGTAGTATTTACAGCATTTACATTATTCGGACTATTGTCCTCATCTTTGTTGCCATTTGGAGTACATTTAATAATAGATCATTATATTTATCTATATTTCTTCGATGAGGGTGTATTTAACAGCATTTACATTATTCGGATTATTGTCCTCACATTTGTTGAGGAATTTCGAACCGAACTCTTTATTACAATCACTGCGGTATATCATTCTTATTCCTTGCCTAATGCCTCTTCTTGTAGTCATGAGTATTCTCCCTCGAACTCTGTAAATTACTTGTTCGCCATTACTGTAGCCTAGTATTGAACGCACAACTCTTTGGGTCAATTCACAGGGAGTAACCAACGTCTATATCCACTAGGCCATTTATAAATCCTAAAACTTCAGTTGTTCTTGTTTTTAAGGATACATGGCCCGTGGATATAGGCAAGGAATAAGAATGATATACCCCAGTGATTGCAATAATGTGTTTGTTTCGAAATTCCTAGCTCCTGAAGAAGGTTGGAGAGTACAACGTCCGAAACGTCGTACAAATGGCAATAAAGAGGACAATAGTTCGAAAATGTAAATACTGTATAGTAGTGAGTTAACTGAGATTTAACAATGGCAGGATATTTATATTCTCATGTGAGCAGGTGATATGCTTTTTATATATTCTCATGTGAGCAGGTGATATCCTTTTTATATATTCTCATGTGAGCAGGTGATATGCTTTTTATATATTCTCATATGAGCAGGTGATATGCTTTTTATATGCGGCCTCGTGAATGATAATGAACGCTAGATTGCAGATGGAAGATGCTATCTTAGCATATTTTAAGCTTGTCTTGATCAGGAGCAAGGTCACAATTTTGGGGGAAATGAGTAGGGATTGAACTCCCTACACAATATTAATGGTATACTCTACTTCATGATTAATAATCGCGCACACCTAACGTTATGTATATTTATATACAGAGCGATTGAAAAGTTACTCCCTATTTTATGTATGATATACTCTTTTTTACTATAACTTTTCAAGCGGAATAGTTCATCATACATAAAATAGGGAGTTAAATATCCTAGTATTTACATCTTTGGTCAGTACAACTTATTTAAGACACAAAATTTACAGCCCCTGCAATTCTTGAACTTCCCACTAAAGGTGGTTTAGAATAATTGTCATGAAAACACGACATCTAAACTTATTTAGAAATGGAACTTTGTCTGTGTGTGTGTGTCTGTCTGCGTGTCCGTTACCTATAGACTCCGAAACGGCTAAACCGATTTTCTTGAAAATTTACACAGTTGTGCTATAAGCGTCTGCGAGTGTTCTTAGCTAGGTTTTGTGTCGAGGTCCCCCCCCCCCGATAAATATTGAAAATCGATAATCGAAAAAATCGGGTTATAGAAGGAGTGGTCTAATTTTAATCAAATTTGATACACTCATAGACAAAGACATAAGAAACGATATTTAGAAGTTTCAAGGTTGCAGTTCTTAAAATAGTGCAGAAAATCGATAATATATATATATAAAAGGCAAGATGTTTGTGTGTTTGTGTGTGTGTCTGTTTATCTACCTGTATGTCTGTTTTTTTTCAGCCATTTTATTTTATTTTTTGCTTCGAGTTTGGCTCTAAGTAGATATAATTGTAGTTCTTAGTCTCAGCCATGATATCATTTACTCAGAGGACTTATTTAGCCTTCAAAATTCAGTTTACGACGAAAAAAAATTATTTAATATTGATACCAGGAAATCAAAATTTGACTTACATCCATTCATTTTTCTATCAGTTTACGGTTTTGCTTTAACTGGAAACAACTATTGCTTTTTAGTCTTTTGTGCCAACATCCAAAGAGTGTGAGCTCCAGGACCATGGATTGGTTTTAAAGCTTTCATTACACCCGAGCAAACGCTGGGCTATACTTCTAGTAGATAAATAAATAAGAGATCTGGATAGAAAACACACTTTGATAGATGGACAGATTTGCTTTTCTAAGCGCCCCTTAGATGTGGCACAAGGTGGAAAGTATGGGACACCAAGTGAGAATTGAACTAAACTATACAAATGTAACCAGTTCTATCGAGACAAGCTTGCTAACCATTACACTCCGCCGATGTGCCACAGATAGACAGATAGATAGATAGATAGATAGATAGATATGTGAACCAAATGAGATAGATAGATAGATAGATAGATAGATAGATAGATAGATGTGAACAAAATGAGAAAATGAGATAGATAGATAGATAGATAGATAGATAGATAGATAGATGAACAAAATAAAAGAGATAGATAGATAGATAGATAGATAGATGTGAACAAAATAGATAGATGAGATAGATAGATAGATAGATAGATAGATAGATAGATAGATAGATAGATAGATATGAATCGACATATTCTGATAGGTGGATTCTTGAAAAGGGTAAGCTTATTCTATCACTGTAGCAAGCACCTGATTCCTTCTGTCATGCCTTATCGTTACTGGAGACATTAAAAAAAATGAGTATTCATGGCATTTCTGTGATAGAGCTGAGCGGTGTTTACTTTTTAGCCTTTCATTCTCAACGTTACTGCTTCATTCCCAAGATACAATGTCGCAAGCTTATCCCTAATCTTTTGTTATTTCACTGGCAAACCCACAACCCTGAGTGGCTCTCGAGCCTTCCATTTCGTTAACGTTTGTATTCACTTTGGCACTAATGCCCTCGGGAAAAGTACGAATCTACCTACCTCCAATTATGGGGATAACATGATGAGACTCCGCTTTCTTCTGGTATTGACTAGAAAGGTTTGAATTCAATCTGGAGTGGCTCCGCAGCTCATGAAAAAGGCAATCAATTGTATTGAAGTTTGCTCTGGTTATTGATCTCATAGCAGCTATCTTGAAACTCATCTAACCACTGGATTAGGGAGTTTGGATCATGAAAGTGGGCTTGAATGTAGGCAACTCTTTCTTACTTAAAAATCCACCAGGTCAATGGATGTAAGATCCAGTGCCGTGAAGAACGTAAAGTGATGCCTGGACGATCAAGTAGATCCTCGGACAAACAAACTTTAAATTTAAGGCACCGTCGCAATTACAAATTCCTGAAGTCTAGTCAAATTGTAAATCAGCTGAAATGTTATAGAAATCAAAAGGATGAGGATTCACTTCCCCCGCTTCTTTGTAAAAAAATCAAGAAGTCGAAGAAATGCGAATCAATACTTGAACCCAAATCAGTCGCGCAGAAGACTACACGAAGAATTTAATACAAATGTCATGATTCAAAAGAGGAAAACTGTTCATGTGTAGTTTAAAGAATAATACATCAAAACAGAATTTTAGCGATGTTGACCAAGTTCAGTGGAAGCTAAAAGTTTCAGCTTAAAAGCGATCATTGGACCATACGGAGATCACATATGCGTAGGAATCCAATGAGTGGGGAAATATATAAAAACTAATAGCAAGACTTGACATTACAAAATACATTATATATGAGGAGGTTTGGTTCTGTAGTTGAAATGATGTAAAAAAGAAAAAAACATTAGGAAAGAAAAGGAAAATTGTCTAATGTCAAAATAAGATACTTCAGAAACTGTCTCTAAAAATCCAGTCAGATATTTTAAATAGTTTCGTATTTAGAAAAAATCCAGTCAGATATTTTAAATAGTTTCGTATGTAGAAAAAAGTAAAAACTGTATCAATTTCAAGAAAACAGAATATTTGTCATAGGGAAAATCTCAGGAAGCGAGTTATGAATTGGAGAATCAAATCTGGGAAGTGTTTTAATAGAAGACGGGAAAAAAGAGATTGAAATCTGAAAACGCATTGCAATAGGGAATGTGCTTTCCAAAGTTAAGCAAAGTATTTAGAAAAAGGGAAATTTCGTTAGAAACAAAGAAAAGATTGCAGAAATATTATGTAATATCAGTCATTCTAAATGGCAGTAAATGCTGGACAATTTCCTCACAGATGAAGAAGAGACTTGGGGCAACGGAGGTGCGATTCTGCAAGAGGATATTGAAAATGCCACAAAAGGAACATGTAAGCAACAAAGAAATCTTAAGAGAAATGAAGACAAAAGGAAACTTGAATAGAGAATCAGAAAAATCCAGCAGAAATTTCTAAGTCGCATAATCAGGAAGGAAGGCTTGGAAAATTTATCACTCACAGGACATATTGGCGGCAAAAGAAACAATTGGAATAGCTACATAACGAGCTTATATGAATGAATGACAGAACGAGGAGGTGGAGGGATGGTAAAAAGTTTGCTAAGAAATGTACGGGACATGAAGTTATGGAGAACCATGAACGGGGGAAAAAGAGGGAAAAAAACGACTCAAGTATAAAGTATAATCAAACAAAAAGTTTCGGTTTAAATCATTATTTTATAAAATACTTGGGTCATCTAATTAAAACTTCTTGGAAATATTAACAGTTGGGTGCCGTGCAGTAGCGAACCGTTTTCCGAGCGAAGTCGAGTGAAGCAGAGGTCATAAATAGAACATTATCGACATTAATGGCAAATGGCGAGACTTCTTTAGATTCCTGTTTTATGTAAATATCCATAACTGTCGTCTGTGCTACATTACGGCATTGCCCTGTTTTACGATGAACATTTTAAGTGCGACACCCACGAGTTGAATGCTTGCGTTGTCTATCCAAAGCTGAAATTGATGATAATTGCCAAACAGATCAGACCTGAGGTCGGTTCTTTCTTCTCACTTTTTTCCAACCCTCCCCGTCTCACAAAACGTTCGTACATGAATATGTCCGTAGTCTAATGAAAAAGAAAAACGCATTTATTTTATGCAACAAATATTTACTTTTTACCGAAATCTCGTTGTGATTAAAGTGGTAAATAAATAAAAAATGGATAAAAATCCACTTAAAGTGTTTCTTATTTTCAAAAATGGATATTCATACTGAATAATGTGTATTATTTATGGAATCATACATTTGATTGGGGATGAGACGAAAATATAAACAAATAAACAAACATTGGTGATATTCAAAAACCGATTGAAACGTTAGAGATTTAGGAACACTCAACTTTGAAATGAATCTGAAATTTCTGGCGTTTGTGTTAAATGTAAAGTCTAACCGATTTGATTCAGTTTCTTACGGATTTTGTTTTTGCAGTTGTTGTTCAATATCTAACATTGTAATAAACATAGTTTTATAAAAAACATGAAATGCTATCTGAACAGGGACATAGATTTACCGTAGAAGACTCATAAATTAATTCACTTTCTATACAAGTTTTCCTTAATGAATCAATAAATCAAAAATGTTTGAATTTTTGAGTTTTCCCTCGTAAATTTATGCTCGGTTTTTTATATTTTCTTATTCAATTTCCCAACTCTTTAGGCTACGCATTTATTGATCTACTTCCTGACGAGCGGCATGGATAAAAAATAATAGCCACTGTTTTGCAATAATTGCGCATATATGGATCAGAGAATATATACGCAAGTATGTCTGACTCAAGTATTTAGATATTGAAGCATTGAAAGCAGCGATTATGGGAAAGGAAATATTTTGATTGATTTGATAAAAGTCATTTCTGGAACATCACATTTGCTCATGTTCAGTTGTGGCAAGAACCAATGAGACAATAGTCTAAGAAAGAAAAAAATGGCTAAGCACCGACAAGACATCGAGTGGCTAAAATATCTTGATGCGAGGCTTAAACAGATTTTCCTTCCGGTAAAATTAAACAACACAGAAAGGTTACCGTGGCACAATATGGCGAGAGATTTAAATAGGAAATATAGAATAATTTATTTTATTCATGCAAGGCTATGTTTTTACAAGAAAAATGGTAATAAATAACCGGTATCGGTAAAATGTTTAACATACACTTATATAATGTCTAAATGAAATATCTTTCATTATAAAACCTATTGATAATGACTTTTAGGATATATGGATATCAAACGAATTACCACATTTTTATTTATAAATATACTAGCGGTATAGCCTGGCGTTGCTAGGGTGTAATGAAAGCTTTAAAACTAATCCATGGTCCTGGAGCTCAGACTCTTTGGACGTTGGCACGAAAGACTAAAAAACAATAGTTGTTTCCAGTTAAAGCGAAACCGTAGACTGAAAGAAAATTGAATGGATGTAAGTCAAATTTTGATTTCCTGCTATCGATATCAAATAAGTTTTTTCGTCGTAAACTGAATTTTGAAGGCTAAATAAGTCCTCTGAGTAAATGGTATCATGGCTGAGACTAAGAACTACAATTATACCTACTTAGAGGCAAACCCGAAGCAAAAACTAAAATAATAGGGCTGACAAAAATACAGAGATACAGGTAAATAAACACACGCACACACACACAAACATGTTACCTTATATATATATATATATATATATATATATATATATATATATATATCCGCTCGCAGTGAGTGCAAGAGAACCCTAAATGACGCCAAACAGTTGTTTGCGGAGAGAATGCGACAACACATAGCTGAGCGCAAGTTCGGCTCCAAGGACTATTGGAGGATTTGTAAACGAGTGCTCAACAATAGGAAATCCTCAATACCTCCTTTAATCCATGGATTTGATGTTCTCACGTCATTTGCTGAGAAAGCTGAGTGCTTTGCCCGCAGATTCTCATCCAACTCCACACTCGACTCGTCCGGAGTGCACCCACCCGACTTCCCTATTAGAACTGAGGCCAAACTGCATGACGTATATATTACCCCGACAATAGTATCCAGAGTAATTTCAAAACTCGACCCCCATAAGGCATGTGGATACGATGGAATCCCGGTGATAGTCCTTAAGAGGTGTGCCCCTGAACTTTCCCCTGTCCTCTCTAAACTGTTTAACTACTGCCTTTCTGCTTCCTGCTTTCCTGCATGCTGGAAATTCTCCTCAGTCGTTCCTGTCTTTAAGAACTGTGGTGAACCCTCGGACCCATCCAACTATCGCCCTATCAGTCTTCTACCAATATTGGGGAAAGTGTTCGAGGCTATAATAAATGCTGAAATAGTTCATCATCTCACCGCCCACAAACTGTTCTCCGACAGGCAATATGGATTCCGATTTGACAGGTCCACAGCCGACCTGCTAACTACTGTAACGGAGTACATGCTACAGGCCCTTGATGAGTCTGACGAGGCTCGCGCGGTTGCCCTGGATATCTCCAAGGCTTTCGACAGGGTTTGGCACCCTGGCCTCCTATGCAAACTACGCGGTTATGGTATTACCGGTCGCCTGCTTGACCTAATCCAATCTTTCTTAAATAACCGCAAAATGAAGGTCGTTCTGAATGGGCGTGCCTCTTCGTCCTACAGCACGAATGCTGGTGTCCCACAAGGCTCTATCCTGGGCCCAACGCTCTTCCTTATTTTCATCAACGACCTCCCAGATGAGATCAAGTCCCAAGTAGGCATCTACGCAGATGACACTACAATATACTCCCGCTCCAGTAAGAAACCTGTCGTGGCGGACAGACATAATCTCGCTGCTGACCTTGAGCGGGATCTACACTCTGTGGTGAACTGGGGCAAGAAGTGGCTTGTCAACTTCAATTCCTCTAAGACCAAGCTGTTGTCTGTCAACCATTACAGGCAACCCCTTCTGCCTCCCATAAGCATGGACCAGATGATTCTCCCGGAGAGTAATACACTACGCCTCCTCGGACTTACCCTGTCCTCAGACCTCAAATGGAAGCACTATATTGAATCCATAGCAAAATCTACTGCTAAGAAGGTTGGGTCACTATGTCGATCCAGGATGTTTTTTCCACCTGAATCCATCCTGCATATATACAAGTCAACCATCCGTCCGTGCATGGAGTACTGCTGCCATTTATGGTCAGGTGCCCCTGCCGTTCTCCTCAGTGTTCTTGACAAGCTCCAAAGGAGAGTCTGTAATGTGATAGGCACTGATCTGGCGACTCGTCTGCAGCCACTTTCCCATCGTCGAAATGTGGCCTCCCTCTGTCTCTTCTATAAATACTTTCATCGCTTCTGCTCGGATGAGCTTAAGTCACTGATGCCTCCTCAACAGGTGTTTACCCGTTCAACCAGACTGGCAACTGGGTCCCACCCATTCACAGTCAGGTTAGCCAAACGCAGACGACAATTCTACTCCTGCAGCTTCCTCTCTCGCACTTCCCGCCTGTGGAACTCACTCCCGTATTCTTGCTTTCCTGACGACTACGACCTCCAGAAATTTAAAAGCAAAGTTAATACTCACCTACTAACCACTGGCCTCTAGCTCTCTCCCCTCCCCTGTATAACCTTCCCTTTCTCTCCGCCCATGTACCTGTCATTGCACCTGCTTTCTCAGCTTTCTATTGTTCCTTTCTAACTAGCTTGTACTCCTCACTCTTTTCTAATTAATCTTTCTACATTTATGTAACCCCCTGCACATCAGTGGCGTTTCTGCCTTGCTCGGGGTGAAATGATTAAAAAAAAAAAAAAAAAAAAATATATATATATATATATATAATGGGTTTTCTGTACTATTGTAAGAACTGCAACCTCGAAACTTCTGAATATCGTTTCTTATGTCTTTGTCTATGAGTGTATCAAATTTGATTAAAATCGGACCACTCCTTCTATTACCCGATTTTTTCGATTTTCGATATTTATCGGGGGTATCTCGACACAAAACCTAGCTAAGAACACTCGCAGACGCTTATAGTACAACTGTGTAAATTTTCAAGAAAACCTGTTCAGCCGTTTCGGAGTCTATAGGTAACGGACACACACACAGACACAGACACACACACAGACACAGACACACACACATTTATAATTAAGTTTAGATGAGATTAAATATATGAAAATGAAAACATCGATATACCCATCTATTTGAATATACACCTGATAAAATGATTCTTTCTTTTATATGCTAATATAGATTTACTGGCGCTGTAAACCTTCATCAGTCTCTTTTATTTCTTAACTTAATTAATATTTATATAGCTTGATTTTTAATATTACTTGCAACCGGTTTTATACTTACATGGACATTGTTTTCTATTCTTGTTGATATCTATATTAATAAGGAATCCCAAGTTTCTGTTGAAATAATATCTGAAGTGACTGGTGGTCAATCCATTAATCTGATGCCATTGAAAGAAAATGGTTAATTTTGCTGAATTTGAAGGTGCAGTATACTGCATGCAAATAATATTTAACTTAAAGCCCGCTGTGATGTCACTAACTCAATCAAACATTGTCTTGTACAAGAATGTACAATAATTCTTGGCAATGATTTTGACATCATCAGCAGTCTGGAAGGTAACCCTTTGCATTAAGATATGCTTCTCCTATGTGTCCTTTCAGGACGTAGGTGATCATGGTTCTCCACAATTTGTGTTTTTTGTTTTTGCAACTCTTAATAAATTTTGTCTTTTTTCATCTCTCTTAAACCTTTTTCGGCAATCTTTCAGAGAATTTGGAACTGGACTTTTTCTTTATTGTACAAGGTAACCAAAAAAGTTCTGTTCGTTTTTTGATTAGTCATTGAATGAAGTTGAAATATATACAAAATGCATGTAGCAATTGTTTTCAAATTCGGACAGCCGGAAGTAGGAACATCAGACGTTATAAAAACACGTGCACCGTGCCCGGCCATCGGTTATAAGCCGGACAGCTGTGAGAAGGATGGAAGTATCTAGAGATCTCGTTCGGGGCTGTTTGCTTTACGACTTCAAAGTAGTCTTATCAGCAGTTGCAACAAGTCGCCGCTTGTGTCAAGCGTTTGGGGATAGTGCTGTGGATGAACGTACTGCAAGGCGTTGGTTTCGAAAATTCAAGTCGGGAGATTTGTCTCTCCATGATGAGCACAGGTCTTGAATGACGGAGTCCTGAAGGCGGCCATTGAAGAGGACAGTAGTCTAACGTGTGGTGATCTTGAAAGACAGTTCAACGTTTCCGATGAAACATTTAGACTTCACCAGCGCCGTCTAGGTAAGACGTACAAACTGAGCAAGTGGGTTCCGCAAACGCTGTTTGAGGTCCACAAGGGACAACGAGTGGAAGCCTGCGTATCGCTGTTTACCAGTGATGAAAAGTGGGAAAATCCTCAAGCGTTCCAGACATTCCTTGTCTTTTCAGGATGCTGTCCCTCACACCGCAAGACTGCCTATGCACCCACGCAAGATTATGCTTTGGGTCTGGTGGACAGGTCGTCAAGTGGTTCATTATGAACTGCTACCAATGAGCCAAACGGTCACTGGAGACCTATACTCGCAGCAATCGAAATTTGTGCAACAGGCATTTCAGTAGAAGGAGCCAGCACTGGTGAATCGCAAAGGTGTGCTTTTCCTCCATGACAACGCCAGGCTGCATGTTGCGCGAGTGGTCAAGGATACCATACAGCAACTTGGGTGGGAGACTTTGTGCCATCCACCTTATTCACCTGACCTTGCGCCATCCGATTACCACCTCTTCCACTCCCTGGATAATCATCTTCGTGGGAAATCCTTCACCAATGAAGCAGACTTGCGCAAAGCCCTCACGGACTTCTTTACGTCAAAACCCCCCGAGTTCTACTGCAAGGGGATTGAACAGTTGGGGAACAGCTGGTGACACGTTGGCAGAAGGTGCTGGATGCCGATGGCGATTACTTCAAAGACTAAATATGAGTTAAACATACTGTGAAGTGTTTTCTTTTCCTTTAAAAACGGACATAACTTTTTTGGTTACCTTGTATTAACCCTTGAATTTTCAGTTCGAAATACCCTGAAGTTTACACAGATTGACATACATATTAAGAAGGCCGGAAACTAACTAAATCAGATATGCTTTGTTTTTTTATCTTTCCTGCTTTTCCCTCAGTTTGTCTTCTGAATATAACATTTTCTCATTATATGTCCTAGAAATTTCAACTGTTTCCTGATGTTAAGCATAAGTGTTCTTTTTTGGTTTCCCTAAGATTTCGTCGTTGCTTAAGTGTTCGGTCCACGATATTCTCACCATCCTTTAGAGCTAGATTTCGGTTGATTAAGGTGTTTTCTTCGTCTGTGAAGAGATTTTTCAACATTCACTCTCATATAGGAGGACTGATAATATATGACAGTTCAGTGTCCTTTCCTTTGTTTATAACGAATTTCTTTCCTTGATTTATTCTTAGATTTTGGAAAGCAAATTTCACTATCTTAATGCCCTTTTGGATTTAGGTCCCAAATTTTCTGTTCTCTGTTAACTTATTGCCAGATTTCTAAATTGTCGTACTTAATTGTTTTGGTAATTCTATGGTAATTTCCATGAAGTAATGTTCCGTTTACTAACAACAGCGCATTCCGTCTTCTTGCAATTGTCGTTCGCCATTTCTTCTTGTTTTACTTGACTACCTTCTGCAGGAGGTCTTTTAATTTTCTTTCCGTATTTGGAATTAACACAGTCATAGACATATCTTATTTTTTAAACACGTTGTGCTAAACGATAGAGACAAGTCTTGCAGATTTTCTTTTGTATTTTCTCATATTTTCTAATGAGGCTTTTTATTTCCGAATTATATTTATGTAAAAACTGTCATTAGGTTAACCGAGTACTTTCGAACGTCATCGTTCATCATTAGGGTCAAATTTACAGTTTAAACCTGAAAAATTGCCTTATAGCAGAAAATGTGATACGACATTTTGAAGAACTAAATAAACGTTAAGAAAATTAAAAAGTTCAAGGGAAGTAATAATGTAATCACATGCAAACGTGAAAATATGTGATCATGTAGCGGCGTGAATTATCAGATAAGATGGAATATTTAGAGTTGCTAAAGATTTTTAAATACCGTAAAAACATACATTAGGGAATTTAAATTTCAAGGGAAGTAATTATGTGTATTATCTAATTACGCAGAAGCAAATAATTATTTTTCTTAATTATATTTCAAATATACTATCTATACACATTGAAATATGTGTCCATAAACTTGGTAAGCTGTGCGATTGATAAGAGGTTTATTACTTCTGATATGTAGGGCCTCTAAAGTCTTTTAAGTCGTCTAAATATGCTTAACGTTTATTTAGTCCTTCAAAATGTCGTAACACGTTTACTGCTCCAAGGCAATTGTTGATGTTTAAACTGTAAATTTGACCCTGATGATGAACGATGACGTTCGAAAGTACTCGGTTAACTTATGGACAATTCTTACATAAATATAATTCGGAAATAAAAAGCCTCATTAGAAAATATGAGAAGATACAAAGAAAAACCTGCAAGGCTAAGTTGTCTCTATCGTTTAATACAACGTGTTTAAAAGAAAGGATTCTGCCAAAATATACGTACTTTATATAAGTCATCCACATACAAGCCTGTTTCGCTGTATCACAGCTCATCAGTGTGGCTAGACATATCCACTTGCTTCTAGCCGGGATCGAAACTCGACCGATTTGGTGTCAGTCGGAGTCTCTAATCCCTAAGCCATCGGGTTAGAGAAGGGAATTTTTAACGTCTTGTATGTAAGCAGTGTATACAGAGGACAGTCACCGAGAGAACTCAATTCATTTCTGAAGAGTCACGCATTATAGCTGAAGTGGAAACTGTTTTTAAAATTTTCTTCTCCAGAGAGCTCAATCAATATATATAATAGAGCTCAATATATATATATATATATATATATATATATATATATATATATGTGTGTGTGTGTGTGTGTGTGTGTGTGTGCATGTGTATATGCATATATATATATATATATATATATATATATATATACACACACACATACACACATGCAGTCACACATGCAGGTAAACACATATACATACATATACATGTTATGCACATGTTATACCTCATAAAATGTAGACAGTTTATCAAACTACCTGCTGGGAATTTCTATCGACATTTTTGGCATAAATTCTTATCATCATTATGCATTTATTTATATGAAATGTTCTACTCATCTTCGTTTGTATAATGTTGTATGCTCCGGCCTTTTTCAGATGCTAGGAATTTTAACCCAAATCTTTTTTTACAATCACTGAGGCATATGGCTACTCAAAAGATGCCCTACTGCACCAGCAGTAAAGATCATATTTTTTTTTAATCGTATCACTCCGGTTAACCTATGGACAATTTTTACATAAATATAATTCGGAAATAAAAAGCCTCATTAAAATATATGAGAAAATACAAAAGAAAATCTATAAGATTTTGTCGCCATCGTTTAATACAACGTGTTTAAAAGAAAGGAAGCTGCCAAAATATATGTATCTTATCTTGTTAATATTGTGGCAGCCTATAATGAATAATCAAAATCAAAATCGCTTCACTGTATCAGTTAAATTCTGGTGAAAAGACACAAAATTCAAAATACGCCAGAGAAACGGTTTTTCCACAGCTAAAGAAAAAATAATTCTGAGCCACCCCACGTGACTCGATTGAATATTTAAGGATGGTCTCTAACTTTTCTACGAACTCTTGATACCTTCACTTTCTCATTGAACATTTCTACGAATTCTTGTTATTCCTTCTTATAATAAGTTTCTATTTGAACATTCAAAATATATATTTTATTATTCCACTCTTTTACACTTTCCAACTGACTACTAACATTCTGATGACGAAACCTTTCTGATAATAATTATGATGATGACTTCAACATAAAACTTATAAGCTGTAGGGATTTCGGTTAAGTCTAACACAAGGCCGAACAAAAGAAATATTAACCAGCTTCTTACACTTCAGACTCTAAGTCTGGTTACAAAATTCTGTATTATCTCACGCAAGCTGGAAAACCCAATCATTGCTGTCAGACAGTTCACCTAAATGTTTCTATTAGAGCATCCGGCTCGAATTCCAAGCAGTACAGCATATCCTTTTCATATTTCTGGTGGAATAAATTTCATCACAGTGATCTTTTTTCTCAGAGACGGCACCTTACTATACTGTACATTCGATAAAATAAAATACAAACAATGCGAATGCCCGAAATTAAAAATATATAACAGCGACAATATACCCATCGCACCCTATATTTAAAATCAAATTCTAAATAGCAATACCTATAATGTTATAGAAGTTTATTGACGGCGTGATGGACAATACTGCAGTTGTATAAAATCTCATTACGCCAAACAAGCTTATAGCAAAACAGATATTATATGGTATTTACCCTGCCCCTCGCGTATGAACGAGCTCAGGGACAAAACTTCCCCAGTCCCCTCAATCGCCGGTTGAGCTGGCCCCGGTGACGAGCACCTGGTTCACCCCTCTGCTGCAATGAGGTGGCGCGGCCGCGGGATACTGTTCACTGGGACCGGGCATCTACTCAGTGTAATTTTTCTCAGGTTCGACCCTGTCCTCGCGAACGGAGCCGCACTGTCTTCGAGGACAGAGACGCAACTGAGAGATGATTCGGTACCCACCCGACACAAAATTGTGGCGGGTAAATATTTTTTTTCTAAGCTTCGCTTAGATGTGGCACAAGACCGAAATTATGGGACACTCAGTGAGGATCGAACTCACTACTCAGTTGTAACTGGTTCTAGCGAGACAAGCTTACCAACCATTACACTACGCCGAGGTGCCCAAAACAGATATTATATACTTGCCAAAGAACACCGTATAAATATTAGATTCTGGAAGTTTTGCCCACATCAGTTGGTAAAAACCAATGTTATTGTGAAAACATTGGCTTTCATAAAACAATATAACATATCATGCAAAATATATTTAAACAAAAACAGGCCTTCCATTCACTCTCTCTTTCAACTTTAAATTTTTATATTGGCTGGTAAAATTTCTTTATCCTCAAACACCAAATGTGCAGCTGTTAATGAGTGACGTTCATCTTTAGAATCTTTTCTTGAATGTTCCTCACTGATATGCCGGGTTTACAGTAAACGGAGGCCAACTTTTTGACCTTTGAAAATTCACTCGCCCACTCAACAACCCACTCGTTAGCTAATCATTAACAGGAAGCGTAATCTAAGAGTAGGTGCCATAATTGTTGCCACGTGGCTCTATCATCATATTAACACCTTTGGGGGAAAAGAGTCGTCTATTTCTACACATAAGACAACGTCAAAATTGCATATGGCTAAAGAAATTCTACTTTATTAATTAAAGCTTCTTTTCTACTTTTTTGGCGTTTTGGCTTTTTCCATGGCGATTGCAAATAACGCATAAGCTGCTCTTAGTTTTTGGCAAATGAATGTTTCTCTAAACCCCAAAACATATCTCGCTTATAAAGGGCGGAAAAATTTATGATTAAATCCAGAAAAGATATAGGTGGTAAATAATGACTATAATTAAAGGCTTTAATTAAAAGAATAACAAAATTCACCTTACATGAAGATATGTTTAGAAATCAGAAAAGGAATTTGCATGAGTGACGAGCTTTGGTTAGGCCAACTTTACTAGGCTCCTCTTCTCGTGAAGCAAGCAGTGCTACCCCTAAAGAGGACTACTTAGAGTTTAGGGTGCTGTCGGCTGATGCTGTCGTCTCAGATCAACATCAGTCAGTCAGTTAAGTGCCATACGTGATAAACGCTTTCGAAAGAGACATGACTGACTGGTCAGATGATTATTCCGCAGTAGGTTGCCATTGGTTTCTGCGGTAGACTGGTTGCCGATCAAGGCTATAGAACCCAATCTGTCCTGTTATTTAACCCATAACTGGAGGGAAGAGACGGATTAATACCTTTCCCAAGGGTATTTGCGCGTAAGTAAATGCAACTGAAATTCGAACTCGTCTCTCTGATTTCTCGTTCCAAGCCGATATCCACTGCACCACAACGCACATCAGACCACTAATATCCTGAACCACGTGCTTGCAGGATTAGAATTGCAACTTCCAGTGACATCTTTCGCTTGCTGTCTCACCCTTTTCCCATCGATACAAGGTTTGGAAGTGTTGGTAACGTCTACTTGGACGTATCCTCTGGGCCTGCTTAATATCTTTAATAGAATGCAATGTGCTCAGTATTTTCCCCATCCTTTACACGTGTGGTTCATCTGTCATGATTAGCAAATTGGGAGGGTGGCAGCGAGGTCTTCGGGTCTTAGTTAATACGTCGGACTATCCTTGTTCTAGATAAATTGCCTGTCGAAGCTTCATCTTCTCCTGGTATGAAATAGATATCTAACCCATAGCTGGCACTCTAAACACTTACTGTCACTCCGGGACAGCAATGTTAATTAAGGGGCCACTCCACTCTCCCACAAATTCTCGGACCAGAGTCTTACAACTGGTTGCAGTTTAAAGTTATACCCACGACATTATAATACAATATAGAAAACGAATTTGACAATTGTAACCATCAGTATCAGCACGACTAAAACAGTTGCAAAGACTTGCACAAAAGTCTTCAACAAAGACTTGAAACAACCCAGACTATCCGTTTCCTATAGGAAAACATTCATCATTCACTGGCGAACAGCCAGTGATACTTGTGCTACGCGTTTCTTCTCTATCTGGTCATTGGACTGGGATGAAAGTGTAGTATCTGTTCTCCTAATCTCTAATGGTAATGGAAATATTAGCCGTTTCTTTATAAGAAAACATTCATCATTACCTACCTTTATTTTGGTTGAAATTTACGAACTCTTTTTTTTTTTAAATAATTGTTCAGAAAAGTTTCTGGTATTTTTTTAAAAATCCTATCACCCCAAGCAAGGCGGTGACGCCACTGATGCGCATGGGGCTACTTAAGAGTAGAATGATTGGAAAAGAGTCATATACTGTCAATTGAATTCGAGTAAATGTTACCAAATGTGAAAGCTCAACAAATTTAAATAAATTTATATTATGTAGAAGAAAAAAACTGTTGTGAAGATAAACTTTGAAAGTACAAAGCAGAGAACATCAAAGAGAATAGAAAAAATAAAATAAAATTCTGACTTTCAAATTGGAATAGATTTAGCAAAACAAGATTGGAATCTACTGTTAACAATGAATGTTCGAAAAACGCAATATTTTGTATTCATATTAAAAGTAAGTATTTTACATTCATATTAAAAGAAACTAAGCATGATTTTAATCTTATTTCTTCATCTGCTAATTTATAGTATTGTAAACAAAAAATAACTTCTCAGATGAGAGCGTTTTAAAAAGTTAGATAAGTTATAATAATCTTTCACAGGTGTAAAACATTTTAAGTCAACGAGAATTGATCACGCGGAGAGAAAGAAACAAAAAAAAAACCCCACCTGCAACTCTTCTTAAGAGTTGCAGGTGGGGTTTACCTTCCTGTTCTTAATGAACAGGAAGGTAAAAATAAAAATGAGCCCAGAATTTTGATAAGACTTTCTTTATATGCTAAATATTGGACTGAGTTGTCATCGGATTAAGTTGGATTAGTATCTTCAATGTTTATTTGTTTTACGTATGACGTTTCAGATGGTCAGGACTTCAATCTTGAGTTGAAATTTTTGACACTTTTTCAACAACATTCAAACACTTTTAGAAAAATAGTCGAATGCTTTCAGCAAAGTGCAAAATGTATTTTAATTATCATAGAACCTGTCAAAACTGATGGGATTATTGCTTTGGCATTTCTACTTAAAATGAAAGTATCAGTGCACACTGTTAAGGATCGAAGTGACATTTGCCGATTTTTCTGATCAGCGTCATATTGGTGCACACCATGAAAATTCTGCGCAAACACACCTATAACAATCGGGTGCCTATCGGTTCAATTTACTCCAGACAAGAAATGGGAAAAGAAGAGGAAAATGTGGAGGGCAAGTAAGAAAAGACTGAGAAAAACGAAAAGAAAAGGCGATGACAGAAAGTAGAGAAGAGATTCAGAAGAAAGAATGACAGGCTTGTGAGGAGTTTTAATACAGCAGAATGAGTTTAGTAATTTTCTGAAGCGTGTAACGCACAATTTAGTTAAGAACAAGTATTTATATTATTCAAACTATTGTCCTCATCTTTGTTGCCATTTTACGACATTTCGGCTGTTTGTCTATATTTCTGGTATGAGGTTGTATTTACACTATTTACATTATTCAGACTATTGTTCTCATCTTTGTTGCCATCTTAGGACGTTTCGGCTGTTTGTCTATATTTCTGAAATGAGGTAGGATTTAAAATATTTACATTATTTGGGTTATTGTTCTCATCTTTGTTGCCATTTTACGACATTTCGGCTGTTTGTCTATATTTCTGGTATGAGGTTGTATTTACACTATTTACATTATTCAGACTATTGATCTCATCTTTGTTGTCATCTTAGGACGTTTCGGCTGTTTGTCTATATTTCTGAAATGAGGTAGGATTTAAAATATTTACATTATTCGGGATAAGGGATGTGCGTTGTGGTACAGTGGACATCGGCTCGGAACGAGAAACCGGGGAACCGAGTTCGAAATCCAGTTGAATCCATTGTATTCACTTACGCGCAAATACCCTTGGGAAAGGTATTAATCCGTCTCTTCCTTCCAGTTATGGGTTAAATAGCAGGACAGATTGGGTTCTATAGCCTTGGTCGGAACAAGTCTACCGCAGAAAGCAATGGCAACCTACTGCGGGATAATCTCAGTCAGTCATGTCTCTTTCGAGACATGATCGCCCAAGCGTGTATCACGTATGGCACTCAACTGACTGACTGACATTATTCGGACTATTGTCCTCATCTTTGTTGCCATTTGTACGACGTTTCTGCTGTTTGTCTATATTTCTGATATAAGGTAGTATTTAAACTATTTACATTAGTCGGATTATTGTCCTCATTTTTGTTGCCATTTTACGACGTTTCGGCTGTTTGTCTATATTTTTGAGATGAGGTAGTATTTGTACTATTTATATTATTCGGACTATTGTCCTCATCTTTCTTTCCATTTTAGGATGTTTCGGCTGTTTGTCTATATTTCTGAAATGAGGTAGTATTTAAAATATTTACATTATTTGGACTATTGTCCTCATCTTTGTTGCCATTTGTCTGAGGTTTCGGCTGTTTGTCTATATTTTTGAAATGAGGTAGTATTTGTACTATTTATATTATTCGGACTATTGTCCTCATCTTTGTTGCCATTTTAGGACGTTTGGGCCATTTGTCTATATTTCTGGGATAAGATTTACACTATTTACATTATTCGGACTATTTTCATCATCTTTGTTGTTATTTGTACGACGTTTCGGATGTTTGTCTATATTTCTGGGATGAAGTAGTATTTAGTCTATTTACATTATTCGCACTATTGTCCTCATCTTTGTTTATATTTTACAACCTTTTGGCTCATTGTCTATATTTCTGAGATAAGGAAGTATTTAAACTATTTACATTATTCGGACTATTTCACTCATCTTTGATATCATTTGTACGACGTTTTGGATGTTTATCTATATTTCTATGGTAAGGTCGTATTTGTAGTATTTACATTATTCGGGCGATTGTCCACATGTTTGTTGCAATGTGTACGATGTTTTGGCTGTTTCTCTATATTTTTGAGATGAGGTATTTGCACTCTACATTATTCGGTATATTGTCCTCATCTTTGTTGCCATTTGTACGACGTTTCGTCCGTTTGTCTATAATTCTGAAATGAGGTAGCATTTAAACTATTTACATTATTTCGACTATTGTCCCCACCTTAGGTGCCATTTTACGAGAATAAGGCTCTTTGTCTATATTTTTGAGATGAGGTAGTATTTGCACCAATTACATTATTCTGGCTATAGTGCATCTTTGTTGCAATTTGTATGACATTTCGGCTGTTTGTCTATATTTTTGTGATGAGGTACTATTTACACTTTTACATTATTCGGGTTATTGTCCTCATTTCTGTTGGCATTTTACGACGTTTCGGCTGTTTGTCTATATTTCTAAGATGAAGTAGTATTTGCACTATTTACATTGCTGGGACTATTGTCCTAATTTTTGTTGCCATTTTTCAGACGTTTGATGATAGATCATTGTATTTGTCTATATTTCTGAGATGAGGTAGCTTTTACACTAGTTACATTAATCGGACTATTGTCCTCATTTTCGTTGCCATCTTTACAACGTTTCGGCTGTTTGTCTATATTTCTGAGATGAGGTAGTATTTACACTATTTACATTATTCGGACTATTGTCCTCATCTTTGTTACCATTTGTACGACGTTTCGGCCGTTTGTCTATATTTCTGAGATGAGGTAGTATTAGCACTATTTACATAATTCTGACTATTTTCCGCATCTTTGTTGCTATTTGTACGACGTTTCGGTCTTTGTTCGCTCCGGCCTTTTTTTTTTGCTAGGAATTTCGAACCGATCTCTTTATTACAATCACTGGGGTATATGATCTTCATTTCTTAAGTAGAGCTTCATCTTGAAGTTATGAGTTATCTCCCTGTAACCCTGTGATTTACTTGTTCATCACTGTATCCTGGTATTGAGCACATAACTCTGAGGAAGGCCAGCGTACAACGACCTAGACGTTGTACAAATGGCAACAACATGAGGACAACAGTCCGACTAATATAAATACTGTAAATACGAACTCATCTCAGAAATATAGACAAATATTATTTAAGAAGATTCTAGAATATCAGTATCTATCTATCTATCTATCTATCTATCTATCTATCTATCTATCTATCTATCTATCTATCTGTTGTACATATTTACTATGGCTAACTTACTCTAGAAAAAAATAGGGAATAAGCCATATTTGTCCATATTTATTAGGCTGGAATTATTTGCATGATTTATATTCTTCGGCAGTTGTCGTCATCTTTATTTGTATATTTTCAACCTTTTCATCACCTGAAGAAGGTTGGAGCGTACAACGGTTGGAACGTCTTGAATATAGCAATGAAGATAAGGATAACAATGTATGGAATAAGCTATTATTCAGATATTTCTTTTATTTTTCTTTCAACTCAAATCACACAGAGCTAGTGGCTGAATGATGAGGATATGAAATGGATAAAATACTACGTAATTTTTTTAATAGCACGTTCTCGCTTAACTCTCTCTTATGAAAATGATACAATCAACTGCTCTATAAAAAAAAGTTTTTATAATTTTGACACGTATTCATATTGTTAAATCTATCAATCACAGTTTAATAAAGATAAGAATTGTATGTCAAATTTCTGTCACGAGTGACTTGCCACTACCGGAAGTTGAATAATGAATACTAATTGAAGGCTGGTGGTGTTCCTGATATCCCAGTGTGCAGAGATATTGCAGATTTTCAGTTAATACTCTCAGCACGAGCAAAACGTTTCTATTTAATTCCAAATCTCTATACAGTTTGTTTAAACAAAGCCGCATTATATTTCATCTCGCTCTCTATTTATTGATTCACAATATACATTAGTATAAAACCAACTCTCTCTCTCTCTCTCTCTCTCTCTCTCTCTCTCACACACACACACACATATATATATATGAAAATAAAAAAAAACAAAAACTTATAATTCTTCAGACCCACCATATCAAAATCAACCAACACTGAACACAATCTATTATGAGAAGAGCAACAATGTTTAGAAATGCATTTGACCAAAATATTTAATGCTATTTTCCACTTCTACCATTTCTGGTTAGTCCCCCTTACACTGGGACGTTTGTTTTTTTTTTTCATAACTACAACTGAGAAATTTAAATTTTCCAATAATTATAACGCAACGCATTCACGCGTGTTTTTTTTTCAAAAGTCACCATAATAGTGATCACAGTTACTATAACGTTGTCTTTCTAATTTAAAGTTGACGTTGATCTCGAAAGTACTTGGGTCGGAAAAAACTACGGCAGATGAATTTCCTTGATGAATTTCATCTTAATATCAAAAAGCTAATTAAAGAACTAGAAAGATTATTATAAAACAGACATTATATATATATATATATATATATATATATATATATATCTTTATGTAAAAATGTTTCATTGAATAATATATATATATATAATGACTATATATATATATATATATATATATATATATATATATATATCGAAAGTACTTGGGTAGGAAAAATTACGGCGGTTTCCTTGATGAATTTCATCTTAATATCAAGAAGCTAATTAAAGAACTAGAAAGATTATTATAAAAATAGACATTATATATAAGCATATCTTTACTTAAACATGTTTCACTTAATATATATATATACTAGCAGTATAGCCCGGCGTTGCTCGGGTGTAATGAAAGCTTTAAAACTAATCCATGGTCCTAGAGGTCAGACTCTTTGGACGTTGGCACGAAAGACTAAAAAGCAATAGTTGTTTCCAGTTAAACTGAATTTATTACATTATTTCATCGTAAACTGAATTTTGAAGGCTAAATAAGTCCTCTGAGTAAATGGTATCATGGCTGAGACTAAGAACTACAATTATACCTACGTAGAGCCAAACTCGAAGCAAAAAATAAAATAAAAGGGCTGAAAAAAATACAGACATACAGGCAGATAAACAGACACTCACACAAACATCTTGCTTTATATATATATATATATATATATATATATATATATATATATATATATATGTATGCATTATCGATTTTCTGCACTATTGTAATAACTGCAACCATAAAACCTCTGAATATCGATTCTTATGTCTTTGTCTATGAGTGTATCAAATTTGATTAAAATCGGACCACTCCTTCTATAACCCGATTTTTTCGATTATCGATTTTAGATATTTATCGGGGGTACCTCGACATAAAACCTAGCTAAGAACACTCGTAGACGCTTATAGTACAACTGTGTAAATCTTCAAGAAAATCGGTTCAGCCGTTTCGGAATCTATAGGTAACGGACACACACCCACACACACATACACACACACAGTTCCATTTATAAATAAGTTTAGATCATTTGTATTATATAATGATATAATAATAATGACATATTAAAACGTTTATAATTAAATGGATATTAACATTTTGTATTATGATATGATAATATAATAGGTTTTAATATAATGAAAAATATATTACAAATTTTTAATGATTAAATAGATATTTAAACATTTTACAAATTAAGAGTTTATGAGAAATTAGATTAAAGTTCATTCTGAATCGAAATAAATACAGTATACTTACAATCAAAGGTCTCGTTAAATCAGATCAAAAATATAAAATGTTTTCTTTCTTTTCTGTTTTACAAAATTCTGTGATAGAGCGAAAACTAAGACCATAATCTTGTAACAATATATATATAAGCATATCTGTATTTAAACATGTTTCATTGAATATATATATAATATATATATATATATATATATATATTCAATGAAAAATGTTTAAATAAGAATATGCTTATATATATAAGCATAACCTTATTTAAACATGTTTCATTGAATATATATATATATATATATATATATATATATATAATGTCTATTTTTATAATAATCTTTCTAGTTCTTTAATTAGCTTCTTTATATTAAGATGAAATTTATCTAGGAAACCGCCGTAGTTTTTTCCTACCCAAGTACTTTCGATATATATAGATGGGTAGTCCTTTGGGTCCTGTTCTTGCAAATATTTTTGTGGGATATCATGGGAAAAAATCGGGTTATAGAAGGATTGGTCCGATTTTAATCAAATTTAATACACTCAGAGACAAAGACATAAGAAACGATATTCAAATGTTTCAAGGTTGCAGTTCTTACAATAGTACAGAAAATCGATAATATATACATATATATAAAAGGCAAGATGTTTGTGTGTATGTATGTTTATCTGCCTGTATATCTGTATTTTTTCAGCCCTTTTATTTTAGTTTTTGCTTCAGGTTTGGCTCTACGTAGGTATATTTGCAGTTCTTAGTCTCAGCCATGTTACCATTTACTCAGAGGACTTATTTAGCCCTCAAAATTCAGTTTACGGCGAAAAAACTTATTTGATATCAATACCAGGAAATCAAAATTTGACTTACATCCATTCACTTTTCTTTCAGTCTACGGTTTCGCTATTGTTTTTTAGTCTTTCGTGCCAACGTCCAAAGAGTATGAGCTCCAGGACCATGGATTAGTTTTAAATCTATCGTTACACCCGAGCAACGCCGGGCTATACTACAAGTTAGATACATGTAAATTAATGGAATCTGTTATACCAAATTATAAGACGAACATTTTGCTATGTTTTCACATGAAATTTATTTCATTACGTTTATTTAATAGATTTTATTCTTAAGAAATTTAATAATGTATAATTGTTCATATAGACTCAAGGGACATGGGTCGTTTAAAGACTTACATATTCTAGCTTTTTAAAGAAATTTCCATTTTAATGTAGCAGATTTATATTTCTTTTAGATACCAAAAATATTTTGATAGGGATGTTCTATTGCTGTACTTAATCTATTAAAGAAGTTAGAACTGACGTATCCAATGAATGTAGTTCGACTGAGCACTTTCCATGGAAGAAGCGATAGAGTGATGAGAGTTTTGTCACTTCTCGTCTACGAGAGAGACAGGTTGAAGTGTGCTAAAGAATTTATCACCAACAAGGATGTTGAGAAGGCTTTTGGATTCTATTGAGACTGGAAAGTGAAGTCTGGGCATAAAATAATAATTTTATTGAGAGTAAATTGAAACTTTTTCCAAGAGAATTGGCCAGAAATTTTCTCGAGTACCTAACCAAATACTCTATATTTTTACAAACTTAAAAGAAAACCAATAACTGTCCTAAAAAGTATTTCTTTTTTGGACACAAAATTAATTACATCTTTGTATACAAAATTAATTACATCTTTGTATACAAAATTAATTACATCTTATGCCATTTTTGTTCAATGAATGGCCCAAGAGCCACTCAAGATAGGGTTTTACTGAATGGACTTCTTTTATGGACGTAACAATTGCAAATTATGAGAAGACGCAAAATAGGTAGTCTGTTTCACAAAACATTGACACCGGTAAAGAAGCTGAACGAATAAACCTTCCCCTTACAAAATAATAATAATAATAATAATATATATATATATATATATATATATATATATATATATATATATATGGCAGCTCTATCACGGATATTGAACAATTTCAAATAAGTACCGCGCATATATAATATATAAATAATATAATATATATAACAAATTGCATACATATGTATATGTATATATATTTATAATTATATACATACACTTTTCACACACACATACACACACACACTCATATATATATATATATATATATATATATATATATATATATATATATATAATTTCGAAACGAGTTATTTCAGAAGTTCTACAATATAATTTTATTGAACACGTTTAATACACCTGTATCCTAATTTAATTACAATCAACAACTAACTAATTAATATATATAGAAAAGAAAATTTCAAAAACCAGTTCTACTTCTGCGATATATGAGTTACTCTTCAAATGAATGAAGTTCTTTCGGTGACTGGCGTGTCTATACACTGCTTATATAAAACACGTTAAAATTTTCATTCTCGGATTCCAAGCGCCTATGGCTTAGGGGTAGCGACTCCGACTCACACTAAATCGGTCGCGTTTCAATTCTGGCCAGAAGCAAGTGGATGTGTCTAGTCACACTGATGAGCTGTGATACAGCGAAACAGGTTTGTATGTAGATGACTAATATATATATGTATATATATTATCGATTTTCTGCCCTGTTGTAAGAACTGCAACCTTGAAACTTCTGAATACTGTTTCTTATGTTTTTGTCTATGAATGTGTCAAATTTGATTAAACTCGGACCACTCCTTTTATAACCCGATTTTTTCGATTATCGATTTTCGATATTTATCGGGGGTACCTCGACACAAAACCTAGCTAAGAACACTCGCTGACGCTTATAGTACAACTGTGTAAATTTTCAAGAAAATCTGTTCAACCGTTTAGGTAACGGACGCACACAGACACAGACACACAGTCACACACACATACACACACACATACACACACACAGACAAAATTCCATTTATAAATAAGTTTAGATTATATATATATATATATATATATATATATATATATATATGTTTGTATTATTTAGTAAGAACTTTATTTTATCAGCACTTTTTATCGCTTGGGAGTAATCCATTTTTATCCTGCAGATAAAGTTGTATTTGCAGATACCGGAAGTAGTGTATAATCTAACTCGTTAACAGACTTCCGGCTAATTTTATTATGTTGATTGGTGCAATGTTTCTACCGAGTAGTGGGGGTGAGTTTATTTATTTATTCTTACCTTGGAAACTTTTTATACTAATTAACGAATGTGAATCACGAGCCGTTTAATGTTTGTCTCTTTCCTGATCGTGTGAACACATTTTTTTTTTCAAGCAGCTGCCAACTGTGTAGATATCAACGCAGGAAGACACATGGAATCTTTTTTGAAAATTTGATATTTGTTAAAACACATACACAACTGATCGTCTGCAAAAAGGGGTATTTGTTTCTATTTTGAATTCTCTTTGTTTTTCGCTGTGTATTCATAACACTTATAAGCAAAACATTTAGTGTCTGTATAACGATATGGTTGTGAATTATTTTGTATAATGACCTGCCGACCATTATTGTTATAAACGTTTTTGAAAGTAAATCCTTAAAGCATATTGATTTCTATATTTCGAAGTTAATTATCGATTACTTATTCGAGTTTATCACCCAACAAATTCTCGTTTTCCTTCTCTAAAAAAATCTCCCGAAACTCATTTACTTTCTTAATGAGAACTTCATACTCTAGTACTGATGTTTTTTTTTCACTGAACTTTAAACAGTTTTCGTGTTGTGAATTTTACATTATTATTATTATTATTATTAGGTGGAAAATAGTCTCAGCATCTACTTTTTTGAAAACTGAATTTATATATACACACACACACACACAATATGAATAAGTATAAAACTGGTGACAACATTTGCATAGATATATCATCAGAAATTTATTTTGCATAACTATTTTGTTTTATTCATTGAAAATCTCATTTTCTTTTCTATTTATCAAGTTGAGTTCCACATAAAGAAAGAAGGGATATGTAGTGAAGACCGATTTCAGTATAAAATCCAAATTCTTGGCCTGACTGGCTGAACCATGTTACTTTGCTCGGCACGCTATTAGCTCTTTCGATAATCTTACTCTTCCTAAAGTCTTTTGCCAGATTAAGTTAATCTAATCACTATTTGTTGGATCCACTCAATTTTGGAATAGAGCCAGTTCTTGCGCACTCGAAGGAAACATTGAAATAACCGAAGTGTTTGTCTCAGATAATGCTTCCATCACCAATGTAGCTTCGTAAATCTTCGTGATTTTGTCTGGCTCGTTGGTTAGTGAAACTTTGTGTAAAATTCAACGTATAAGAATGATCTTGCATGTCAGAAACAATCGTAGGTCCTACTTAGAAAAGAATTTTATTAAAGTAAAGATTTTTAGCAAATATTTAATGTTAGTCCGTAGAATTCCTTGACTAACCTGAAGAATATTTAAGAAAGTAATACTGATAATAAATGGAGACTCATATGGTTTCAACCAAGCATTTGAATTTTAAATAGTCGGCCTATTAATTCTTCATAAATTCGGAGACAAAAGATAATTCCTAGAACCTTTATGCACCTAAAGCTTCACAATAAACAGTTGAAATTACAATTTGCAGAATTCAATAAAAATTGATACTTAAAAACAAGTCTTCACAAGTCAACTTACTGCTTACAGAACACCAATGCAATTTATTGTTGCATGCAAACGATTGTGCAACACACCCGATATTTATTCTTATTTAATTCTCAAGAGTAAAAATAGTGTGAAAAAATGTGACCTGTCTTTTTGGATGATTGAAAATTTTAAATTACTGCATACTTTTGTGATATATTATTTTCTTCTTCGGACTGTAATTTTGACCGAAAAATTGACGTTACTTCTATATTTAATCAGCATAAAACAGTTGTTGCCCTCGACACTAAAAACCAAATTACAACCAAATTACAACCAAACTACAAAAAAAAAACACCGCCATTACAAACAACAACAACAACAAAAACAATAATAATAATGATAATAATAATAAAGGTTAAAAAATCATAAATTCAATCTTATCGATATGCTCATAGCTTTGATAAAATATTTTCAAATTTGATAAACTCTAAATATAAGCTTCTATAAATAGAAAGTAGCATTTAAGCATAACTGTTATTCAAAGAGTAGTAGGAGCACCGGGAATGGTTAAGATGAATACTCATAGACACATGGAGAAATTCCAATAAAATTGATCTTTAACTGAAATAAAAAAAAAACAATCTATGATTGAACATTACTCGAAAAACTGTTTAAAAATGTCTTTTTATGAAAGATTTCGCAAATGAGTCAATGAAAATGAAAGTGTAAATAAACAAACATTAAAATCATCATCATCAGCAGCAGCACCACCACCACTACTACTACCACCACTACTACTACCACAACCGCCACTACTACTACCACCACTACTACCACCACAACCGCCAATACTACTACCACCACTACTACCACCACAACCGCCAATACTACTACCACCACTACTACCACCACAACCGCCAATACTACTACCACCACTACTACCACCACAACCGCCAATACTACTACCACCACTACTACTACCACAACCGCCAATACTACTACCACCACTACTACCACCACAACCGCCAATACTACTACCACCACTACTACCACCACAACCGCCAATACTACTACCACCACTACTACTACCACAACCGCCAATACTACTACCACCACTACTACCACCACAACCGCAAATACTACTATTACCACCACCGACAACACCAATAGTAATCATGATCTGCTACATATCAGTTAGCAGTGGATAATGTTCAAAATTTCAATTCAGTGACTATTTATTACAGCAAACTTCTCTTTGTCTAGACGGTCAGTCGTAATGGAAATGAATTTTTTATACAAATATAAAGTAATTTACAGATTTAAATATATTTAAGATTTGCAAACTGGCGTTTGGTAAATGATGTCGTTGCAAACAATTAGAAATTTACAAGAAGGATTTTAATTATATAACCCAGAAGTTTGACCAAAATATTTATTATTTAACGAAAGAACAGCATCCCGAAACGAACCACCGCGTTTCACTGTCAATGGCTTACGAAATCTCTACACTTCAGTGAAGATTCTTTTAGTGACTTCACACTTGACGATCCTAGAAAAAAAAAACCCCAGTCAAACGAGACTTAAATCTTATCGTAATTCATGCTTTACTCTCGCCTGACAAAATGATGCGTCGGCCTTCTATAGGATACACAACAATTGTATCTTTTCTTCTTTTTCTGGTGGCCAACCACACCCAGTCGGATCTGTCACATGCAAAATGCGAAATAAAGATGAACGATGACGCGCCAAAGGTTTTCCAGGAATTGCTTCCATTTCAACCGCAATGGATCGAATTTCATTTGAAATTCATCGGACTCAATGTCAGAAATCTGACCCGCCCTATACGCTTTGATGAACTGTCAAACCCAAAACTTTGGTATTGGGTCATATCACAACATGAAAGGATTTTAAAACACCATTTTTATTACGATTCGGATATTTTCACTCTGGGATTAATAGACAATTATGTAAGGTCTATGAACGTTACTTTTGAAGTTCCGGACGTTTGTCAGACAACGGAGTTAAACAGAAAGGAACTCTTCCGTCAAGTTTACGGAAAACTTGAACAAATTGTGATGGTTAACAAGTCGTTTCAGTCGCTGCTGTGTTATGAGGTTAACCTCTGCAGCTCCCTTCGTTTAAGGGCTCCTGCTAAATATCGTATGGCAAGATATTTCGGGATGATGCGCTATTTACACACAAAACGCTGTTGCATCATTGATTCGTACAAGCGGACCAATATAAGTAACGTGCCTTGGGGTTGTGCACTGCATCAAAACTACAATCAGCTCGATGTTATCAACATTATTGGCGGGGTTGTTTTCGCTTTTAGTCCGCTTTTCATTTTGAAATTGTTCGCATTCCGAACACAAAAATGGATTCTGCTCGACAACGGGTCTTTTCAGGAAATGAGCGACGGCCCTATTGACTGGCTGAAACCGGAAGAAACTTTCTTTTTTTTCTGTACGATGCTAAAGATTCGAACTAAAAAACGTTTTAGCTGCATTTTGAGAAGAATTTCTCGCATAGCGTTTGTCCTGTTGACTCCCCTAGTTCTGTATGTAATGATCATTGTTTATTATCTTCATAAATACAATCAGTTGCTTATTTACTTAAAAGAAGGTTTGCCGCTGGGTTATATATCGATACCGTTCGGCTTTCGACGCAGTTTTGAAAATACAGACGGTTTTGTAGGTGGACCGATTGTGTCTCTTTTCACATATTGTCTTGTTGGCATTATTCTTATATCAATCCCGAAAAGCATTCCCAACGCTTTGTCTGCACACATCATCGGTCAACGTCAGTCGTGTTCGTTTCTTCAAGTGGATATCGACTTTCTGGAAAAATTCGGTAGTGTAGAAGTTCGTGGTTTGTACGATTTTGAAAGGGTCTACGGCATTCTGAAAGCACGACTGTTAATGTCAATAAACCCATCCTTTTGGACTGAACTAGTTTCTGCTTGGGTGACCCGAATGTTTCGCTTGACAGACTACCTCCAAACAACATCTCACATTTCCAACCAGGTAGTGTGGTTTCTTCTATTCTTCTTTGTAGGTAGCGTCTTAGTAATCCCCTGCCTGTTAGAAGCGTGTCTCTGCATACTCTATTACAGTGTCCCTGTCAGTTTTATTTTCTTTACCATTCCTAAGGGTTATTTGGTGTCCTACGTACTGCCACGTGTAGGCAGCCATCAAATCAAAACCCGTTTTACAGGGATCCTACTGGCCGTATGCGTCGTCAGCGGTTTCCAGTTCTTTTACTGCTATTCCGTGTATGTGTTTTGTGTTTCATTTTTTATAGTATCACGATTTGTGATTCAGATATTTAGCATTATTATTCTAAATTCAGATTATTCCCTCTATTTGATTAGCATTCTCTTTTGTTTTTACTATATTTACGAGTTGGGACGACAAGTCATCGTCAATTATCGCCAGCTGTTGTCGATAACAATTCAGATTGCAGAGAAAGCTCAGTACGAAGAGGGCAGTCTTATATTCGATCGCCCCTTTGTGTTAGTGTCCTACGCGTCTGATAAGTACATACGTTCAGATATTTTCAAAATAATCATCAGGAAACATTTCCCCCTACGTTACGAGTTGGCCTGGCTTTGTGGAAAAGCGTCAGTCGTTTTGTTCTTCTTGGCTCTCTCTCTTAAGATTTCCTTTCTGAGCAACGCACAAACATCGACATTCCATAAGTCAGTTTGGGTATTCTTTACGGCCTGCTTACCAAAGCTCTTAAATGTGATTCATCAAAGAAATTTTTGCATTGCCAATCTCGAGCAGAACATTTATAGAATTTTAAAAACGTCTAATTAAAGACTTTTCTTTTGCTAAATATAACTTTTCGTTGAGATAATAAAATGGAAAGTTGTATGGACGACACTTAGATATTTCTGCTTGAGATAATAAACGGCAAAACTATACTAACAACCATTATATGGTTAACCCTTATATAGACAACCCTTATATGGTTATTTCTACTATACTGACAAGCATTATATCGATAACCCTTATATGGACAACCATTATATGGATATTTCTGCTTGAGATAATAAACTGCAAAACTATACTAACAACCATTATATGGTTAACCCTTATATGGACAATACTTATATGGATATCTCTACTTGAGATAAGAAACTGCAAAAGTATACTGACAACCATTATATGGTTGACCCTTATATGGACAACCATTATATGGATATCTCTGCTTGAAATAATAAACTGCAAAACTATACTGACAACCATTATATGGTTAACCCTTATATAGACAACCCTTATATGGTTATTTCTACTCTACTGACAAGCATTATATCGATAACCCTTATATGGACAACCATTATATGGATATCTCTGCTTGAGATAATAAACTGCAAAACTATACTGACAACCATTATATGGTTAACCCTTATATAGACAACCCTTATATGGTTATTTCTACTATACTGACAAGCATTATATCGATAACCCTTATATGGACAACCATTATATGGATATCTCTGCTTGAGATAATAAACTGCAAAACTATACTAACAACCATTATATGGTTAACCCTTATATAGACAACCCTTATATGGTTATTTCTACTATACTGACAAGCATTATATCGATAACCCTTATATAGACAACCATTATATGGATATTTCTGCTTGAGATAATAAACTGCAAAACTATACTGACAACCATTATATGGTTAACCCTTATATGAACAACCATTATATGGATATCTCTGCTTTAGATAATAAACGGCAAAACTATACTGACAACAATTATATGGTTAACACTTATATGGACAATCCTTATATGGATATCTCGGCTTTAGACAATAAACTGCAAAACTATACTGACAACAATTATATGGTTAACACATATATGGACAATCCTTATATGGATATCTCGGCTTTAGACAATAAACTGCAAAGCTATACTGACAACCATTATATGGTTAACCCTTATATAGACAACCCTTATATGGTTATTTCTACTATACTGACAAGCATTATATCGATAACCCTTATATGGACAACCATTATATGGATATCTCTGCTTGAGATAATAAACTGCAAAACTATACTAACAACCATTATATGGTTAACCCTTATATAGACAACCCTTATATGGTTATTTCTACTCTACTGACAAGCATTATATCGATAACCCTTATATGGACAACCATTATATGGATATCTCTGCTTGAGATAATAAACTGCAAAACTATACTGACAACCATTATATGGTTAACCCTTATATGAACAACCATTATATGGATATCTCTGCTTTAGATAATAAACGGCAAAACTATACTGACAACAATTATATGGTTAACACATATATGGACAATCCTTATATGGATATCTCGGCTTTAGACAATAAACTGCAAAGCTATACTGACAACCATTATATGGTTAACCCTTATATGGACAACACTTATATTGATATCTCTACTTGAGATAAGAAACTGCAAAACTATACTGACAACCATTATATGGTTAACCCTTATATGGACAACACTTATATTGATATCTCTACTTGAGATAAGAAACTGCAAAACTATACTGACAACCATTATATGGTTAACCCTTATATGGACAACACTTATATTGATATCTCTACTTGAGATAAGAAACTGCAAAACTATACTGACAACCATTATATGGTTAACCCTTATATGGATAACACTTATATGGATATCTCTACTTGAGATAAGAAACTGCAAAACTATACTGACAACCATTATATGGTTCACCCTTATATGGACAACTCTTATATAAATGTTGTAGGGAATTATATACACACCTCTACCGGACTACATAAATACCGAGAGTTATCTACTCTCGTGGATAGTAGTAAATACCAGCAGCTACGATAGTCATTTGTTAATACGTCGTTCCGGCACTAATTATTATTATATTCTATTTTCCCCTGTACACTGTTCTCTTTTGTAATATAATATTCATTCCAACCGTATACTGTGTCCGAGTTTTTCTTGTGACCTTTTTCCCAAGGCCACATCAATGAACAAAACATTATTTTTACCGATGGTAAACTATTCATTTATTGATTCTGACAAAACGTAATTTACTTATAGTTTTTTCTTTCATAGTGATATTGACTAGAATACAGACTTTAAGAACTTTTGAAAATGTTCAGAAGAAATAATTTAAAAGTATTATTAAAACAGAGACTAAAATGTAGAGTTATTCGGAATAGTTTGGTCCTGGGCATAACGGTAAACTGCATCCGGAATCAAGGCCTCTAATTGGGAGGTTGTGAGAAGCATGGAACCACCTCTTAATTGCTGTTGTTTCCAGGTCCACCCTCACACAGAGTGGTAGCACCTGTTAGGGTCCCAGCTATGGGCAAATAGTTAACTCCCAAACTGGAGTCAAAATACAATGAAAGTATAAAAATAGACTTTTATATAAAAATATACATTTTTGAAGGAAAAATATTAACAACAATACATTTTTGAAGAAAAAAAATAATCTCAGCAAAACATTTTCGAATACAAAACCAGAAGACATTTTCAGTTTTCTACAAAAAAAGAATAAAAACAAAAAAATGTCATTAAAATCTGACTAAACCGTCTAACTATAACCGAACTTAAAAGAATACCTTAAAACCCTACCTTTTTTGGCATTAAATAACCCACAGAGGTGTTGATATGCCGTTAAACAAAACTCAAACTCAAACTCAAACTTGGAATAATTCTGAAAATGATAAAAGTTGTGTAAGAATAAATTTAATCATAAAAACAATTTTGAAACTGAAATATAAAAGCAAAAATAGAATTTTTGTTAATTTCGTTCCGTAATCATCACCAGATTTGTTTGTATTAGTATTGGTATTGTTGAAAGAGGTTGTGCGGTTGGTGTAATAATATCGGTTTAGAACGAGAAATCGGAGAGACGAAGTCGAATTCCAGTCAAATATTTACTCACGAATAACTTTGGGAAAGGTATTAATCCATCTCTTCTCCCTCCAGTTATGGGTTGAATAGCAGTATATATTGGGTTCTATAGCCTTGGCTGGCAACCACTCTACCACAGAAAGAAATGGCAAGCTACTGCGGGAAAATCTTCTGCCTAGTCAGTCATGAATCGAAAGAGACATGATCCTCTAAGCGTGTATCTTGTATGACAATTAACTGACTTAGATTAAATGGTTTTCTTCATGGTCAAATCTAAAAAACATTTAAGTAAAACCTCATAAACAATGCAAACAGATATCGTGGTACTAATCCTGTTATTACCCAGCGTATTAGGTTTATTCCCACAAAAATTAAATATCTTACAAAAATTAGAAGCTTTATATATATATATATATATATATATATATATATATATATATATATATACTTTTTTTTGGTGAAGTTAGAGAAAATGAAAATTGTTCATAAATTTTATTGTCCCAAGCACTTTCTGCTACACTTGTAGCCATTTTTTAAAATTTTTTGCTGTTGTTATTTTGCTCGTGTTTTTAGCTTTTGCGCAGGAATCTATTTTTCTGTTGGTTTTGAAAACATGAGGAAAAATAACAAAACAAGAGATAAAAATATCCTTGAAAATGTCTATAGGAGTGGCTGAAAGTGCTTGGATAATAAAAAGAAAAATATGAGCAATTTTATATTCCTTCACTTCTACAAAACGGAAAAAAATTTAGGATGTAGAAAAAGGTAGATAAGGTCTGATGATATGAGCTAATTAAACTCATTGAAATGAGCTATAGTTTATAACTGATATGACGTGTTGAGTTTTCCTTTATAAACTATATATATATATATATATATACTATAGTCATCCGCAGACAGATCCGTTGAGCTGTATCACAGCTCATCAGTACGGTTAGATTCCGATTGCTTTTTTACCCAGGATTGAAACCCGACCGAATTGTCGTCAGTCGACGATTCTCCCTCTGGGCTACGAGCGTTCGGTGGAAGAAGGCAGACATTTTAGCGCGTATATTATACACGCCCAATAGGCATAGTGTTCTAATTTTTTTTTAATCATTTCACCCTGAGCAAGGCAGAAATGCCACTGATGAGCGAGGGGCTACATAAGTGTAAAAAGAATAATTAGGAAAGAGTGAGGAGTACAAACTAGTTAGAAAGGAGCAATAGGAAGCTGAGAATGCAGGTGCGATGACAGATACATAGGTGGAGAGAAAGGAAAGGATATACGGGGGTGGGGAGAGAGCTAGAGTTCAGTGGTTAATAGATGAGTATTTACATTGCATTTAAATTTCTGGAGGTTGTAGCCGCCAGGAAAGCAAGAATACGGGAGCGAGTTCCACAGGCGGGAAGCCATTTTGCCTGTCAGGAAGAGTTTGTGGGCAGTGAGATGTTGAACTATTTCAGCATTGATTATGGCCTCGAATACTTTCCCGAATATCGGTAGAAGACTGATAGAGCAATAGTTGGATGGGTCCGAGGGTTCACCACAATTCTTAAATACAGGAACGACTGAAGAGGACTTCCAGCATGCAGGAAAGCAGGAAGCAGAAAGGCAGTAGTTAAACAGTTTAGAGAGGAAAGGGGAAAGTTCAGGAGCACACCTCTTAAGGACTATCACCGGGATTCCATCGTCTTTACTCGCCTTATGGGGGTCGAGTTTTGAAATTACTCGGGAAACTACTGTCGGGTTAATATATATGTCGTCCAGTTTGGCCTCAGTTCTAATAGGGAAGTCGTGTGGGTGTACTCCAGATGAGTCAAATGTGGAGTTGGATGAGAATCTGCGGGCAAAGCACCCAGCTTTGTCCGCAGATGACGTGAGAACCTCAAATTCATTGATTAAAGGCGGTATTGAGGATTTTCTATTGTTCAGCACTCGTTTGCAAATCCTTCAATAGTCCTTGGAGCCGAACTTGCGGTCAGCTATGCGCTGTCGCATTCTCTCAGCAAACAACCGTTTGGCGTCATTTAGGGTTCTCTTGCACTCATTGCGAGCAGATGTGAACAGGCGCCTATTGTGGTCAGATGACTGTCTCCGGAATAGACGGAAGTAATGATTCCTGTGGGCAATGGCCGCTGAGCAGGCCGGAGAGAACCACGGAGAGGAATGAGGTTTTAGACAATACTTCCTGGTAGGTATGAAGGCATCAATGCCAGCTTTCACCCATGACGAGACCTCAGAGGCACAGTCATCAACTGATAGGTCGAACACTTTTCCCCAAGGGACGTCGCAGAGGAAATCGCGAAAGGCATCCCAGTCAGCTTTTTGGTAGAGGTAGGAGGTCCTATAGGTAGGGGGCTCCTGGGGGCAGTGACAGTGGAAAGAAATATTGAGAGCGACAACAGCGTGGTCGGAGTTGCCGGGAGGGCAAAGCTGCGAGACTTGACAGGCATCAGGCGCAGAGGTGAAACATATATCTAGTAGTGAGGAATGACCCGAGGGAGTACTTGGGAAACGAGTGGGGAAGTCCGCCACTTGCGTAAGGGATTGGGAAATAGCGAAGTTCATGGCGTGAATGCCCGCTGGATCAGTTACAGCGTTTTCAAGCCACTCAGAGTGATGGGCATTGAGGTTTCCGAATACAAATATGTGGGCGAATGGGTGATAGGAAATAGCCTTATCTATGTCGTCAGCAATGTTATCTAGTAGGGAGCAGTCTGGAGAGGAGGGAGATCGGTAACGAAAGAATAGGTAACTAACCGAACTGAGGAGAGACAGGCGGAGACATATGTATTGGTGGTCTGTAGATTCGAGTGAAGTCACCCTAGCTATGGGGAGATGTTCGCTGACGTAGACACCCAGCCCATGCATGTGGACAGTGGAATCCTTCCTTAAGAGGGGAATATAACCAGGGATGGAGAGGTTAGAGGATCGGAATAGCTGAGTTGAGGTTTGTTTCGCAGAGCGCAAGGATGTCAGGGGACTTTTCATGCAGGAACGCTTCTACAGTAGGAAAGTTTGTACGAATACCTCGGATATTAGTGAAAGAAAGGTTAATGGGTTTAGGTGGTTTGAATTTAACTGGTTTAGGGTCGTTTCATGCGGTCATTATCCACGATTTGTGCTGGGAGGGAAACTGGCTAGGGCTGCAACAAGATGTGGCCTCAGGGTTGCCCACCGAAAGCGCTTGCAGGGACACCTATCCATGCGCGACGTGGCACTACAAGAACCCCGATATTATACAACTGTATACGCAAGAGTTAGGGCTCCTAACTACCAGTCGGAAGCAGCAACCAGGAAACTGCCAACTCGGTACCCTCACAGTGATGAACCGTTGCCACCAACCGGCCAGATCGCAGGAAAATCACGGAAGCACCAATACCAAGGTCTGAGAGAGAAGAGAAAGCCGGAAACCACATCCTAAACCGGAAACAAGGGGCAAGCCTCTACTCCAGTTCAATAGATGTGGGAGGAGTATGAACCGGGATATTAATCAGCACATCCCAAGCAAGGAAATAATGCCACTAAGAAGCATGAGGCTATATAAATATATTAAATCTCAGTAATCCAAAATAATTCACAAAACCAAAAAGTAATGACCCCCCCCAAATATTTCATAATACTAACATCTAACAACCTTTCAAATGAACTCACAAATAAATTAACTATCCCAAATACTTTAATTTTACCCCCATCTATAAGACTATTGGTGATATTATCAGGATGAGAATGACACCGAACACCAATTTAAATGCAGGGATTTAGAAAAATACAGTGTCTACAATACAAAAATATATAAATAGGGGAGACATCACTGAATATAAAAACGCGGATCTACAAACACAAAAGAGACTTACGTTTGGACAAACGTTCGAATTCTCTTGTATTACATCGAAACGACGGAGATCACAATTTTGATTTCTCTAATGCTAGTTTAATTAAAAAAGAACATAACCTTTTAAGAAGAAAGTACTTTGAAAACAATAATAGCGTTACTACCAACTATATACACTCGTTTAAAACATTACGTCACTTCAACATCTTTTTTTAGATATTTATACTCCATGAATCCAGTTTGCGTCTAGCAATAGATATAATTAAATCATTTAATGATACGTCCATATATTATGCCATATAATTCATAACATTATAATATGTACTAAATTCTATTTTATTTCATAATAATCTATTATAATTATGTTTTCACCTTATTATTTCCTTATTATATATTTTAATAATGTCCTAGATATTGTTTTTAAATCAGTTAATTTATTGTCAACTGTAAATATATAATATGTATGTATATTGTATATTTTGGAAGCCATTTTTCTTTTATGCAACTTCATTAAAAATGTCAGACAAGGTGTGATGATTACGTTTTTATGTAATTCTTCATGTGATCTTACAATTTTTTCTTTTGAGGACAAAAATTATATAAAAATAGTCCAAATGTTTTGTTTATCCGGCAATACTTTTAACCATTTTCGAAAATGAATGTAATTTTGCGTTTAATAGAATGTATGTGGTATTGTATCTGATGTAAAGTAATGGTATATGTTATGTGCCGAACACGGTCAGCATGTTGTTAGCGTGTTCGTAGTTGATATTATTGAGTGCTGGATTTTTCTTTTTTATCAATAAAGCCTCCATTATTTTTAGTTTTTCTCTGCATGTGGATGATGCTATGGCATTTGTGTTGTCAAAAAGTATGTTCCGAATAGAGTTTGGTAGATCTCCGTGTGTGTTTAAATGCGATCAAATTGAGCTCCGTCGAGAGAGATGTAGCGTCAATCTTCGAGTCAGTTTCGTAGTTGTATAGCCGATAGAATTATTTGCGAAATTAGGATCAAGAACGCAAGGGACATATACATTGGTAAATAATATTGGTTCGGGTAGTTTTGATCTCGCAGGTTAATTGTTGTTTTTGATGATGAGTTTAGCCGTTTTAAATTTTGTTTAATAGATGATTAAGTTAATGTTAGTTTTTAAGTTGACGGGAGTTGCGTATGATGTTTAGAAGCGAAGATTCGTCTTTTTTATAATTGCTATTATAATTGTTATTGTAGAAGATATTATTATCGTTATTATTATTATTATTATTATTATTATTATTATTATTATTATTATCGGCGTGTTTGCTATTGTTATGCATATATATATGTATGTATATGTATGTATATATATATGTATATATATTATGTATGTATATGTTTTTTAGTAATATGCAAATTTTTTCCAACAGTTTTCTCTTTTTTTATAAATTAAAAATTATAATGCTTACCTGTAAATTTCAATAAGTTTTTAACTGCAAAGTTTTTATTATACTTAATAATTTAATATATGTGAATAATTAAATGCTTCCAAATGTTATCATATTGATTAATTAAAATGTTTAATGATAATATATGGTACTTTAGTATACTTACATTTATAATACTATAATATAGTACTTTAATCTAAACTTATTTATAAATGGAACTTTGTCTGTGTGCGTGTGTGTGTAGGTGTGTGTCCGTTACCTATAGACTCCGAAACGGCTGAGGCGATTTTCTTGAAAATGTACACAATTTTACTCTAAGCGTCTGCGAGTGTTCTTAGCTATGTTTTGTGTTGAGGAACCCCCGATAAATATCGAAAATCAATATTCCAAAAATCGGGTTGTAGAAGGATTGGTCCGATTTTAATCAAGATGTTTGTGTGTGTGTCGGTTTATCTGTCTGTATGTCCTTTATACAAATCCACAATTTTTATCCGATTCTCACCAAACTTCACACAAATATTCTTTAGGCTGAGTCTGAGCTTCAGGACCATGGATTAGTTTTAAAGCTTTCATTACAACCGAGCAACGCCGGGCTATACTGATAATGTATATATGTTTTAATATTCCTAAATACTATATATATTACTTAATTATGATATTGTAATATATTTAGGGACATAGATACTTAATATTTTGATAATTAATTGAAAGATTCTAATTGTTTACAAATTTGATTGAAAGATTCTAATTGTTTACAACTTATTTTCAAAATTTATTTATTTATTTCTAAAACGTTTGCTTGATAAATGTATACATTATTTCGCTACAATTTAAAACAGAAATTTATTTCGTTTGATCATTCACCCACATACTAACGATAACGACTCATATAACACACATTCATGCATTTACCCAGAATTCTGTCATAGAAATAAAAAAGAAAATCGTCCATCGCTTGATACTAGTATACATTATTTCGATACAATTTTGAACGTAAATGTATTTCGATTTGTCATTCACACACATACTAAAGTTGCCGACATATAAACTCACTTAATTCGTTTATAGTTTAAATACACTTGAAACATGCATTATTTTTGCATATATAAACGTATATTTAAAATAAGCATTCATTGCTTTTATTACATTTGTACGAGGTTTAATAATAGATCATTCTATTTGTCTATATTTCACGAGATGAGGTAGTATTTACAGTATTTACATTATTCGGACTATTGGCCTCATCTTTGTTGCCATTTTACTGTTTAATAATAGATCATTCTATTTGTCTATATTTATGAGATGAGGTAGTATTTACAGTATTTATTCGGACTATTGTCCTCATCTTTGTTGCCATTTGCACGACGTTTAATAATAGATCATTCTATTTGTCTATATTTATGAGGTGAGGTAGTATTTACAGTATTTACATTATTCGGACTATTGTCCTCATCTTTGTTGCCATTTGCACGACGTTTAATAATAGATCATTCTATTTGTCTATATTTCTAAGATGAGGAAGTATTTACAGTATTTACATTATTCGGACTATTGTCCTCATCTTTGTTGCCATTTGCACGACGTTTAATAATAGATCATTCTATTTGTCTATATTTATGAGGTGAGGTAGTATTTACAGTATTTACATTATTCGGACTATTGTCCTCATCTTTGTTGCCATTTGCACGACGTTTAATAATAGATCATTCTATTTGTCTATATTTCTGAGATGAGGTAGTATTTACAGTATTTACATTATTCGGACTATTGGCCTCATCTTTGTTGCCATTTGCACGACGTTTAATAATAGATCATTCTATTTGTCTATATTTATGAGGTGAGGTAGTATTTACAGTATTTACATTATTCGGACTATTGTCCTCATCTTTGTTGCCATTTGCACGACGTTTAATAATAGATCATTCTATTTGTCTATATTTCTGAGATGAGGTAGTATTTACAGTATTTACATTATTCGGACTATTGGCCTCATCTTTGTTGCCATTTGTACGACGTTTAATAATAGATCATTCTATTTGTCTATATTTCTGAGATGAGGTAGTATTTACAGTATTTACATTATTCGGACTATTGTCCTCATCTTTGTTGCCATTTGCACGACGTTTAATAATAATAGATCATTCTATTTGTCTATATTTCTGAGATGAGGAAGTATTTACAGTATTTACATTATTCGGACTATTGTCCTCATCTTTTTTGCCCATTTGCGGCCGTTTAATAATAGATCATTCTATTTGTCTATATTTCTGAGATGAGGTAGTATTTACAGTATTTACATTATTAGGACTATTGTCCTCATCTTTGTTGCCATTTGTACGACGTTTAATAATAGATCATTCTATTTGTCTATATTTCTGAGATGAGGTAGTATTTACAGTATTTACATTATTCGGACTATTGGCCTCATCTTTGTTGCCATTTGCACGACGTTTAATAATAGATCATTCTATTTGTCTATATTTCTGAGATGAGGTAGTATTTACAGTATTTACATTATTCGGACTATTGGCCTCATCTTTGTTGCCATTGCACGACGTTTTAATAATGAATCATTCTATTTGTCTATATTTATGAAATTGAGTGAAGTATTTACAGTATTTACATTATTCGGACTATTGTCCTCATCTTTGTTGCCATTTGCACGACGTTTAATAATAGATCATTCTATTTGTCTATATTTCTGAGATGAGGTAGTATTTACAGTATTTACATTATTCGGACTATTAGCCCTCATCTTTGTTGCTATTTGCACGACGTTTAATAATAGATCATTCTATTTGTCTATATTTCTGAGATGAGGTAGTATTTACAGTATTTACATTATTCGGACTATTGTCCTCATCTTTGTTGCCATTTGCACGACGTTTAATAATAGATCATTCTATTTGTCTATATTTATGAGGTGAGGTAGGTATTTACAGTATTTACATTATTCGGACTATTGTCCTCATCTTTGTTGCCATTTGCCGACGTTTAATAATAGATCATTCTATTTGTCTATATTTCTAAGATGAGGAAGTATTTACAGTATTTATTCGGACTATTGTCCTCATCTTTGTTGCCATTTGCACGACGTTTAATAATAGATCATTCTATTTGTCTATATTTCTGAGATGAGGTAGTATTTACAGTATTTACATTATTCGGACTATTGGCCTCATCTTTGTTGCCATTTGCACGACTGTTTAATAATAGATCATTCCTATTTGTCTATATTTATGAGGTGAGGTAGTATTTACAGTATTTACATTATTCGGACTATTGTCCTCATCTTTGTTGCCATTTGCACGACGTTTAATAATAGATCATTCTATTTGTCTATATTTCTGAGATGAGGTAGTATTTACAGTATTTACATTATTCGGACTATTGGCCTCATCTTTGTTGCCATTTGTACGACGTTTAATAATAGATCATTCTATTTGTCTATATTTCTGAGATGAGGTAGTATTTACAGTATTTACATTATTCGGACTATTGTCCTCATCTTTGTTGCCATTTGCACGACGTTTAATAATAGATCATTCCTATTTGTCTATATTCCTGAGATGAGGAAGTATTTACAGTATTTACATTATTCGGACTATTGTCCTCATCTTTTTTTGCCATTTGCACGACGTTTAATAATAGATCATTCTATTTGTCTATATTTCTGAGATGAGGTAGTATTTACAGTATTTACATTATTAAGGACTATTGTCCTCATCTTTGTTGCCATTTGTACGACGTTTAATAATAGATCATTCTATTTGTCTATATTTCTGAGATGAGGTAGTATTTACAGTATTTACATTATTCGGACTATTGGCCTCATCTTTGTTGCCATTTGCACGACGTTTAATAATAGATCATTCTATTTGTCTATATTTCTGAGATGAGGTAGTATTTACAGTATTTACATTATTCGGACTATTGGCCTCATCTTTGTTGCCATTTGCACGACGTTTAATAATAGATCATTCTATTTGTCTATATTTTATGAGGTGGTGGTATTTACAGTATTTACATTATTCGGACTATTGTCCTCATCTTTGTTACCATTTGCACGACGTTTAATAATAGATCATTCTATTTGTCTATATTTCTGAGATGAGGTAGTATTTACAGTATTTACATTATTCGGACTATTGGCCTCATCTTTGTTGCTATTTGCACGACGTTTAATAATAGATCATTCTATTTGTCTATATTTCTGAGATGAGGTAGTATTTACAGTATTTACATTATTCGGACTATTGTCCTCATCTTTGTTGCCATTTGCACGACGTTTAATAATAGATCATTCTATTTGTCTATATTTATGAGGTGGTGGTATTTACAGTATTTACATTATTCGGACTATTGTCCTCATCTTTGTTGCCATTTGCACGACGTTTAATAATAGATCATTCTATTTGTCTATATTTCTAAGATGAGGAAGTATTTACAGTATTTACATTATTCGGACTATTGTCCTCATCTTTGTTGCCATTTGCACGACGTTTAATAATAGATCATTCTATTTGTCTGTATTTCTGAGATGAGGTAGTATTTACAGTATTTACATTATTCGGACTATTGGCCTCATCTTTGTTGCCCATTTGCACGACGTTTAATAATAGATCATTCTATTTGTCTATATTTATGAGATGAGGTAGTATTTACAGTATTTACATTATTCGGACTATTGTCCTCATCTTTGTTGCCATTTGCACAAACGTTTAATAATAGATCATTCTATTTGTCTATATTTATGAGGTGAGGTAGTATTTACAGTATTTACATTATTCGGACTATTGTCCTCATCTTTGTTGCCATTTGCACGACGTTTAATAATAGATCATTCTATTTGTCTATATTTCTAAGATGAGGAAGTATTTACAGTATTTACATTATTCGGACTATTGTCCTCATCTTTGTTGCCATTTGCACGACGTTTAATAATAGATCATTCTATTTGTCTATATTTATGAGAATTGAGGTAGTATTTACAGTATTTACATTATTCGGACTATTGTCCTCATCTTTGTTGCCATTTGCACGACGTTTAATAATAGATCATTCTATTTGTCTATATTTCTGAGATGAGGTAGTATTTACAGTATTTACATTATTCGGACTATTGGCCTCATCTTTGTTGCCATTTGCACGACGTTTAATAATAGATCATTCTATTTGTCTATATTTATGAGGTGAGGTAGTATTTACAGTATTTACATTATTCGGACTATTGTCCTCATCTTTGTTGCCATTTGCACGACGTTTAATAATAGATCATTCTATTTGTATATATTTCTGAGATGAAATTTACAGTATTTACATTATTCGGACTATTGGCCTCATCTTTGTTGCCATTTGTACGACGTTTAATAATAGATCATTCTATTTGTCTATATTTCTGAGATGAGGTAGTATTTACAGTATTTACATTATTCGGACTATTGTCCTCATCTTTGTTGCCATTTGCACGACGTTTAATAATAGATCATTCTATTTGTCTATATTTCTGAGATGAGGAAGTATTTACAGTATTTACATTATTCGGACTATTGTCCTCATCTTTTTTGCCATTTGCACGACGTTTAATAATAGATCATTCTATTTGTATATTTCTGAGATGAGGTAGTATTTACAGTATTTACATTATTAGGACTATTGTCCTCATCTTTGTTGCCATTTGTACGACGTTTAATAATAGATCATTCTATTTGTCTATATTTCTGAGATGAGGTAGTATTTACAGTATTTACATTATTCGGACTATTGGCCTCATCTTTGTTGCCATTTGCACGACGTTTAATAATAGATCATTCTATTTGTCTATATTTCTGAGATGAGGTAGTATTTACAGTATTTACATTATTCGGACTATTGGCCTCATCTTTGTTGCCATTTGCACGACGTTTAATAATAGATCATTCTATTTGTCTATATTTATGAGAGTGAGGTAGTATTTACAGTATTTACATTATTCGGACTATTGTCCTCATCTTTGTTGCCATTTGCACGACGTTTAATAATAGATCATTCTATTTGTCTATATTTCTGAGATGAGGTAGTATTTACAGTATTTACATAATTCGGACTATTGGCCTCATCTTTGTTGCTATTTGCACGACGTTTAATAATAGATCATTCTATTTGTCTATATTTCTGAGATGAGGTAGTATTTACAGTATTTACATTATTCGGACTATTGTCCTCATCTTTGTTGCCATTTGCACGACGTTTAATAATAGATCATTCTATTTGTCTATATTTATAGGAGTGAGGTAGTATTTACAGTATTTACATTATTCGGACTATTGTCCTCATCTTTGTTGCCATTTGCACGACGTTTAATAATAGATCATTCTATTTGTCTATATTTCTAAGATGAGGAAGTATTTACAGTATTTACATTATTCGGACTATTGTCCTCATCTTTGTTGCCATTTGCACGACGTTTAATAATAGATCATTCTATTTGTCTATATTTCTGAGATGAGGTAGTATTTACAGTATTTACATTATTCGGACTATTGGCCTCATCTTTGCTGCCATTTGCACGACGTTTAATAATAGATCATTCTATTTGTCTATATTTCTGAGATGAAATTGTATTTACAGTATTTACATTATTCGGACTATTGTCCTCATCTTTGTTGCCATTTGCACGACGTTTAATAATAGATCATTCTATTTGTCTATATTTATGAGGTGAGGTAGTATTTACAGTATTTACATTATTCGGACTATTGTCCTCATCTTTGTTGCCATTTGCACGACGTTTAATAATAGATCATTCTATTTGTCTATATTTCTAAGATGAGGAAGTATTTACAATATTTACATTATTCGGACTATTGTCCTCATCTTTGTTGTCATTTGCACGACGTTTAATAATAGATTAATTCTATTTGTCTATATTTCTGAGATGAGGTAGTATTTACAGTATTTACATTATTCGGACTATTGTCCCCATCTTTGTTGCCATTTGTACGACGTTTAATAATAGATCATTCTATTTGTCTATATTTATGAAGGTGAGGTAGTATTTACAGTATTTACATTATTCGGACTATTGTCCTCATCTTTGTTGCCATTTGCACGACGTTTAATAATAGATCATACTATTTGTCTATATTTCTGAGATGAGGTAGTATTTACAGTATTTACATTATTCGGACTATTGGCCTCATCTTTGTTGCCATTTGCACGACGTTTAATAATAGATCATTCTATTTGTCTATATTTCTGAGATGAGGTAGTATTTACAGTATTTACATTATTAGGAGTATTGTCCTCATCTTTGTTGCCATTTTATTACGACGTTTAATAATAGATCATTCTATTTGTCTATATTTCTGACATGAGGTAGTATTTACAGTATTTACATTATTCGGACTATTGGCCTCATCTTTGTTGCCATTTGCACGACGTTTAATAATAGATCATTCTATTTGTCTATATTTCTGAGATGAGGTAGTATTTACAGTATTTACATTATTCGGACTATTGTCCTCATCTTTGTTGCCATTTGCACGACGTTTAATAATAGGATCATTCTATTTGTCTATATTTCTGAGATGAGGTAGTATTTACAGTATTTACATTATTCGGACTATTGTCCTCATCTTTGTTGCCATTTGCACGACGTTTAATAATAGATCATTCTATTTGTCTATATTTCTGAGATGAGGTAGTATTTACAGTATTTACATTATTCGGACTATTGTCCCCATCTTTGTTGCCATTTGTACGACGTTTAATAATAGATCATTCTATTTGTCTATATTTCTGAGGTAGGAGTAGTATTTACAGTATTTACATTATTCGGACTATTGTCCTCACCTTTATTTATATACATTTGTACGACGTTTAATAATAGATCATTCTATTTGTCTATATTTCTGAGATGTTAGTACAGTATTTACAATATTTACATTATTCGGACTATTGTCCTCATCTTTGTTGCCATTTGTACGACGTTTAATAATAGATAATTCTATTTGTTTATATTTCTGAGATGTGGTAGCATTTACAGTATTTACATTATTCGGACTATTGTCCTCATCTTTGTTACCATTTGCACGACGTTTAATAATAGATCATTCTATTTGTCTATATTTCTGAGATGAGGAAGTATTTACAGTATTTACATTATTCGGACTATTGTCCTCATCTTTGTTGCCATTTGTACGACGTTTAATAATAGATCATTCTATTTGTCTATATTTCTGAGATGAGGTAGTATTTACAGTATTTACATTATTCGGACTATTGGCCTCATCTTTGTTGCTATTTGCACGACGTTTAATAATAGATCATTCTATTTGTCTATATTTCTGAGATGAGGTAGTATTTACAGTATTTACATTATTCGGACTATTGTCCTCATCTTTGTTGCCATTTGCACGACGTTTAATAATAGATCATTCTATTTGTCTATATTTATGAGGTGAGGTAGTATTTACAGTATTTACATTATTCGGACTATTGTCCTCATCTTTGTTGCCATTTGCACGACGTTTAATAATAGATCATTCTATTTGTCTATATTTCTAAGATGAGGAAGTATTTACAGTATTTACATTATTCGGACTATTGTCCTCATCTTTGTTGCCATTTGCACGACGTTTAATAATAGATCATTCTATTTGTCTATATTTCTGAGATGAGGTAGTATTTACAGTATTTACATTATTCGGACTATTGGCCTCATCTTTATTCACCATTGCGACGTTTAATAATAGATCATTCTATTTGTCTATATTTATGAGATGAGGTAGTATTTACAGTATTTACATTATTCGGACTATTGTCCTCATCTTTGTTGCCATTTGCACGACGTTTAATAATAGATCATTCTATTTGTCTATATTTATGAGGTGAGGTAGTATTTACAGTATTTACATTATTCGGACTATTGTCCTCATCTTTGTTGCCATTTTGCGACGTTTAATAATAGATCATTCTATTTGTCTATATTTCTAAGATGAGGAAGTATTTACAGTATTTACATTATTCGGACTATTGTCCTCATCTTTGTTGCCATTTGCACGACGTTTAATAATAGATCATTCTATTTGTCTATATTTATGAGGTGAGGTAGTATTTACAGTATTTACATTATTCGGACTATTGTCCTCATCTTTGTTGCCATTTGCACGACGTTTAATAATAGATCATTCTATTTGTCTATATTTCTGAGATGAGGTAGTATTTACAGTATTTACATTATTCGGACTATTGGCCTCATCTTTGTTGCCATTTGCACGACGTTTAATAATAGATCATTCTATTTGTCTATATTTATGAGGTGGGGTAGTATTTAGAGTATTTACATTATTCGGACTATTGTCCTCATCTTTGTTGCCATTTGCACGACGTTTAATAATAGATCATTCTATTTGTATATATTTCTGAGATGAGTAGTATTTACAGTATTTACATTATTCGGACTATTGGCCTCATCTTTGTTGCCATTTGTACGACGTTTAATAATAGATCATTCTATTTGTCTATATTTCTGAGATGAGGTAGTATTTACAGTATTTACATTATTCGGACTATTGTCCTCATCTTTGTTGCCATTTGCACGACGTTTAATAATAGATCATTCTATTTGTCTATATTTCTGAGATGAGGAAGTATTTACAGTATTTACATTATTCGGACTATTGTCCTCATCTTTTTTGCCATTTGCACGACGTTTAATAATAGATCATTCTATTTGTCTATATTTCTGAGATGAGGTAGTATTTACAGTATTTACATTATTAGGACTATTGTCCTCATCTTTGTTGCCATTTTTATTTTGACGTTTAATAATAGATCATTCTATTTGTCTATATTTCTGAGATGAGGTAGTATTTACAGTATTTACATTATTCGGACGTGGCCTCATCTTTGTTGCCATTTGCACGACGTTTAATAATAGATCATTCTATTTGTCTATATTTCTGAGATGAGGTAGTATTTACAGTATTTACATTATTCGGACTATTGGCCTCATCTTTGTTGCCATTTACTTACGACGTTTAATAATAGATCATTCTATTTGTCTATATTTATGAGGTGAGGTAGTATTTACAGTATTTACATTATTCGGACTATTGTCCTCATCTTTGTTGCCATTTGCACGACGTTTAATAATAGATCATTCTATTTGTCTATATTTCTGAGATGAGGTAGTATTTACAGTATTTACATAATTCGGACTATTGGCCTCATCTTTGTTGCTATTTGCACGACGTTTAATAATAGATCATTCTATTTGTCTATATTTCTGAGATGAGGTAGTATTTACAGTATTTACATTATTCGGACTATTGTCCTCATCTTGTTTGCCATTTTGCACGACGTTTAATAATAGATCATTCTATTTATCTATATTTATGAGGTGAGGTAGTATTTACAGTATTTACATTATTCGGACTATTGTCCCTCATCTTTGTTGCCATTTGCACGACGTTTAATAATAGATCATTCTATTTGTCTATATTTCTAAGATGAGGAAGTATTTACAGTATTTACATTATTCGGACTATTGTCCTCATCTTTGTTGCCATTTGCACTTTTTTGACGTTTAATAATAGATCATTCTATTTGTCTATATTTCTGGTCGAGGTAGTATTTACAGTATTTACATTATTCGGACTATTGGCCTCATCTTTGCTGCCATTTGCACGACGTTTAATAATAGATCATTCTATTTGTCTATATTTCTGAGATGAGGTAGTATTTACAGTATTTACATTATTCGGACTATTGTCCTCATCTTTGTTGCCATTTGCACAACGTTTAATAATAGATCATTCTATTTTGTCTATATTTATGAGGTAATTAGTATTTAAGTATTTACATTATTCGGACTATTGTCCTCATCTTTGTTGCCATTTGCACGACGTTTAATAATAGATCATTCTATTTGTCTATATTTCTAAGATGAGGAAGTATTTACAGTATTTACATTATTCGGACTATTGTCCTCATCTTTGTTGCCATTTGCAAGACGTTTAATAATAGATCATTCTATTTGTCTATATTTCTGAGATGAGGTAGTATTTACAGTATTTACATTATTCGGACTATTGGCCTCATCTTTGCTGCCATTTGCACGACGTTTAATAATAGATCATTCTATTTGTGTATTTCTGAGATGAGGTAGTATTTACAGTATTTACATTATTCGGACTATTGTCCTCATCTTTGTTGCCATTTGCACGACGTTTAATAATAGATCATTCTATTTGTCTATATTTATGAGGTGAGGTAGTATTTACAGTATTTACATTATTCGGACTATTTGTCCTCATCTTTGTTGCCATTTGCACGACGTTTAATAATAGATCATTCTATTTGTCTATATTTCTAAGATGTGGAAGTATTTACAGTATTTACATTATTCGGACTATTGTCCTCATCTTTGTTGTCATTTGCACGACGTTTAATAATAGATCATTCTATTTGTCTATATTTCTGAGATGAGGTAGTATTTACAGTATTTACATTATTCGGACTATTGTCCCCATCTTTGTTGCCATTTGTACGACGTTTAATAATAGATCATTCTATTTGTCTATATTTATGAGGTGAGGTAGTATTTACAGTATTTACATTATTCGGACTATTGTCCTCATCTTTGTTGCCATTTGCACGACGTTTAATAATAGATCATACTATTTGTCTATATTTCTGAGATGAGGTAGTATTTACAGTATTTACATTATTCGGACTATTGGCCTCATCTTTGTTGCCATTTGCACGACGTTTAATAATAGATCATTCTATTTGTCTATATTTCTGAGATGAGGTAGTATTTACAGTATTTACATTATTAGGAGTATTGTCCTCATCTTTGTTGCCATTTGTACGACGTTTAATAATAGATCATTCTATTTGTCTATATTTCTGAGATGAGGTAGTATTTACAGTATTTACATTATTCGGACTATTGGCCTCATCTTTGTTGCCATTTGCACGACGTTTAATAATAGATCATTCTATTTGTCTATATTTCTGAGATGAGGTAGTATTTACAGTATTTACATTATTCGGACTATTGTCCTCATCTTTGTTGCCATTTGCACGACGTTTAATAATAGATCATTCTATTTGTCTATATTTCTGAGATGAGGTAGTATTTACAGTATTTACATTATTCAGGACTATTGTCCTCATCTTTGTTGCCATTTGCACGACGTTTAATAATAGATCATTCTATTTGTCATATATTTCTGAGATGAGGTAGTATTTACAGTATTTACATTATTCGGACTATTGTCCCCATCTTTGTTGCCATTTGTACGACGTTTAATAATAGATCATTCTATTTGTCTATATTTCTGAGGTGAGGTAGTATTTACAGTATTTACATTATTCGGACTATTGTCCTCACCTTTGTTGCCATTTGTACGACGTTTAATAATAGATCATTCTATTTGTCTATATTTCTGAGATGTGGTAGTATTTACAATATTTACATTATTCGGACTATTGTCCTCATCTTTGTTACCATTTGTACGACGTTTAATAATAGATAATTCTATTTGTTTATATTTCTGAGATGTGGTAGTATTTACAGTATTTACATTATTCGGACTATTGTCCTCATCTTTGTTGCCATTTGCACGACGTTTAATAATAGATCATTCTATTTGTCTATATTTCTGAGATGAGGAAGTATTTACAGTATTTACATTATTCGGACTATTGTCCTCATCTTTTTTGCCATTTGCACGACGTTTAATAATAGATCATTCTATTTGTCTATATTTCTGAGATGAGGTAGTATTTACGGTATTTACATTATTAGGACTATTGTCCTCATCTTTGTTGCCATTTGTACGACGTTTAATAATAGATCATTCTATTTGTCTATATTTCTGAGATGAGGTAGTATTTACAGTATTTACATTATTCGGACTATTGGCCTCATCTTTGTTGCTATTTGCACGACGTTTAATAATAGATCATTCTATTTGTCTATATTTCTGAGATGAGGTAGTATTTACAGTATTTACATTATTCGGACTATTGTCCTCATCTTTGTTGCCATTTGCACGACGTTTAATAATAGATCATTCTATTTGTCTATATTTATGAGGTGAGGTAGTATTTACAGTATTTACATTATTCGGACTATTGTCCTCATCTTTGTTGCCATTTGCACGACGTTTAATAATAGATCATTCTATTTGTCTATATTTCTGAGATGAGGTAGTATTTACAGTATTTACATTATTCGGACTATTGGCCTCATCTTTGTTGCCATTTGCACGACGTTTAATAATAGATCATTCTATTTGTCTATGTTATGAGGTGGTGATATTTACAGTATTTACATTATTCGGACTATTGTCCTCATCTTTGTTACCATTTGCACGACGTTTAATAATAGATCATTCTATTTGTCTATATTTCTGAGATGAGGTAGTATTTACAGTATTTACATTATTCGGACTATTGGCCTCATCTTTGTTGCCATTTGTACGACGTTTAATAATAGATCATTCTATTTGTCTATATTTCTGAGATGAGTTAGTATTTACAGTATTTACATTATTCGGACTATTGTCCTCATCTTTGTTGCCATTTGCACGACGTTTAATAATAGATCATTCTATTTGTCTATATTTCTGAGATGAGGAAGTATTTACAGTATTTACATTATTCGGACTATTGTCCTCATCTTTGTTGCCATTTGCACGACGTTTAATAATAGATCCTTCTATTTGTCTATATTTATGAGGTGAGGTAGTATTTACAGTATTTACATTATTCGGACTATTGTCCTCATCTTTGTTGCCATTTGCACGACGTTTAATAATAGATCATTCTATTTGTCTATATTTCTGAGATGAGGTAGTATTTACAGTATTTACATTATTCGGACTATTGTCCTCATCTTTGTTGCCATTTGCACGACGTTTAATAATAGATCATTCTATTTGTCTATATTTCTGAGATGAGGAAGTATTTACAGTATTTACATTATTCGGACTATTGGCCTCATCTTTGTTGCCATTTGCACGACGTTTAATAATAGATCATTCTATTTGTCTATATTTATGAGATGAGGTAGTATTTACAGTATTTACATTATTCGGACTATTGTCCTCATCTTTGTTGCCATTTGCACGACGTTTAATAATAGATCATTCTATTTGTCTATATTTATGAGGTGAGGTAGTATTTACAGTATTTACATTATTCGGACTATTGTCCTCATCTTTGTTGCCATTTGCACGACGTTTAATAATAGATCATTCTATTTGTCTATATTTCTAAGATGAGGAAGTATTTACAGTATTTACATTATTCGGACTATTGTCCTCATCTTTGTTGCCATTTGCACGACGTTTAATAATAGATCATTCTATTTGTCTATATTTATGAGGTGAGGTAGTATTTACAGTATTTACATTATTCGGACTATTGTCCTCATCTTTGTTGCCATTTGCACGACGTTTAATAATAGATCATTCTATTTGTCTATATTTCTGAGATGAGGTAGTATTTACAGTATTTACATTATTCGGACTATTGGCCTCATCTTTGTTGCCATTTGCACGACGTTTAATAATAGATCATTCTATTTGTCTATATTTATGAGGTGAGGTAGTATTTACAGTATTTACATTATTCGGACTATTGTCCTCATCTTTGTTGCCATTTGCACGACGTTTAATAATAGATCATTCTATTTGTCTATATTTCTGAGATGAGGTAGTATTTACAGTATTTACATTATTCGGACTATTGGCCTCATCTTTGTTGCCATTTGTACGACGTTTAATAATAGATCATTCTATTTGTCTATATTTCTGAGATGAGGAGTAGTATTTACAGTATTTACATTATTCGGACTATTGTCCTCATCTTTGTTGCCATTTGCACGACGTTTAATAATAGATCATTCTGTTGTCTATATTTCTGAGATGAGGAAGTATTTACAGTATTTACATTATTCGGACTATTGTCCTCATCTTTTTTGCCATTTGCACGACGTTTAATAATAGATCATTCTATTTGTCTATATTTCTGAGATGAGGTAGTATTTACAGTATTTACATTATTAGGACTATTGTCCTCATCTTTGTTGCCATTTGTACGACGTTTAATAATAGATCATTCTATTTGTCTATATTTCTGAGATGAGGTAGTATTTACAGTATTTACATTATTCGGACTATTGGCCTCATCTTTGTTATATGCACGACGTTTAATAATAGATCATTCTATTTGTCTATATTTCTGAGATGAGGTAGTATTTACAGTATTTACATTATTCGGACTATTGGCCTCATCTTTGTTGCCATTTGCACGACGTTTAATAATAGATCATTCTATTTGTCTATATTTATGAGGTGAGGTAGTATTTACAGTATTTACATTATTCGGACTATTGTCCTCATCTTTGTTGCCATTTGCACGACGTTTAATAATAGATCATTCTATTTGTCTATATTTCTGAGATGAGGTAGTATTTACAGTATTTACATTATTCGGACTATTGGCCTCATCTTTGTTGCCATTTGTACGACGTTTAATAATAGATCATTCTATTTGTCTATATTTCTGAGATGAGGTAGTATTTACAGTATTTACATTATTCGGACTATTGTCCTCATCTTTGTTGCCATTTGCACGACGTTTAATAATAGATCATTCTATTTGTCTATATTTCCTGAGATGAGGAAGTATTTACAGTATTTACATTATTCGGACTATTGTCCTCATCTTTTGCCATTGCACGACGTTTAATAATGAATCATTCTATTTGTCTATATTTCTGAGATGAGGTAGTATTTACAGTATTTACATTATTAGGACTATTGTCCTCATCTTTGTTGCCATTTGTACGACGTTTAATAATAGATCATTCTATTTGTCTATATTTCTGAGATGAGGTAGTATTTACAGTATTTACATTATTCGGACTATTGGCCTCATCTTTGTTGCCATTTGCACGACGTTTAATAATAGATCATTCTATTTGTCTATATTTCTGAGATGAGGTAGTATTTACAGTATTTACATTATTCGGACTATTGGCCTCATCTTTGTTGCCATTTGCACGACGTTTAATAATAGATCATTCTATTTGTCTATATTTATGAGGTGAGGTAGTATTTACAGTATTTACATTATTCGGACTATTGTCCTCATCTTTGTTGCCATTTGCACGACGTTTAATAATAGATCATTCTATTTGTCTATATTTCTGAGATGAGGTAGTATTTACAGTATTTACATTATTCGGACTATTGGCCTCATCTTTGTTGCTATTTGCACGACGTTTAATAATAGATCATTCTATTTGTCTATATTTCTGAGATGAGGTAGTATTTACAGTATTTACATTATTCGGACTAATGTCCTCATCTTTGTTGCCATTTGCACGACGTTTAATAATAGATCATTCTATTTGTCTATATTTCTGAGGTGAGGTAGTATTTACAGTATTTACATTATTCGGACTATTGTCCTCATCTTTGTTGCCATTTGCACGACGTTTAATAATAGATCATTCTATTTGTCTATATTTCTAAGATGAGGAAGTATTTACAGTATTTACATTATTCGGACTATTGTCCTCATCTTTGTTGCCATTTGCACGACGTTTAATAATAGATCATTCTATTTGTCTATATTTCTGAGATGAGGTAGTATTTACAGTATTTACATTATTCGGACTATTGGCCTCATCTTTGCTACCATTTGCACGACGTTTAATAATAGATCATTCTATTTGTCTATATTTCTGAGATGGTGGTATTTACAGTATTTACATTATTCGGACTATTGTCCTCATCTTTATTTGCCATTTGCACGACGTTTAATAATAGATCATTCTATTTGTCTATATTCATGAGGTGAGGTAGTATTTACAGTATTTACATTATTCGGACTATTGTCCTCATCTTTGTTGCCATTTGCACGACGTTTAATAATATGATCATTCTATTTGTCTATATTTCTGAGATGAGGTAGTATTTACAGTATTTACATTATTCGGACTATTGGCCTCATCTTTGTTGCCATTTGCCGCGACGTTTAATAATAGATCATTCTATTTGTCTATATTTATGAGGTGAGGTAGTATTTACAGTATTTACATTATTCGGACTATTGTCCTCATCTTTGTTGCCATTTGCACGACGTTTAATAATAGATCATTCTATTTGTCTATATTTCTGAGATGAGGAAGTATTTACAGTATTTACATTATTCGGACTATTGTCCTCATCTTTGTTGCCATTTGCACGACGTTTAATAATAGATCATTCTATTTGTCTATATTTCTGAGATGAGGAAGTATTTGAGTATTTACATTATTCGGACTATTGTCCTCATCTTTTTTGCCATTTGCACGACGTTTAATAATAGATCATTCTATTTGTCTATATTTCTGAGATGAGGTAGTATTTACAGTATTTACATTATTAGGACTATTGTCCTCATCTTTGTTGCCAATACGACGTTTAATAGTCATTCTATTTGTCTGTATTTCTGAGATGAGGTAGTATTTACAGTATTTACATTATTCGGACTATTGGCCTCATCTTTGTTGCCATTTGCACGACGTTTAATAATAGATCATTCTATTTGTCTATATTTCTGAGATGAGGTAGTATTTACGGTATTTACATTATTCGGACTATTGGCCTCATCTTTGTTGCCATTTGCACGACGTTTAATAATAGATCATTCTATTTGTCTATATTTATGAGGTGATGTAGTATTTACAGTATTTACATTATTCGGACTATTGTCCTCATCTTTATTGCCATTTGCACGACGTTTAATAATAGATCCTTCTATTTGTCTATATTTCTGAGATGAGGTAGTATTTACAGTATTTACATTATTCGGACTATTGTCCTCATCTTTGTTGCCATTTGCACGACGTTTAATAATAGATCATTCTATTTGTCTATATTTCTGAGATGAGGTAGTATTTACAGTATTTACATTATTCGGACTATTGTCCTCATCTTTGTTGTTTGCCATTTGCACGACGTTTAATAATAGATCATTCTATTTGTCTATATTTCTGAGATGAGGAAGTATTTGCAGTATTTACATTATTCGGACTATTGTCCTCATCTTTGTTGCCATTTGCACGACGTTTAATAATAGATCATTCTATTTGTCTATATTTCTGAGATGAGGTAGTATTTACAGTATTTACATTATTCGGACTATTGTCCCCATCTTTGTTGCCATTTGTACGACGTTTAATAATAGATCATTCTATTTGTCTATATTTATGAGGTGAGGTAGTATTTACAGTATTTACATTATTCGGACTATTGTCCTCATCTTTGTTGCCATTTGCACGACGTTTAATAATAGATCATTCTATTTGTCTATATTTCTGAGATGAGGTAGTATTTACAGTATTTACATTATTCGGACTATTGGCCTCATCTTTGATTGCCATTGCACGACGTTTAATAATAGATCATTCTATTTGTCTATATTTCTGAGATGAGGTAGTATTTACAGTATTTACATTATTAGGAGTATTGTCCTCATCTTTGTTGCCATTTGTACGACGTTTAATAATAGATCATTCTATTTGTCTATATTTCTGAGATGAGGTAGTATTTACAGTATTTACATTATTCGGACTATTGGCCTCATCTTTGTTGCCATTTGCACGACGTTTAATAATAGATCATTCTATTTGTCTATATTTCTGAGATGAGGTAGTATTTACAGTATTTACATTATTCGGACTATTGTCCTCATCTTTGTTGCCATTTGCACGACGTTTAATAATAGATCATTCTATTTGTCTATATTTCTGAGATGAGGTAGTATTTACAGTATTTACATTATTCGGACTATTGTCCTCATCTTTGTTGCCATTTGCACGACGTTTAATAATAGATCATTCTATTTGTCTATATTTCTGAGATGAGGTAGTATTTACAGTATTTACATTATTCGGACTATTGTCCCCATCTTTGTTGCCATTTGTACGACGTTTAATAATAGATCATTCTATTTGTCTATATTTCTGAGGTGAGGTAGTATTTACAGTATTTACATTATTCGGACTATTGTCCTCACCTTTGTTGCCATTTGTACGACGTTTAATAATAGATCATTCTATTTGTCTATATTTCTGAGATGTGGTAGTATTTACAATATTTACATTATTCGGACTATTGTCCTCATCTTTGTTGCCATTTGTACGACGTTTAATAATAGATAATTCTATTTGTTTATATTTCTGAGATGTGGTAGTATTTACAGTATTTACATTATTTGGACTATTGGCCTCATCTTTGTTGCCATTTGTACGACGTTTAATAATAGATCATTCTATTTGTCTATATTTCTGAGATGAGGTAGTATTTACAGTATTTACATTATTCGGACTATTGTCCTCATCTTTGTTGCCATTTGCACGACGTTTAATAATAGATCATTCTATTTGTCTATATTTATGAGGTGAGGTAGTATTTACAGTATTTACATTATTCGGACTATTGTCCTCATCTTTGTTGCCATTTGCACGACGTTTAATAATAGATCATTCTATTTGTCTATATTTCTAAGATGAGGAAGTATTTACAGTATTTACATTATTCGGACTATTGTCCTCATCTTTGTTGCCATTTGCACGACGTTTAATAATAGATCATTCTATTTGTCTATATTTCTGAGATGAGGTAGTATTTACAGTATTTACATTATTCGGACTATTGGCCTCATCTTTGTTGCCATTTGCACGACGTTTAATAATAGATCATTCTATTTGTCTATATTTCTGAGATGAGGTAGTATTTACAGTATTTACATTATTCGGACTATTGTCCTCATCTTTGTTGCCATTTGCACGACGTTTAATAATAGATCATTCTATTTGTCTATATTTATGAGGTGAGGTAGTATTTACAGTATTTACATTATTCGGACTATTGTCCTCATCTTTGTTGCCATTTGCACGACGTTTAATAATAGATCATTCTATTTGTCTATATTTCTAAGGTGAGGAAGTATTTACAGTATTTACATTATTCGGACTATTGTCCTCATCTTTGTTGTCATTTGCACGACGTTTAATAATAGATCATTCTATTTGTCTATATTTATGAGATGAGGTAGTATTTACAGTATTTACATTATTCGGACTATTGTCCTCATCTTTGTTGCCATTTGCACGACGTTTAATAATAGATCATTCTATTTGTCTATATTTCTGAGATGAGGTAGTATTTACAGTATTTACATTATTCGGACTATTGGCCTCATCTTTGTTGCCATTTGCACGACGTTTAATAATAGATCATTCTATTTGTCTATATTTATGAGGTGAGGTAGTATTTACAGTATTTACATTATTCGGACTATTGTCCTCATCTTTGTTGCCATTTGCACGACGTTTAATAATAGATCATTCTATTTGTCTATATTTCTGAGATGAGGTAGTATTTACAGTATTTACATTATTCGGACTATTGGCCTCATCTTTGTTGCCATTTGTACGACGTTTAATAATAGATCATTCTATTTGTCTATATTTCTGAGATGAGGTAGTATTTACAGTATTTACATTATTCGGACTATTGTCCTCATCTTTGTTGCCATTTGCACGACGTTTAATAATAGATCATTCTATTTGTCTATATTTCTGAGATGAGGAAGTATTTACAGTATTTACATTATTCGGACTATTGTCCTCATCTTTTTTGCCATTTGCACGACGTTTAATAATAGATCATTCTATTTGTCTATATTTCTGAGATGAGGTAGTATTTACAGTATTTACATTATTAGGACTATTGTCCTCATCTTTGTTGCCATTTGTACGACGTTTAATAATAGATCATTCTATTTGTCTATATTTCTGAGATGAGGTAGTATTTACAGTATTTACATTATTCGGACTATTGGCCTCATCTTTGTTGCCATTTGCACGACGTTTAATAATAGATCATTCTATTTGTCTATATTTCTGAGATGAGGTAGTATTTACAGTATTTACATTATTCGGACTATTGGCCTCATCTTTGTTGCCATTTGCACGACGTTTAATAATAGATCATTCTATTTGTCTATATTTCTGAGGTGATGTAGTATTTACAGTATTTACATTATTCGGACTATTGTCCTCATCTTTGTTGCCATTTGCACGACGTTTAATAATAGATCCTTCTATTTGTCTATATTTCTGAGATGAGGTAGTATTTACAGTATTTACATTATTCGGACTATTGTCCTCATCTTTGTTGCCATTTGCACGACGTTTAATAATAGATCATTCTATTTGTCTATATTTCTGAGATGAGGTAGTATTTACAGTATTTACATTATTCGGACTATTGTCCTCATCTTTGTTGCCATTTGCACGACGTTTAATAATAGATCATTCTATTTGTCTATATTTCTGAGATGAGGAAGTATTTACAGTATTTACATTATTCGGACTATTGTCCTCATCTTTGTTGCCATTTGCACGACGTTTAATAATAGATCATTCTATTTGTCTATATTTCTGAGATGAGGTAGTATTTACAGTATTTACATTATTCGGACTATTGTCCCCATCTTTGTTGCCATTTGTACGACGTTTAATAATAGATCATTCTATTTGTCTATATTTATGAGGTGAGGTAGTATTTACAGTATTTACATTATTCGGACTATTGTCCTCATCTTTGTTGCCATTTGCACGACGTTTAATAATAGATCATTCTATTTGTCTATATTTCTGAGATGAGGTAGTATTTACAGTATTTACATTATTCGGACTATTGGCCTCATCTTTGTTGCCATTTGCACGACGTTTAATAATAGATCATTCTATTTGTCTATATTTCTGAGATGAGGTAGTATTTACAGTATTTACATTATTAGGACTATTGTCCTCATCTTTGTTGCCATTTGTACGACGTTTAATAATAGATCATTCTATTTGTCTATATTTCTGAGATGAGGTAGTATTTACAGTATTTACATTATTCGGACTATTGGCCTCATCTTTGTTGCCATTTGCACGACGTTTAATAATAGATCATTCTATTTGTCTATATTTCTGAGATGAGGTAGTATTTACAGTATTTACATTATTCGGACTATTGTCCTCATCTTTGTTGCCATTTGCACGACGTTTAATAATAGATCATTCTATTTGTCTATATTTCTGAGATGAGGTAGTATTTACAGTATTTACATTATTCGGACTATTGTCCTCATCTTTGTTGCCATTTGCACGACGTTTAATAATAGATCATTCTATTTGTCTATATTTCTGAGATGAGGTAGTATTTACAGTATTTACATTATTCGGACTATTGTCCCCATCTTTGTTGCCATTTGTACGACGTTTAATAATAGATCATTCTATTTGTCTATATTTCTGAGGTGAGGTAGTATTTACAGTATTTACATTATTCGGACTATTGTCCTCACCTTTGTTGCCATTTGTACGACGTTTAATAATAGATCATTCTATTTGTCTATATTTCTGAGATGTGGTAGTATTTACAATATTTACATTATTCGGACTATTGTCCTCATCTTTGTTGCCATTTGTACGACGTTTAATAATAGATAATTCTATTTGTTTATATTTCTGAGATGTGGTAGTATTTACAGTATTTACATTATTTGGACTATTGGCCTCATCTTTGTTGCCATTTGTACGACGTTTAATAATAGATCATTCTATTTGTCTATATTTCTGAGACGGGGTAGTATTTACAGTATTTACATTATTCGGACTATTGTCCTCATCTTTGTTGGGATTTTTAAGTTGTTTCGGCCGTTGTACGCCCCGTCCTTCTTCTGCTAGTAATCTCGAACCAAACCCTTCAATATTATCATCGGGGTATATGCCTCTCCTCAACCTATGGTTTTGTTGTAACTCTTTATTTCCGTTATTTTTCTTAAGTTCTGTTCTAACATCGATTTACTCAAGTTCCCTATGCATGCTATGCTTTGTTTTCATCTGTCTTTTTTGCCTTTAACCTATCCTGTGAGTATAAAACTTTCCAAACCGTTCTTCCCCATTATATCATTATATACCCCGGAAACTTCAACTGTCTTCTTCTGATGTTAAGTATTAATTTCTTTTTGGTTCCTATTTTCTCCAAAACTTTTTCGATGCTAACATGGTCAGTTCATGACATCCTCATTATCCTTCTGTAGAACCACATTTCTGTTGCTTCAAGTCTCTTTTAAATCTTTGAAGTGTTTGTCTATACATGAGAGCAGATACTGCATAACCGTTTAGAATTAATTTCCTTGGTTCTCGGAAACATTTCTTCTTTCTTAATACTCTGCCTAACTTTTGGAATACTTCCTTAACTGTTCCACTACCACTTAGGATTTCAGTAGTCGCAGCCGGCATTTGTCGCTGTTACTATGACACTGTCAGCTCACTTCCTTCGGGTAGAGAGCGCTATCTGCTTCCGGGTAGAGAGCATTAACCCAGACGTGGTTCCGCCGAAGGGTAGAATCACGACTCGGTAAAAATAGGCATTTTTTGGCCCGGCTATATGGCCGGGAAGACCCATTATAAAATGACCTTGTGTCACATCTAACCTTGCGTGGGAAGGTTGGTAAATACCGTCAAACTCTCTGCCTGCTGTTAAAACAGTTTCTAGATATTTCAATTTGCACACTAGTTTGATATCCGGTTTGCAATACGCATTTTGGGCCCATCCCTTTCCTCATCTGTGTTGCAGTTGATGTTTTCCTTCACTACCAACGGTAGGTGTTTTTGGGGTTTTCTTTCTGTGTCTGCTATCAACACTGTGTCATTTGCATACCTTATATTGTGTAGAATGTTGCTGCTAATAATGAGTCTTGGTATGAATTCTAGTACTCTTGCTATATATCTGAAATAAATCCGGTAAGAAAACCCATCCTTGTCTTACACCCTTTTCCATTTTTGTATATCTTCTGAACCCATATTCAAGCATTTTGCTGCCAGTATAGTTTCATGATTATTTTCATATCCTTCTCATATATATCAAGGCTTTTTGGCAGTTCCAACAGATGTGTAATAAAAGCGATGGTATTACTTTAATCGAAACACTCCATGGAACGATAATAGAATGGTTTTATGATAGCCGATAATTATTTATTAGGCAATTCTGTATAGAACTGTCAGGAGACCAATTCTCCAGATCCAATCATCTTTGTGGCCTGTCTGTGCGAGACAAAATCAATCAATTTACATAATAATGCACGCCAATAAAGTCACTTTGCTTTATTCTCTTAGACCTAAAATCATTAAAGTCGCATTTTACCAAAATTATTTCGAAATATTTACGAAATCTAGAATGTCTAAGGCAAAATTCTTTCAAAAACATACGGCCAAGCAGTCACTCTTGTGACTTTTATTTTAACGGTTTGAAGACATTCACTCAGTTGTGTGTCATACGTGAGTGATAAACGCTTTGGGCGATCATGTCTCGGAAGAGACATGACTGATTGGGCAGAAGATTATTCCGCAGTAGGTTGCCATTGCTTTCTGCGGTAGACTGGTTGCCAGCCAATGCTATAGAATTCAATCTGTTCTACTATTTAACCCATAACTGGAGGGAAGAGACGGTTTAATACGTTTCCCAAGGGTATTTGTGAGTAAGTGAATGCAGTGAATTCAACTGAAATTCGAACTCGGCTCCCCGAGTTGTCGTTCCGAGTCGATATACACTGCTCCACAACGCACATCATCATCATCATCATCATAATAATAATAATAATAATAATTATTATTATTATTATTATTATTATTATTATTATTATTATTAAAAAATAAAAAAAACTATAGGAAGACATCATCTAGCAGAGCGTAGTTTCGATCTACAAACCTCTTAGTTATGAGCCCAGCAAGTTTTCTGCTGAAGACATTAAAAGATTTAGAAACTAAAATGTCTAATAAAAGCTATAATCGTTTCCTAATTTCTTTCTGTTTTTTTTTTTTTTTACTCACAAGTTTAATCATATTAGTTCTCGAACCCTTTTCAGCTATCACATATGCCGATTTAATCATTAACTCGATATCAAGTTCAACATTTTGTTTTAAATTTGATCTTTCTGGTGTTTGAAAACATGATTGTCGAAAGCGAGAGTTAAAACTAGCTTAATGCGGACATGATTTCATTATTACGTGTCCTTCTAGAAGCAAATATTATTCTGCATTCATAAAAAACAACCCCCTCCAAAAAAAAACCCACACAAAAAATCAACCATAAAAAACTCTTAATATTCTATCACTTCTTCGATTATTCATTTGCATATAGCGCACTTCAGCTTTGTTTCACAGATAGAAACTTCAAAATGAACAAAATTCCAGTCTGCTCAATTAGGTAAATTAGCAAATCTCAGACTTGCGTTAATTAACGAGATTTTGTATTTATTTCGTTTGTTTTTTATTCCTACTTGGAAACAAGAGTGAGACAAAATAAACTCCGGTAATCTCTGACATATTTTCTGCCATCCAGTATTGCAGAACGAGAAAAATCTGAACTATTTTCACTCTACTTAATTGCCGGCTTTTTTCTCTTTTACACTTCAACTGAACTTTGCTTTAATATCGTCTTTATTTTCTACGTTTACTTGTTTCAATTGCTAATAATTTTCCGCGCACCCAAAGCCGATATTTACCTCGTAAAAACAGCTGCATTGAAAACTGGTAAACAGACAGCGTCTTGACCCCTGTCCTTTCTACCAAAAAAAGAAAAAAAAAGAAAAGTCGTTATCCAATCAATATTGGTGTGTTTATTTCCCCCCATACATACACACTTTTCTTTTTGTAAGGTACAATTTAAAACAACAAAATGTGCTTCTACAGGAGAATACTGGGAATTCCATTGACAGAAAATGTAAGTAATGAAGAAGCCTTAAGGTCAACGAAGAAAGATGAAATTTCTAGTACATATAATGAGGAAAGAAGACATGGGGAATTTGACACTCAAAGGACATATCGAAGACAAAAGGATGGCGGGAGATAGTGGGCCACCTACCGGACGAGCTTATGTGAATGGATGGCAGAACAAGAAGTGGGAAGGATAGTAAAAACTAAAGCATTACTTAGAGCTTCAAAGGATAGGAAGTTGTGGAGAACCATATTTCCGACGTTTTGAAAGCGCACTGCACATTGAAGAAGAAGAGAACAATCGACGTGGGACTGAAGAAAAGAGGGAAAGACGTATGAATTTAAGCGTGCTACTTGATTGTGCGTTGTGGTGCAGTGGATATCGACTCGGAACGACAAATTGGGTTGCCGTATTCGAATTCCATTTGAATTCCTTCCATTCACTTACGCACAAATACCTTTGGGAAAGGTATTAATCTGTCTCTTCCCTCCAGTTATGGGTTAAAAAGCAGGACAGATTGGATTCTATAACCTTGGCTGGTAACCAGTCTACCGTAAGAAACAATTGCAACCTACTGTGGAATAATCTGTCTAGGCAGTCATGTCTCTTTCGAGACATGATCGCCCAGAGCGTGTTTCACGTATGTCACTTAACTAACTGACTTGATTGGCATCTAGGTCCCACCCTTTTACCGTTGAAATAGTTAAATTCAACCAACATATCTACCCAGAAAATTTCTTTTCTCGCACTTCCCTGCCGTGGAATCCATTCCATTTACTTGCTTCTCTGATAACTACAATATTCTAAAATTAAACGCAAAGTTAATTGCTATCTTCCATCTTCTTTGTTCTTTCTTCAGTGCCTTCTGTACGTAGTCTCTTCTCTCCCTGTAACCCCCACTGCATGCTAGTGGCACTTCTGCCTTGCTTGGGGTGAAATGATAAAAAAAAAAATTAGGTGACGCTTGTTTTTAACAAATCTTGTTACAATCTACAGTTGAAGTTTTGTTTTGTAATAAAAAGATACAAATCTAAAATGCTGCGAACTTTTGCACAGACCTAATAGTAAAAAATCATTCTTCTTCTTCTTCTATGTGTCCTGTCTCTTCAGGACGTAGGCGATCATGTCTTTCCACGTTTCCCTATCCCTGGTGGCTCTGAGCACACCTCCTGTTATACCACCCAAACCCGGCTCTGCCATTCACTAGCTCAAGCCCATAAATCTAGAATATAAATGTATAAAAACTAGCATGACCATAAAATGAGGGATCAGTTTATATATTGATTATAATATAGATTTGATCCCCCACTTTATATCCACATAATTTCTTATAAACAGTTGGCATATATCTTCTTCTTCTTCTTCTTCTTCTTCTTCTTCTTCTTCTTCTTCTTCTATGTGCCCTATCCCTTCCGGACGTAGGCAATCTTGGCTTTCCACGTTTCTCTATCCCTGGTGGCTCTAAGCACGCCTTCTCCTGTTACACTATGCAACCCTCGTTCCGTCATCCATCTGATTAGGTCCTTCAAATATGTTATCCGTTGCTTTCCCTGTCTCTTTATCCCTCTATCTGGCCTGTTAGTATCAGATTCTCAAAGTCCTCCTTCCTCATTGCGTGTCCCAGGAACTTCAGCTGTCTCTTCCTGATGCTCAGTATTGAATTCGTAGTACTTATTCAGTCGCTTTGACAAGCCTTCACTGCTGAATAAACCGCTTAGATCATATTCCCTAATTTAAACGGGCTTACGGCCATATCACGTTGAATACACCGGTTCTCGCTCAATCACCGAAGTTAAGCAACGTTGAGCCGGGTCAGTATTTAGATGGGTGACCGCTTGGGAATACCAGGTGCTGTAGGCGTTTAGTGACGGATGTGCATTGTGGTGCAGTGGATATCGGCTCGGAAAGAAAAATCGGTGAGCCGAGTTCGAATTCCAGTTGAATACCCTGCATTCACTTAAGCACTTGGAAAAGGTATTAAACCGTCCCTTCCCTCCACAGGTTAAATATTAGGGTAGGACTTGGGGACCCTGTCCTTAAAAAACAAAACAAATCCCAATGAATCTTGATACTCGAAAAGAAAAAAGTATTACTAGACACAAAACTTATATAAAAACAACAATAAATTGTTGAAAGAAAAACGTATCACTAGCAATAAATAAATAAAAATTTAGTTGGCATTAAATGACCCGCCGAGGTTGATATGCCATAAAAACAAAACCACCAACTTGAACGCTCGCGAAATAACTTGAAACTATATATTGTTGTACTGTAGTAAAAGAAATTGATTTACTTTATTTAGAGAAATCAACATTTGCACAAAGTATAAAAGCAGGAAGTCAATGTGACAAGTACTGATATAAAATTTAGATTCATACATTTTATCAATTTTTGAGCATTTACTTTTAAAAATCATCTGAAAAATGTACAGAAATATTTAATTTCTACAGGTTTTGCTTACAAACTGACATCAATTTTTTGTTTAAAAAATAAATGAAAAGAAAGTTAATATCTTTTATATTAGATGCATTGAATAGAAAATATATTGAAACCAGAATTCTAATGATGAATCACCACCAGTAAAACATTTCAATTTTTGACAGTATTTAATTAGTAAAATCTGGATAAAAAAATGAAAGGATTATAAAAAAGACTACTCAATAAATAAGACTGGTTTGATCATAATTAATAAAAACAAAACAAAATCGATAAAAGTTTATATAACACCAAAATATTGCATGGCATAAATTATAAGAAAAATGTTTCAAATTTGCATTGTTTATTGAAAAATCTCACTAAAACTTATAGGGCTCTGTCGGCCAGGGTTTACCACGGATAGCATCCTAGTTGTCTGCTTGGCTGGAGCATCGGCGTCTGTGCCTGTAGAAGCCGATTAGGGAGTGACAGTTTGCATTTATGTTCTATTTCTGGTCTCTCGAACCAACCTCTCCATGGTGACTTGTGTCAGCTGCTCCTCTCCTGATTCGAGGATTTTGGCTGTGAAAGCGCAAACATCCGGTCCATCGCTTTTGCTCGGTATCACCACATTCTCATGTAAAAGATTGGCGCACCGTGGTCTTCCTTCCTTCTTATTTATACACATCTTCTCTATAAAGCGTAGCAGAGTAAATATATCACATTACCGATTCTGATTTCTTTCCCAGGCTACTAGCAATGGGTCGGTACTATTGACATGTTCATAATTATGTTTTTAATTCTTTCTTTATTGTATGAATACAGTCATTTAGACAAGCGATGTGAGCTGACGAGCTGCCATTGTAAACGCCCGCTGCTCGATTTCGAGTTTCGAACTCAATTCTTTTCAGAACGAGGCACCAGTGAAATATAAATAGAAGAGGAATAATGGCTAAATAAACAACGGCAAATAAATGAATGCTTTATGAAAGAGAAGAAGTTTGTTTTTGGCAGGAAAAGGTAAGTATTTCTTTAGTAATTTATATTTCTGTATGTATTTACAGGATAAGAAATGACAATTTACTTAAACCAAAAGGATATTCTAGTGAATATTTCAAATCTCATTCTATTTCGATTATTTTGACACTAGTAAGAAAAATATTTTTTTTGATTTTGTTGCCTGGGTAAGGAGAGATAAGGCAAGGCGAGACGAGATCTATTAAATTGTCTGTAAGTAAAAATGGAGACTGAGCAGTTAATAACATAAAAAGTAGAAATTGTGTCCGAAACGTATTCTGATATTTTGAAAAGATTTAAATAATTGTGTGATGTTCCAAAAGGAACATTTTTAATTTGACTAAAGGCAGACTATATTTCATTAATATGGAGTGACTGGATATATCCGGACATATCGCGTATGTTCTTTCTTTCTTTCTTTCTTTCTTTCTTTCTTTCACCCACTCATTTGTATATGTCTGTGATAACATAAGGAATATGTCTATTAAATTATCAGCAGGTGAAAACGAAATCTGCTCAGATAAAAATCTAAATTTAATACTTGGAAAGCAGTGAAAGCTTCCATTGTAGTGGATAAAAAAATTAATTAAAATCAACCTACTTCATCACTTTTATAAAAATTCACAACGACATGTGAAATCCTGGGTTTTCACAAATAGAAAAAGGATTGACCATGTGCTTAAAGAAAGTCGAAACCAGATTTTGCAAGTAGGTGTTAAAATGATTTTTGACCGATAGGAGCGTTTTACACGACTTGAGGAATTAGCGATCCAATGCTAAATTTAAAAAGACTATATAAATGACCTCGGCGATGGGAGCAGCGAAAGAGAGGCACATATCTAAAATGTAACTTCAAACTTCAAGCGACCCGCACATTGTCCTCTTTCTCTTTCTCCTTATCTATTTCAACAATACTACTAGAACATTTTGTACGAACTCTACTCTTAACTTCTTAATAATTTTTCTAAATGAACATTAACTTTTACAACTTATGTTATTCCTCCTTTTAATAAATTTCTATTTTAACATTCAAAATGTATATTTTATTATTCCACTCTTCTACACTAATCCACACATTCCAACAGACTACCAAGCTTCTGATGATGAAAAACCTACTGATGATAATTCTGCATAAAACTTATAAACTGTAGGGAGTTTGGTTAAGTCAGATAGAAGGCCAAATCAAAGAAACATTAACCAGCTTTCTACGTTTACACCATCAGTGCTACGTTTATACACTTATTCAATAAAGTCCACTAGAAGAACCTTAAAGAATGTGTCACGAGACCAAATGTGTGCAACATGCTTTGAAGATCGTGATGCGCCAGTGCATCACGATCTTCCTAACATTATTCATACATTTGGCCTTGGGCTCAAGTAAGGTGAACCACGTAAATTTTTCAGAACATATACAATTAAATTCTTTATATAACTTCCATATCCTCTTTTGTCGTAACACACACAGGCGCACACACACGCGCACATACACACACACACATACACGCACACACACACACGCACACACATTCTCAAAGGTTCTCCTAGTAGACTTTATTGAACAAGTATGTAACCGTATCACTGATGGAGGCTTTCACTGACAGCACTAGTAATTACCTTTAGATAATTACATCTTATCAGAGTTTGGTCAGAGAAAAGAAAATTGCTTTAATAACAGGATTTCCATAAAACCATCTGCTGAAAGTAGGTTGATTTGGGCCAGACATTTTGTGATAGTTGGTTATTTGAAATTGAACGCCGAAGGAAAGAATTTATTTAAACGAGTCTCTACACCTTTGTCCTTTCTCGTGTGTACGTGTGCAACGATGAGAAGTCAATCCTGTCAGTACGGATGCCCCCTGCTTCCATGTAAGACACGCTATCAGCTAAAATGAATTCAATTCCGACGATAGGTGGTAATAAAACGAGATGTCATACAAGTGTCGGCCGAGAAGTAATTAACGAAGACAATTTAGGATTTCCACAGAGAGAAAACCTATTTGTTTTCAAAAAGTAAACATTTCCAAACTGTCAATAAAAGCGATCGACTCAAATTCATCACCTGTGATCGTAAGTCTAATATTCTATCACAATCACACTTATCTTCTCAATATTGGATTTCCAAATTTCGTATAAATTTCTATATTTCTAGTCACATCTTCTGCTATCCGAAAGAAGCGTATTCTTCTGAAAGCTTTCATGTGAAGCCACCTCTTCTCCCTCAGCTCTGTGTAATTAGTAGGACTTGTTGTAGCATTGTTTGACTAGTGTGGTTGGTAGAGGACTGAATAACCGCTTGGATTTGTTCTCGCCGATTGCTCTACGTGGAAACCGGAACACTGCTTCACTCGGGACTCCGTTCCCTGCACACCGTAAACAAAGCACCGTCTCTCGGACATCGGTGTAGCCTGCACGAGTTGCCAACACCCAACGATATTTATCTATCTCCCCACTGAAAGGGAATGTGGCACAAGGTCTTTTTAAATGTGGTGTATCCGGGCCCTAAAGCCCGGGCAAAAATTTATTGTCTAATATTGCCCAGACGTGATTCTACTCTTCGGCGGAGCCTCGGCTGGTTTATTCTCTACCCGAACGTAGAGAACCAGACAATACCCAACTGCTGTGAAACAGAAGTTGGCTTTTTTTTTATGCGTTTTCGGTCTCGGGCAAGAAACCAAAATTTCTCGCGTGTGACAGACTCGCTTTCGCCTATGACGCATGAGCTGTGTCGTTTTAAAACTGCCCTGCATGAGCTTGCCCTGCGGTTCCTTGACGTCTAAAAATGCATTTGCAGACAACCTACCTTCTCTTGCTTCGGCGAGGTAATTCTTCGCCATACTTGTATTAGTAAACTATTATTTTTTCCAAAAGCTTATACAATCTAAAAATATATTTTGGCTCGATAAGCCGAAAAAAAGAAATGAAAACTACGAAACGAAAGCCCAAAGTGAAAAAGCAATAGCGATTCATTTATATTGGGAATTATTTTATGCATTCAATGCGCTATTTCCATGGATATTGTTCAAACTAAACATTTTACTTCTAATCGTTACAACCTTCACAACCAAGATCCGCCATGAGACACACATTGTACCGAATCACCTTCATACCATTCATATTTCATTGGTGAGATTGTAGCGGATAAGAAATTGATTAAAACCAACCTTCTTCCTCACTTTTACAAAAATACACAATGATGTGTGAAATCCTGGTTTTCCCAAATAGAAAAAGAATTGGCCATGTGTTTAACGAAAAAGTCGAACCCAGATTCCGCAAGTAGGTGCTAAAATGATTTTTGACTAATGCGAGCGACTTGTAAGGCTTGAAAGGACTTAACAATCCAGTTCGAAATTCAAAAGGACATATAAATGACTTCGCAGCGTCAGAGACTCAGATGGGAGCAGTGAAAGAGAGGCACACATCTAAAATGTAACTTTCAACTTCAAGCGACCCGGACATTGTCCTCTTTCTCTTTCTCCTTATCTCTTTCAACAATTACTACTACGAACATTTTGTACGAACTCTACCCTTAACCTGTTAATAGTTTTTCTAAATGAACATTAACTTCTACAACTCATGTTATTTCTCCTTTTAATAAATTTCTGTTTTAACATTCAAAATGTATATTTTATTATTCCACTCTTCTACACTAATCCACACATTCCAACTGACAACCAAGCTTCTGATGATGAAAAACCTTCTGACGATAAATTCTGCATATAAAACTTGTAATCTGTAGGGAGTTCACTCAAGTCTGACACAAGGCCAAATCAAAGAAACAATAAGCAGCTCCCTACGCTACAAGATGTAAGTTCCACTTGAGTAACATCTTAACACAACTTGATGCTTTTTGAAACGAATTCTCCAGATACTTTTGCGGATCTCTAGACTCCTAACTTCTTCAAACTTCTGTTTAACCGTTATCTTCACATAATTAAAAAAAACCCCTGTCTTTTGCACTTGAATCTACTTTGAGTGGCTCATTGAGCCATGCACAGGTGAACATTATTGTATAAAAATAACATAAAAACAACCGTCAGATTTTCGTTAGGATTAATAGTGCTTCGATTATTACAGAAAAAATTGTTTTTAATTTGTAAATTGCACGCAACTTTAAAGCATATTCGAAGAAAATATTGGGTGTCTACTGGTTCCTAGAAGTCCATGTGGTTAGGCAGGCAAGCGTCAGACCGTTAAGTGTCATATACAATACACACTTGTGTGATCATATCTCTTTCAATTCATTTCTGCTTGGCTATAGGACCTAGCCTATCTTTCTATTGAACCAATAGCTGGGAGGAGAAGAAATGACTTCATACCTTTCCCATGGTTATTTGCGGGTAAGTGAGTTTAAAGAAGCCGACTGGAATTCGAACTCAGTTCTACAATTTCTTATTTCGAGCCGATATCCATAACACTTCAAGGCGCATAGTGTATCTTCGTATTTCAGGGCACAATAGACGATGAACCTTGACCTATGACATCAAAAGAAGCAGACAGTGCGAACGTTAGTTTTTGGAAATGTTTTCATATAAAATAATGATAACCTTTTGTTTGCTTTCCGTATTTTTCCTAAGAAATCTGTACTAAAATCTAATGAAGGGGGGTCATTTGCAATATCGAAGTAACGAAAGGATAACAGTGTAAGGGGATGCTGTGTTTACGACATTTCTGTCGTTGGGGCATTTAAACTTCTATGTCTTAAAAAAATCCATGAATATCTCTTCAACATTGGCAGGTCCTTGTAACACACACACACACACACACACACACACACACACACACACACACACACACACACATATATATATATATATGAAATTATACGGAAATTTACGAACTTGGTATTAACTTACATATTTATTGAAATCTATTTGTTTGTGAACAGTATTTTTAATGGATACTCGTATTTGAGTGGATAGTTTTTTTTTTCTATAAATTAAATATCCAACCTGTGGAATGTTGGCGAAATCTTGTTTGGAAAAATATCTGTCGGAAGATAGATATTTTCCAAACAAAGTTTCTCGAACATCTAGGCCGGTAGATATTTCAAATGTACTGTTTAATTATAGAAAAAAAAAAAAAAAAAAAGAAAAAGTTAAAAGAACAGACTATCTTCTCAAATTCGAGTAGCCATTAAAAATCATGTTAAAAACCAAATAAATTCATATATATGGTCGTTTATAACGTTTTTTTCCTCCACGAGCGCGTTAATAACGGCAAACGCGTTCAGGAAATTTCATTGCCGATACAAACTGCAAAGAGGAACGATCGTTTTGTTTACTTCATTACTAGAATGTACAAGAGGGACAATCAACAAATTTATCTTCATACCTTGCCTAGTGGTAAACGCTGCTGGTGGCGCCAGAGGTGGCGGTCCCGCCATAGCCACCGAAACCGTCACATCACCCCTGGTCGGCGGCTGATGAAGACAGGGTATCGCACGTGCTAACACACGTTGTATGGTAAAATTATATTCAACGAATTTGAACATCGGAATTTGTTTTATTTTATTTTATATATACTAGCAGCATAGCCCGGCATTGCTCAGGTGTAATGAAAGCTTTAAAACTAATCCATGGTCTTGAAGCTCAGACTCAGCCTAAAGAATATTTGTGTGAAGTTTAGTGAGAATCAGATAAACATTGTGGATTTGTATAAAGTACATACAGACAGATAAACCGACACACACACAAACATCTTGCCTTTTATGTATATATATTATCGATATTCTGCACTACTGTAAGAACTGCAACCTTGAAACTTCTGAATATCGTTTCTTATGTCTTTGTCTACGAGTGTATCAAATTTGATTAAAATCGGGCCACTCCTTCTATAATCCGATTTTTTTCGATTATCGATTTTCGATATTTATCGGGGATACCTCGACACAAAATCTAAGAACACTCGCAGACGCTTATAGTACAACTGTGTAAATTTTCAAGAAAATCGGTTCAGCCGTTTTGGAGTCTACAGGTAACGTAAAAAAACACACACACAGACACAGTTTCATTTATAAATAAGTTTAGATATGTGTTTTCACCAAGTTGTAGGATGTACGAAATTTCACTGATCGGTGTTTACTTAGTTTTGCGAATGGTTATGTGTATTTAGCCGTCAGTAAAGTTTAAACAGTTTGAGGTGGATTTGCCATCTAATATTCCATAGCTCAATACTCTGTTAATGTTTTTTTTATTCATACCTCAAGAATGTTTGTGTTGTCTTTGATATAAAAAAGTAGTCTACATTAAATATGCACCATCTTGAAGAGAAAATGAAAATGTCATTGGCACGCCATAAGTAGAAGCATTTCCTCTCTTTTGATCCGACAAGTTCGGCAAAAAAAAAAGATAAGAGGCAGAGAGGACAAAAATGTGGTGGTCGAGAAGATCCTTCGCAGGGACTTAGATATTGACAGACAGCTGAAAAATATGGAGGGCGATGGTCAGCTGTACGGTGACCTCCCGACCACACATGATCATGAGGCTGATGATGATCATGATGATCATGATGATATTAATCAAATACACGAAAACACTGATTCTTATCTAATTATTAGATAAATAATGGATAAATGGTTGATTTGTAAATGTGTAAAATGGAGTCTGATGAGAGATATTGTGTAGCACAACACCGTGACCCAACTTTCCTTGCAGCAGATGCAGTGATGGAGTCGCTCCACCTCAAGTCAGTTGAAATCTTGACATCAAGAAGCACAGTGATCTGCACGAGTCAGGCAGGAAAGTTTCTCTATGGTCTTTAAATGAGATCAGTTTTGTTTTGTCTGCCAAGCATGTTTACACCCAGGAGAAAACCTTAGAGGTGCATTTTAAACAGGGTGATTAAAGAATTCATTTCAAGAAACGTCGCAATGGAATTTACGGAGCAAGTTCCAATCAGCTCGCTGATAAAAGAATGACATTTTGGTTGAAATTTCTTGACTGGTGGAAAATGAAAAAGAGATGTTTACATAAACTACCGCATAATGAAAATTGCCAAAGGTGCAGATCTGCAGAGTACAACATGAGTCAGGAAGATGAAATAGAGAAGAGAAGTGTGTCCATCAGGGTTACTAGGAACACGCAAGAGGAAATCCACCACCTGCGCGAGAGATTGGATGATTGAGAAGTTTAGAGTCTGGATGCCAGCGATGTCAGTGAAAAAGTGATTAAACCGCTTAGCAGAGCGGGCATTAAAGTCACCGAACGAAAATATACTTGCAAATGGGTGAAGAGAGATGACGATTATATTATAAGAAATAATCTAGCACGTTACAGTCATAACAGGAGGGTGAACGTTACAGTCATAACAGGAGGGGTGAACGTTACAGTCATAACAGGAGGGTGAACGTTAGAGAAAAAAGAGGTAGCTAACTGAGATTATTAGAGAGAGACGGAGACACATGTCAGAGTGGTCAGGAGATTCAACAGTTTCATAGCCAGCTGAATATGTTTACAAGCTTAAACACACAGGATGTGCTTGTGGATATCAGAATCCCTCCTAAAGAGATAAAGATAACCCAGAGTCAAGAATTAAGAGGAGAGGATTGCAGAGATAAGATTAGTTTTGCTAGGATTTTCCGAGATTGTTGGAAGAGAAACAACTCTACACTGCAGAAGTTGGTACTAATACTGCAAATATTAAAGAAAAAAAGTTGAGAGGTTTAGGTTTTTCGCTTTTGAGTTAGTTTGGTTTAGTTTCATTTCTTTGATTGCTTATCTTCATAGTGTGTTATTTTGGTAAAGAAGAGACCAAGAGTAGCAGTAGGTCATCTAATCTAACATGTGGGGGCTGAGAACTGGCGTGGGCATCAACATATTTGAGAATATCAGGGAGATTTTTCTTAGTAATGCCTACACGGAAGCCCTTATTAATCATATTATTAATAAGAAGACTAAGAAATTTCATTCTCCTAAAGTCCTGGACCCTTCTAAGTGTTCGGTTTATTTGAAGGTTCCTTGGATTGGGGATAAGGGCCAAAGCTTAGTTAAGCAGATTAGCAAGTCAGTGTCTAATTGTTTTCCCTCTGTGTCTCTGCATTGTATTTTTCGGACTAGGTCTGCGTTTCCGTCTTTTCGTAAGGATAAATTGCCTTCCATCAAATTAACTAATTTGGTCTATGAATTTCATTGCCAGTGCGCTGCTGGTTATGTGGGGTGTACAACTTTACATTTGCAAACAAGAATTAATCAACACATATCTTCTAAAATACGATTTGGCAAAATAGATAACATATGCTATCTTCCCTCTACAAATATGGAATCGGCTATTGCTCAACACCTAGTATAGCCTGTGCCAAGTCGTATAAGAAAGAGTGGTTCAAAATTTTACATGAAGCTAGTGCCAATAATCATTTAAAGATTTTGGAATCAGTTTGCATATCATTACAGAAGCCTTCTCTTTGCCTGCAGAAGAATTTTGTGAAGTCTCTTTATTTGTTGGAGGATATTTTATTTTAACTGTACCTCGATAATTATTTACACGCTATGTCCCCCCATTTTTTGCTCTTCATTTTCATTGCTTTTCTTTCGTTTGATTTATAATTCCAACAATTTTCTCCTGATAAGATGTTGGACAAAAGAGCTCTTGAGACTGTTAATAAATTCCTTGTTTTTAAAGTAGTGTACAAATCTTGTACCTCCACACACACGCATACACATACACATATATATAACGGTCATGTCACGTTGAATACACCGGTTCCCGCCCGATCACCGAAGTTAAGCAACGTTGAGCATGGTCAGTACTTAGGTGGGTGACCACTTGGGAGTACCGGGTGCTGTTAGCGTTCACGAATGTGCGTTGTGGTGCGGTGGATGTCGGCTTGGAGGGGGAAATCGGTGAGACGAGTTCCAATTCCAGTCGAGCACACTGCATTCACTTGCGCACTAGTACCCTTGGGAAAGGTATTAATCCGTCCTTTCCCTCCAATTATGGGTTAAATAATTGGTCTGCTGTTCATGCGATCTGTGTCAGATTTCTGCACCGATTGTTTGTTATCAGCAGTTCCAAAAAGTGTGGATGGTACTACACAATGCCTTCACCACTATAAATAAATCTTTGTGTGGATGTCTTACTAAGGTTAGACCCTCATACATCGAAATCGATGGGAGAGTCCATAATATATATATATATATATACATTCCTTGACCGTTATAGTCGCATAGCAATCTTCTATGTGAACCTAACAGAATATCAACTTTGATGGTGGATGTATTTCTTTTAATGTCCATACAACCACTGTAAAGATGGCTCATGTGAGCCAAAAGTTTAAATCAAGGACCAGCGTAATCAAAAACTATAAATATTGGACAATTTTTGTCTTTACTTTTACCAGAAATTAAAGCTAAAATACAATGTTTAAAACTGATCATGATTAAACATAATGGATATTCATTGTATGTTATATTTAACAGTATATGTTTAAATAATTATTTGCTGCCTTTATACATTATATATATATATATATATATATATATATATATATATATATAGTATTATCCATAAATAAATGCATCATTTTTTTTTCTTTTTTACTGTAAGTTAATTTTATTTAGGACATAGCTGAATTTAAATATGTTTATGTGGAACGGGAGTTAAAAACGAGTCAAACCATATCGTATTTGTAATCAAACTCCACTAAAATGAAATTATAATACGTTGTCGAACACTAGTGCTTTTCTTTGTCATAAATTTAAATATCGTAGCCTTAGTAACTAATTATCATTACAATTTATAGTGTAAATATCCAGTAAATATTATGATATTCAAAATTTTATTTGTTTACACTTTTAAAACTAAACGTGTGTAAAAGTGTAAGTTAATTTTCTGTCGTTTTATTCTTTCCATATTAAACATTCTTATTATTAACAATGTGGTCGATGTAGAAAAAAACTGAAATATTTTATATGTGAGACGAAAGTGAGGAACGATGGCTTAGAAAATTTGACACTCATAGGGTATATTGGAGTCAGAAACTGCAAACGGAAACAGCGAGTAACCTAACATAAACAAATTAGTGCTTGTAAATGGATAACAAGGAAAAGGATGAAAAGGGATAGTATACTAAAAATTGCTTAAAACTCCTACGGAAATTGTGGAGAGCAACGATTTCTTCCAGATAAACCAAGGTGCATAAATAAAGAAAAATGTCATTACTTACAGCTTACTGAAGTACATCTTAGAGAAGATGGCCTAATTTCAGTTGTAAGTAAGACTTGACACCTCGTCGTTTTGTTTCCGTTTAACTGTAAAGAGAATTGTTTCGATAAGTTTTATACAGATCTGTGGTGATACCGAGCATAGCGAGGGACCGGGTGTTTGCGCTCTCACGACCAAAAAGCAAATGACCAAAACTCGTCGGTGCGCATCCGGCTTCGCGCAGATGTTCCGGTTGAAAACTAAAAATTAATTAAATATTAAATTCCAGTTCGCGAACCTACGCGAATTTTATTTATCGGCCAATGGGAAGCCCAGAATCAAATAAAAGTGTGAATTCCCAAATGATCTGCTGCGATCCAAAAAGAAGATATAAAAAGCCGACAACAGAAAGCATCGCCAGACAGACAGACCCAGACAGACAGACACAGACAGACACAAAGACAGACTCAAGAGAGACGAGAGTAACTAGTATCTCCCTTGATCGACATCAAGCGACTTACTATGCTCGCCTCCCTTACCTCTCTTTTTCTTCTTCGCTGTCTCAAAACTACTTAATAACCAAAGGAGCGGATACATCAAAGACATTCCTTACTTACAACGCTCCCATAATATAAGAATTCATACGAACAAAAATTCTCTTTCCAGCATCTTTTCAGTATTTCGCCACCCGGACCTCCCCACTATAGACCTTCTGTTTTTTCTTCAGTTGGCTGACCACAACGTTTTTTTTTCAAACTACCGTATTTATCTGGATTATTCTTTTGAAATTTTAAAGAAAAACAGAAAGAATCTATTCAAAGCAACAGTCGAAAATTCTTTTTTATACAACACGCTTTCTTTGTCTTTTAACTTCGTTTGCCAATTTCTAATTTTATTTCCGATTCTGGCGACTTTTTTCCTGCCACCTGCCATTTATGTCAATTCATTTTTTGTGCGGATTTTCCGATGCTTTGGAAATCTTTTACACGTTAGTTATTTTAATGGTTCAATTTCTCTTCTTAGTACAAAAAATAAATGCTCACTAGAATGAATTTACTTCGTTCTTTCTAAAAAAAATGTGTATGCAAATATTTCAAGCGAAAACCTGCTTTTCATTTATCTATCGTGTCTTTAAAGCGCTCGAATATTTTCGTATACATCGAATAGTTTTTTGTTTTTAATTTCTTTTATTTTTTATATATTTTGTCTCTCTTTATTGTTGCAATTTTAATATCAACAAATAATTTTCCGTGTTACTTGTTGTTAATCACCAATTACGTTTTATGATTACGATTTCTCACTTACTTTTGTGTAAGTGTTTCATTTAAGTTGAATGCGCATGTATTATCGTTTGTTAATAGAAGTTACATTTTTAGTGGATTCTATTAAAGATTAAGTCTTTTGCTGACTGTGATTCCCTCGCAAATTTGCAGCCAACCACTTCCAAGAGCCGCTAAAATATGACGAATTCAGAGAAAGCCAGTCATTTGTTATTATGAACAGTATTTATTAATTTATATTTTTAATAATAATGTAACAATATTATTAGTAGTAATGTACATTTAGATTATTTTTATTTTATTTCCGTTCATTTCTGGTGCATAACAATTTCTTTCTGGGTCCCAAGCAAAGACCTAATAGTATCATGACATTTGCAATGATTATTTAAAAAACAAACATCCGGGCCGCCTAAGATCACAACATATTTTCCATAGGTAAAACTCTTTGTAAGCTGTTGTCTGTACTAGTGAATAGATTATTTGTACTTCTTTAAGGCTTGGACTACCAGAAACCCATTCAATGAGTCTATTGGAACATTTCTCAATGAATCCGATGGCTCCAAATAAAACTAAAATTGTTGATGTTCTCCTGTGCCACATTTTCTGCATTTTTTAAGGCTTCGGCTACCAGGATACCCATCAATGAGTCTATTAGAACATTTACCAATAAATCCGATGGTTTCAACTAATATGGAATGGTTGATGTCTTCATGTGCCACATTTTGCGCAGTTCTTTAAGGCATGGGCTGACAGGAACCACTTCAATGAGTCTATTAGAAAATGTTCCAATCAATTCGATGGCCCAAATACAATTGGAATTGTTAATGTCCTTATGTTCAATAGTTTGTGCATTTCTTTAAGGCTCAGGCTTCCAGGAAGAAATTAATGAGTCTATTGGAACATTTTCTAAACAATTCGATGGCTTCAATTACAAATGAAATTGTTGATGTCTCTTCCCATCTGTCCAACCCTCATCCTCGGTATCCTTACTCATCTGTCACCTTCCTCCTGACATTCCCTATGTCTAACCACTCCTTCTCTTTACCTTCCCCTATGTAGCCCCATGCGCAATAGTGGCAGTGGAATGCCTTGCTTGGGGTGAGATGTTTAAAAAAATTGTGCCAAATTTTGTGCATATTTCAAGGAATTAGCAGGAACCATTTCAATGAGTCTATTGTAATATTTTCCAAACAGTTCGATGGCTCCAACTACAACCGCAATTGTTGATGTCTTTATGTGCCATATTAAGTGCATTTCTTTAAGGCATGGGTTACCAGTAACCCTTTTTAATGAGCCTATTGTAATATCTTTCAATCAATCTGATGGCTACAAACTATAACTGCAATTGTTGATGTCCTCATAAGCCACATTATCGGCATTATTTTAAGGCATGAGTTAACAGTATCCCCTTCAATATTTCTGTTGTAAGATCTTCCAAACAATCTGATGGCTCAAATTACAACTGCAATTGTTGATGACCTCATGTGCCGCCCCCTTACATGTATTTATTTAAGGCATCGGTTACATGTAACCCCTTCAATGAGTCTGTTGTAGTAGCATCTAATCAATCTGATTGCCCCAACTACAACTACAATTGTTGATATTCTTATTTGCCACATTAAGTGCATTTCTTTAAGGCATGGGCAGCCAGGAAGTCATTCAGTAAGTGTATTGGAACATTTTCCATTGAAGTCGATGGCTTCGAATACAATTGGAATTGCTGATGTGCTCATTTGCCACATTTTGTGCATTAAGGCATGGGCTAATATGAGCCCCTAAAGTGAGTCTATTGGAGCATTTTCCAATCAAGCTGATGGCTCTGTTTACAACTGGAATTGTTAATGTCCTCATAAGACAAATTTTGAGCAGTTCGTTGTCTTAGAGTACTAGGAACACCTTCAATGACACTATTGGAACATTCTCTAATTCTATGGCACCAACTTCGACTGGAATTGTCCTCATGTGCCACATGTTGTGCAATTCTTCATGACATATAATATCAGGAAACTCTTCAATGAGTCTATTGAAACATTTTCCAATCAATCTGTTATCTGTTTGTTGTTTGTACAACTACAAATTGTTGATGACCTCATTTGCCAAGTTTTGTAATTTCTTTAAGGCTTGGGCTACAAGGAAACCTTCAATGAATCTATTGTTTATTTTCTAATCAAATCGATGGCTCCAATTACAAGTGGAATTGTTGATGTATTCATGTGCCACATTTTGTACATTTTTATATGGTTTTGAGACTTAAGAAACCATTTAAAGAGTCGAATGGAACATTTTCCAAGCAATCAGATGGCTCTAACTACAACGGGAATGTTGAATTTCTCTTGTAGCACATTTGGTGATTTTCTTTAAATTACGGGCTTCAAAGATACCTTTAATCAGTCTATTAGAACATTTTCCAATCAATCCTTTGACTTCAACTACAAATGGAACTGTTGATGTTCTCATGTGAGGCATTTTGGGAAATTCCTGAAGGCAAGGTCTACCATGATTCCTTTGAATAGGTCTATTGGAATATTTTCCATTCAAGCCGATGGTCACAACTACAATTGGAATTGTTAATGTCCTCATGTACGCCATTTTGTACATCTCTATAAGGCATAGGCTGCTATAAACCTCTTCAGTGAATCTATTGGAACATTTTCCATTCAAGCCAATAGCTCCCACTACATTTGGAATTGTTGATGTCCCCGTGTACCACATTTTGTGAATTTCTTTAAGGCATAGGCTACCATGAACCCTTTCAGTGAGTCTATTGGAATATTTTAATTTCAAGCCGATTACTCCAACTAAAATTGCAATTGTTGATGACCTCATGTAAATCATTTTGTACATTCCTTTAGGCACGGGCTACCAGGAACCTGCTTAATGGAGTCTATTGGAATATTTTCGATTCAAGCTGATGGTTCCAACCAAAGATGGAATTCTTGATGTTCTTATGTGCCACATTTTGTACATTTCTTTAGGCGTGAGGAACAATGAACACCTTCATGGACTCTGTTGGCACAATTTCAATTCAGGCCAATGACACCAACTAAAACTGGAATTTTTGCTGTTCTCATGTGAAACTTTTGTATTATTTTAGGCATGGGTTAACACGAACCTTTCAATGAATCTATTGGAACATTTTTATTTAATCTAATAGCTCCAACTACAATAGGAATTGTTGATGTTCTTCTGTCCCATATTTTGTACACTTATTTAAGGCATTGGCCTCCATGAACATTTTCACTCAGTCTATTGTAATATTATCGGTTCAAGTCAATGGCTCCTACTACAATCAGAATTCTTGATGTTCTCATATGCCACATTTTTTTTTAGATATCCTTTAGGCATTGGCTACTGTTAACCACTTCAGTGACTGTACTAGACTATTTTTGATTCAAATCGATGGCTCCAACTACAATTGGAGCTATTGATATTCTCATGTGTCACATTTTGTATATTTCTTTAGACATGGGCTACCATGAATCCCTTCAGTGGGACTGTTGGAACATTTTCAATTCCAATTACAATTAAAGTTGTTGATGTTCTCCTGAGACACAGTTTTTACATATATCTTAAGCATGGGCTACCATGTACCTTATCAGTAAGTCTATTGGAACATTTTCGATTCAATACGATGGCTTCAATTACAAATGAATTGTTGATGTTTTCATGTGCCACATTTTGTATATTTCTTTAGGTATTGGCTACCACGAGCCAATTCAGTATGACTATTAGACTATTTTCAAATTAAGCTGATTGCTCTAATTACGGATGGAATTGTTGATGTTTTCATGTGGCATTTCTTGTACATTTCTTTATGCATTAGCTACCATAAACATCTCTTAGTGTGTCTATTTGACTATTTTCGAATCAATCCGATGGGTCTAACTAAAATTGGAATTGTCAATGTTCTTATGTGCCAAATTTTGTACTTATTTTGGCATCGGCTATGATGAACACCTTCAGTGAATCTATTGAAAGAATTCAGATTTAAGCCGATGGCTTCAACTACAATGAGGATAGTTGATGTACTCATGTGCCACATCTTGTACAATTCTTTAGACATGGGCTACCATGAACCCCTTCAGTGAGTCTATTGGAACAAGTTTGATTCAAGCTGATGGTTTCAACTACAATTTGATTTGTTCATGTTTTTATGTTGCACATTTTGTATATTTCTTCAAGTCATGGACTAACATAAACCCCTTCACGGAGTCTATTGAAATATTTTCCATTCAAGCCGATGGTTCCAACTATAATTGGAATTTTTGATGTTGTCATGTGCCAGATTTTGTTCATTTCTTTAAGGCATGGACTAACATGAACACCTTTAGTGTGTCTATTGGAATATTTTCCATATAATTGGAATTGTTGATGTTCTCATGTTCCACATTTTATAAATTTATTTATAGCTTGGGCTACTATGAACCCCTTCACTGAGTCTATTGGAACATTTTCCATTGAAGCTGATGTCTGTCGTGTTTTTTTACTTTCTTATCTATCTGTCTCTCTCTCTCTCTCTCTCTCTCTCTCTCTCTATATATATATATATATATATATATATATATATATATATATATTGTCATCTGCAGACAGATCTATTTCGGTGTATCACAGCTCATCAGTACGGTTAGACTCTGATTGCTTTTTAACCCAGGATTGAAACCCGACCGAATTGGCGTCAGTCGGCGATTCTACCTCTGGGCTATGGTTGTTCGGTGGAAGAGTATATATATATATATATATATGAAAAACTAATAAAAAGTTGTAAGTTTAAAAATGTGTTTTTCTGACAGTATTTATTTATTTCTATTATTATATTTGATATTTCAGACCGTCCTCGGCTTTTCATCAGAAACAAATTATTTTAAAATTCAAATTAGAAACGTTTTTGCGAGAGCGTTCGTCCCAGAGATTGTTTACATCACGTGACGCAGAAAGCGACAGATTGTTTTAAATATTTGTAAACGTAAACCTATCTTTAATAATACTTATAAATTTTGTTTTAGAGAAAATCTTTTAATTGTATCTAAAAAATGTTTAACTATTGAAATATTTATAAAGATTGAAAACATCTAAGTCGTTATTTTACCCTAATCTTAAGTTATTTTTATTTTGCTGTCTTTTTTTCTATTTCTTTGATTGGACTTAAGTCCTGTTAAATTCCCTGTTCCTGTGTATTTTTTTTAGCTAGTTCAATTTCCAACCTACTCACAAATCATTGCTCGCTGGCCACTAGATAAAATAACTTTTTCTTTCTTCTTTTGTCAACTGGCAGTGAAGCATGTATGTAAGGTTTGGTTAGACTTTTTGAAATTTTAGTAAATCATGATTTTGTATTTATTTATGCTTAATCTTAAGTTATTTTTATTTTGCTGTCTTTTTTGCTATTTCTTTGATAGGACTTTAAGTTAAAACTTAGTTAACTCACCATCCTTAACATATATATATATATATATATATATATATATATATATATATATTATTCCTCAATTGGAGTAGATAGACTAAACTATCGCCCGGTTCACAATCCATCTACGTCTATTCAACAGGTGAAGAGGCTCATCCCTTGTTCCCTGCTTAGGATGTGGTTTCCGGCTTTCACTTCTTCATTCTTTTCATTCTTACGTAGCCCCCTGCGCTTCAGTGGCGTTACCGCCTTGCTCGGAGTGATATGATTAAAAAAAATGTATGTATATAAAGAGAGAGGAAGAGAGAAGAGGCCATTGAATACTTTCTTGTTTACTCTGTATCCATAGTTATTATTGTTTAGTTCATTCGAAAGTGGAGTTAAAAACAAACAAAACCGAATGGCGTCACAGGAAGTCTTCTTGAAAGAGTCCTTGTCAAATATTCAGGCGCTTGGAAGTGGCATTTTCTTTAGTGCGATTTATGTATAATGAGGTTTTTTTCCACAATCCCATGCTGTGTTTAAAGAAAATTTTCTGTTACCGAGAAAACTTTGTACATTTACAAAGTATTATTATTATGTCATTTTTCATCATATTTCGATTTCTGCTTTGGTCTCACTACCAACCAAGTCTGCGGGGAGACCTAAGGCAGGTAGTGGCGTGTTGTTATGACTCCATTTCATGTTTTTCTATCTTCCCTATCATCCCCAGCATTACATAGATAACGTTTTCCTTAGTGTGTGGGCTGTACTTAATAAGACAATTTTTTGTATATCTCTTAAGCTGGGGTTTCCAGGGATTCTTTCAATGTGTTGTTTTGTTCCATTTTTTATCATTCCAAGTGCACCTACTATCACTGGTACAACTCTTGTTTTCAATTTCCACATTTTTTCTATTTCAATTTCCAGGTCTTTATATTTTGACAGTTTTTCAAATTCCTTGGTTGCTATGTTACAATCCGCTGGACAAGCCATATCAATTAATAGACAAGTTTTCTCCTTCTGGTTTTTAACAATAATTATTATTATTATTATTATTATTATTATTATTATTATTATTATTATTATTATTATTTATAGAAGAGCGCGATTTAAGAAAATAAACTGAAAAAAGATATAGAGTTTAATAATATTTCGACAATACGAACGAATGAAACGCAGCTAGTGTGAATGGAATGCAACTCAAACATAAGTAACATGATAGGGTCGTACGCATTTTGATATTTTCCGTTAGTTCATTAGTCAATAAGAGCAAAACTGTTTCTTTATTTATATATTTTATACTACTATCCTACGTAAATGTTTCAAGTCTTATATTTGAAAGCAAAAAATTTGTTTGAATCGAAATTAAATCTTCAAATTTCTCATATGAAGGAAGAATTAGATTGAAATTTATAATTGTCTGATTACAGCTCTCATGAAAAACTTATAGTGGATTATCCGTACTAGTGAAGTGTAATGATGTGTTGAAACAGATTAACTGAATTTGGCCTTGTTAGTAGATAGCCCACTATAAAGGGGGTATAAAACAAGAAAATCAAATTGTGCATAGAAACAACACACACACACACACACACACACACACACACACACACACACACACACACATATATATATATATATATATATATATATATAAATTAAGTTTTTTTTTACAAATAAAAGTAATGACTTTTGGTTAGTACAAAGGTTGTTAAAATGTTCATAGCGGTAAATGCCGAAAAGACTTTTTGCATATGCATGTGTGAGCGTTTGTCTGTTAGGAATGTTCATCGGGTAAGTGGCTCAGTGAACAGTGAAGAAGAAGATGAAAGAGAAAAGAGAGAGAGCACGATGTGATCGCTTGACGTGGTCAAGGGACGTGCTAATTATGTTCGTATTTTCTCAACTGGCGATGCTTTCTCTGTCGGATTTTTACTTCACCTTTGGGGATCCAAACAAGTCATTTGGGAATTCACACCCGGATTTAATTCTGGGCTTCCCATTGGACGATAAACAAAATTCACGTCGGCTCGCGAAAAGAGTCCGACAAAAAGGAATTTGATATTTATTTATTTTTGGTTTTCTGTTGGAACATCTGCGTGGAGCCAGATGCGCAAAGACCAGTTTTGGTCATTTGCTTTCTGGACCTCTGAGGACAAACATCCGGTCCCTGGTATCGCCACAGTTTCCAATTTTATTTATCAAACTTTGTGTTCAATTGCTCAGAAAATGTTAAAAATATTTACGCACGAGATTAAACAAACACATTGATTATTTAAGCTTAAATTTGTATCCGAATTTCAAAGACCTTTCATATATAAACATTTTTACATTGTAACTGAGCATTAAAGGATGAAAAAGGACTAACAAAGAGTTATAATAATAAACATCTACTTAATATTCATGAAATAATTTTCATTTATTTTTTGAACGCTGAACAGTTTTGAAACTTATCTTGACAATAATAACCATTTTCAAATCTTATCAAGAAAAATACTTATCGTCTGCTATGATTTTGTTAATTCTATGTATTGATATCTACACACAAACACACTGTGAAATAATAACTGGAAAAATGGATACTTCTAGTTTTAACAAGAGATATTTAATCATGCAGATAATGTTTGTTCGACTTGTCATAAATTATTAAATATCAATTTTATTAGATCTGCTAACGTCTCTTCTGGGATATCTAACCAGTCAAGCTTGAAAATATAAAAAGTATCCATGCATGACTGTTTTCAGGAGAGTTTTCTAATTCCAGGATCGAAATAATCCGGATATGGACAATTTTTTTTTAATCATTTCACCCCGAGCAAGGCGGAAACGCCACTGATGTGCAGGGGGCTACATGAATGTAAAAAGATTAATTAGAAAAGAGTGAGGAGTACAAACTAGTTAGAAAGGAACAATAGAAAGCTGAGAAAGCAGGTGTGATGACAGATACATAGGCGGAGAGAAAGGGAAGGTTGTATGGGGGTGGGGAGAGAGCGAGAGTCCAGTGGTTAGTAGATGTGTATTGACTTTGCATTAAAATTTCTGGAGGTTGTAGCCGTCAGGAAAGCAAGAATACGGGAGCGAGTTCCACAGGCGGGAAGTGCAAGAGAAGAAGCTGCAGGAGTAGAATTGTCGTCTGAATTTGGCTAACCAAACTGTGAATGGGTGGGACCAAGTTGCCAGTCTGGTTGCACGAGTAAACACCTGTTGAGGAGGCATCAGTGACTTAAGCTCATCTGAGCAGAAACCATGAAAGTATTTATAGAACAGACAAAGGGAGGCCACATTTCGACGATGGGGAAGTGGCTGCAGTCGAGCCGCCAGATCAGTACCTATCACATTACAGTCTCTCCTTTGGAGCCTGTCAAGAACACTGAGGAGAACGGCTGGGGCACCTGACCATAAATGACAATAAGATATTGCGAGAATACTGACGAGGCCACTTGAGTCCATGAAAAAATGAATCTTTATTTTCCTAAACTGACACGTTTTAAGCAACACAGAAGTTTTTTATAGATAATATTTCGATTTGCTGCGTAAAACGCAATACAAAATCTGCCATCGTTACTTTGTCCGCTGCTAAATGTTAAACGAAGTGTCTTCAGGTTGCAATTTTGAAAAAAATTGATTAAAACGTTTTTATGTTGTTGTTGGATTGATTTCATCACACTTTTCAACATTTATCATTTTGATACGGAGATTTAACACATAAGTTCCCACACTACCCGCCGGGTTGATGTAGTATGTTTGAAGTGCTAACACCACCATCTGGTGGGTCGCTTTCTAATTTCTTTTGTTTGAAGATTATTAGGAGTGGGATGCTATGATTGATTATGTTATGGTGCCCTCTCTATAGGAATGGACTCTTCCTCAGTCAATATAATTGCCAATTAGTTGCCAAAGAAAGATCAATTATCTGGTTTTCTCCCCGAACCGATTTCAAATCATTAAGCTTTTTCGATCTAGTTTTAGCTGCTAGACTCCACCATGCTTGTGTGTACTCATAATTATCAAGTGATAATTGCTCATTCGGTTTTTTAGACATCGGCAACGCGATTGTCACGGGAAATGGTAAGCACTCAACGGTATTTAATCACCTTCCCACTTAGACAAGGTCTTTTTAATGTGGGTCTTCTCGGCCATATATCCAGGCCAAAAATATCTGTCTATCTTTCCCCAGTCGTGATTTTATCCTTCGGCGGAACTACAACTGGGAGTGCTCTCCGTCCAAAGGCAGAAAGCGGACAGTGTCAATAGTAGCTGAGGCAAATGCCAACTGCGACTCTGGTAAGCACTCAACTGCCCCACGGGTAATAGCTGTAGATATTTATACTCTTGGTGACTTTCTAAGTAAATGAGTTACCTCACAATCATAATTGCTAATCTATAGTACTAGATATAGATTATTTATACACTTCTATAACAGAAACCTGCTAGATAAAGTCATATCCTTAGCTCAAGAATAAATAAAAATTAACAGAAACGAAATAAAAATCATTAAGCACTCCCGAAAATCCCTGCAACGAAGACGCTTAGATAAAAAGAAAAAACAATATTTTGACATTAATATGGGAAGCTTTGATAGGGCAGAGAACTTTTAGCTCATAGTCATACATTTGATAAATGAAATAAGTAAAATAATCAAGAAAAATGATGTAAGCCTCTACGGAGACGATTCTCTCATAATCTTAAGAAACGGTAGGAATGAAAATAACTATCAGAAATTAAAAAAAAAAAACATGGCAAAGGATACTAATGGCAGGTACAAAACTTTAAATACCTGGGAAGTGTTATAACAGAAGACGGAAAATGCGACACAGAGATCCGAAGGCGAATTGGCATGGCGAAGAAAGCATTCCAAAAATTGAGTAAAGTATTAAGAAACAGGACAATTTCGTTAGGAACAAAGAAGAGAGTACAGGATTGCTATGTGATGTCAGTTCTTCAACATGGCAGAGAATGTTGGACAATATCATCAAAGATGAAGGAAAAACTTGAAGCAGCTGAAATGTGGTTCTACAGAAGGATGCTGCAAATATCATGGATCGAGCATGTGAGCAACAATGAGGTTTTGGGTGATGGAAACGAAAGGGAAATTAATAGTGAGCATCAGGAAGAGACAGCTGAAGTTCCTGGGACATGCAATGTGGAAGGAGAGCTTGGAGAACCTGATACTAACAGGCCAGATAGAGGGAAAATAGACAGGGGAAAGCAGCAGATAACATATTTGAAGGACCTAATTTCGGCCAGCTAAAACTAGGAGAGACTATAGAAATCTATTTTCCACTCATCAACGGTTTTCTTGTGCTTTTTATTATTTGTTTCATGTTCTCGAAGCCACTGCAGCTGATCTTCACGGTTTTTGTTGAGTATTTTATGGAGATAGCTTCATGCAGGTAAGGTTTTCATACATGAATTTAATAAATATTTCCCTTGTGTTTATTTTTACGCATTTCTTTTTTGTACAGTAGATTGAATCATATGATGCTTCCTTTCATATTCGCTTCTTTTGTGATGTGTATGTGAGTGTTGCCGAAAATCTTTCTTTCATGGTTTTCAGAATCTTTTCTGGCTTTATCAAAGATATTTTACTGGAAGAATTGTCATGTAACACGCGGTTAATTGTGGCATGTACTAAGATTATTGGGTGGTTGGAAGATGTGAATATATAAAGTAATTTGTTATGAGGTTTTTTGCGTAGTTGACTTGAAACTTTTCATAGGCTGAATGTGACATGTTGGAAATCTAGTTCTTTTAGGCCGGTTTTAATGTCTGTGTCGGATCCCAATCTTCTTCCTCTATGTTCCCTGTCCTATCAGGACTTAGGCGATCATGGCTTTCCACGTCTCCCTATCCCTGGTGGCTCTTAGCACGCCTTCTCCTGTTATACCATGCAACCCTCGTTCCATCATCCACCTGATTAGGTCCTTCAAATATGTTATCCGCTGCTTTCCCCTGTCCCTTTTTCCCGCTATCTGGCTTGTAAGTATCAGGTTCTTCAAGCTTTTCTTTCTTACTGCATGTCCCAGGAACTTCAGCTGTCTCTTCCTGATGCTCACTATTAATTTCCTTTTCTTTTCTATCATTTCCAAGACCTCATCATTGCTCACATGCTCGATCTATGATATTCGCAGTATCCTTCTGTAGAACCACATTTCAGTTGCTTCAAGTTTTTCCTTCATCTTCGATGCGATTGTCCAGCATTCACTGCCATATTGATGAACGGACATCACATAGCAATCCAGTACTCTCTTCTTTGTTCCTAGCGAAATTGTCCTGTTTCTTAATACTTTGTTCAACTTCTGGAATGCTTTCTTCGCCATTCCAATTACCCTTCGGATCTCTGTCACACTTTCCGTCTTCTGTTAGAGCACTTCCCAGGTATTTAAATTTTTGTACCTGCTTGATTCTATTATCCCCGACCTATATTTAGCATATTGAGCTGCCCTTTTTCTAATGACCATGCATTTTGGTTTAATATTTCCGGTCCGTACTCATTTTTGCGTTATATTGGTTGCTCTCTTTTGTCGTGGAAAAGATCTTTTATATATTCTTCCCATCGTTGCAGTATTTCCTTCTTTCTCGAATATGATTATTCCATCCTTAGATTTTATACATCCTGTTGAAGAGCAGGTTTTTTGTCCTGTCAGTTTTTTTTATTTCTTTATGCATGCTTGCTTTATTATTCCTGATCAATCTCTCTAATTCTTCACATTTGTCATTGAGCCATTCCTCTTTAGCCTGTCTGCATTTTCTTCTTATTTCCTTGCGTAGTTCCCTGTACTCCATTCCATGTCTTGATATCTTTTTCTGCCTCCTTTGCATCATGTCCAAAATCTATTCAGTCATCCACTCATTTTTCTTTCTGCGCCTAATTTCCTTTGGGGTAATGGTGTGTACTGATGTCACTGGTGTTTCCTTTAGTGGGTCCCATTTCGAGTTTCCTTTTCTAATTTGTTCTTCGTGTTTGATTTTCACGCTGTTAGTGTATTTTTTTGTAGGTTGAGGTCATGCCCGAGTGCGTTGTATTTCAGTTTTGGTGCTGTACTAGGCTTCTTTATTCTCCGGAGTTTTACCTTTAGTTTGTAGATGACTGGGACGTGGTCGCTTCTACAGTCAGCGCCTGGATAGGCTTTGCTTTGAACCACTGCATTTCTGAATCTGCTGTTTATAGTTATGTAGTCTATCTAGTTTTTCGTGTTGCCTCCTTGGTTCTCCGTGTCCATAGACATCGTGGGTGATCTTCTAACCAGGTGTTAGTTATTACCTGGTCATTTGCTATGCTTCATTGGACCAATTTTTCTCCTCGTTCGTAGCGGATTCCTAAACCAAAGTTGCCAGTTGTCATACCTTCCCTCTCCTTGCATACTTTGACATTCAAATCTCCCATAATGATACTGATTTCTTGGCTTTTACATCTAGCCTTGGCATTGTCAAGAGTGGAGTTTCTATTTATTCCTCAGGGCTTTGCGTTGTTGATGCATAGACGACTACAATTGCTATGTTGAACGGCATCCCTTTCAGTTTGACCAGGATATGTTATTTTTACCCATTGCATATCTGAGCCCGTGGTCTTCTCTGCTGAAGTCTCCATTGTTTGGCCATCTAGTTTGTTCAATCTTCTCATTTCCTGCTTGACATTCTCAAGTTGACTACAGTTGTTCAGCGTTCTGACGTTCCATGTTCCTAGGGTAATTTTTTCTTTGTTGTGCACAGTAGCAGGTTTAACCTTCCAGAGACACCTGTTGCTCATGTCGTTCCTTTCTGGGCGAGGGACACATTTTGGAAATATGTGTCTCCTTACGCCGTTGGTACTAACAGTCGCTGGATGACGGTCAGATGATATTATATATATATATATATATAATTTTCCCCCCAAAAGATGATAAATTTCAACGAATATCCTAAGAAAAATCTTACTAATTAAAGCCTACTGCAAAACAAAAGGGATCAAAGAATGTTTATCTTTTGTCTACACAGAATCGGTTTCTGCATCTTAATAGAGATAGATTCCAGATTGCGTAAATGGAAATGGAAACAATTCGGAGTGCGAAGAGTCTTGTAAGGACGGCTAGTTCTCTATCCTGATCAGGGTTCAGTCAGACTTCCATTTCCCATTCTGAAGTCTACTGTATTGAAATACGGGGACCGAGTCTTTGCAGACAAAACGAAAACTCTCTGTGTTTTTTTTTTTTTTTTTCGCAGTGCAGTGAGCTTTAAGGAGTAACCTTTTTTCTTTGTTAGCCTTGACAAAACTTATTTTTCATTTTTGGAAAGTTATATATATAGTGTATCGAGGCAGCAGATAATTTTCTAAACATATACTGTTAAATGAAGATGGCTCATGTGAGCCGAAACCTTACAACCAAATTAATAAATGTTGAAGAATTGTTATCTTTATTTTCACCTGAAATTAAAGCCAAAATAAGATGCGTAGAACGGTTCATGATTAAACATTATAGACATTCATTGTTTCTTATATATATATATATATATATATATATATATATATATATATATGGCGTATGATACATCATACGCTAAAAATCTGCCTCCTTCTAACGAGCGCCCATAGCTCAGAGGTAGAATCGCTGACTGACACCAAATCGGTCGGATTTCAATCCTGGATGAAAAGCAATCTGATGTCTAACTGTACTGATGAGCTGTGTGGATGACTATATATAAGTCAGCTTTCCCTGACGATTCGCTTAGGTGAAACCTAGGTAGGTCCGTCTGGCTCATTAGGTGTTTATATATATATATATATATATATATATATATATATATATATATAATAAACATGCGGTGTAGATATAGAAGAATTCAAAGGAGTATCCTGTACGTAAAGTGGTAGGATAACTGACTAGGATTCGTGTAAAATCTTCTGTACAATAAAGACGGAATCTGATGATGGTTCGCCTGAAATAGGCCTACACTTTTGCTTAACCATGGAATAACGTATCTGTCTTCATTTTTACATATATATACATACATATATTTAAACATTTCATTTTGTTCATCAACGATAGTACAAATCTGATGCAATCGTCAGGTGTGGATTAAAAAGAGTTTTCAATCTGCACCTGACAATAACATAATGCATGAATGCCAGAGTTGTGCTATAGATGAGGAAGGAAATATATACTTATTATTATTGTAAATTTCATCTCTGTTATAATACATCGGGCACACTTATACTAACTCAATGCGAGACAGTCCTTGGACCGCGTTCAAATTCTAGTCGATACTGGTTCGGTCATATCGAGCTCATACCCTTGGAAAAGACAGGAATCTATTTTCCTCCAACTATGGGCTAAGTCGTAAAACAAACTAAGCTTTCTTGCCTTTTGTTTACAGCGCTAGTCCATTCGAAGGATAACTATCAAATTCAAACTATCGAGGAGGGGTGGCTATTCGGAGAGTTCGTGGAACACTACGCACGATTTCTCTGTCGTCAGGTCTGAAAATGAGACGGGTTCCTTGATTCCTAGAATTAAATCATGTATGTGTCTTCAAGCGATTCAGTTCATAACTTACACTTTCGTATATCAAAATCGACTGGTAATTCCACTCTATCTATCTATCTATCTATCTATCTATCTATCTATCTATCTATCTATCTATCTATCTATCTACTATCATATCTATTTCAGTATCATATCTATCTATCTATCTATCTATCTATCTATCTATTTCTATCTTCATATCTATTTCTATCTTATCTATCTATCTATCTATCTATCTATCTATCTATTTCTAGTCTTCATATTTCTATTCATATCTATCTATCTATCTATCTATCTATCTATCTATCTATCTCAGTCTGTTCATATCTATCTATCTATCTATCTATCTGTTTCAGTCTTCATATCTATCTATCTATCTATCTATCTATCTATCTATCTATCTATCTATCTATCTATGTCTTATCATATTATATCTATCTATCTATCTATCTATCTATCTATCTATATATCTATCTATCTATCTATCTATATAACTCGGTCTGTTTCTATCTATCTATCTATCTATCTATTTCTATCTCATCTATCTATCTATTTCTATCTATCTATCTATCTATCTATCTATCTATCTATCTATCTCAGTCTGTTCATATCTATCTATCTATCTATCTATCTATCTATCTATCTATCTATCTATCTATATCTTATCTATTATATCTATCTATCTATCTATCTATCTATCTGTCTGTCTAAGTCTTATCATATTATATCTATCTATCTATCTATCTATCTATCTATCTATCTATCTATCTATCTGTCTGTCTAAGTCTTATCATATTATATCTATTTATCTATCTATCTATCTATCTATCTATCTATCTATATAACTCGGTCTGTTTCTATCTATCTATCTATCTATCTATCTATCTATCTATCTATCTATCTCAGTCTGTTCTATCTATCTATCTATCTATCTATCTATCTATCTATCTATCTATCTATCTATCTATCTGTTTCAGTCTTCTATCTATCTATCTATCTATCTATCTATCTATCTATCTATCTATCTATCTATCTATCTATCTCGGTCTGTTTCTATCTATCTATCTATCTATCTATCTATCTATTTCTATTTCAGTCTATCATATCTATCTATCTATCTATCTATCTATCTATCTATCTATCTATCTATCTATCTATGCATTTCAAATACTACATCAAATTTAATAAAAGTTAATAAATCGCTGAACGGATTCTGAAGGAGGTCTTTCCTTCTTTAAGGGTCGATCTTTACGAGTATATTTCCATTAAATGTTTTTTTAAGTGCTTAGTGAATATCGATCAAGGTTTTTTGTAAAAGCTTTAAATCTTTAGCGCACATTTGTACGCTACAGTTCTGAAGCATTTACAAAACCAAGAGTCTTGATTATATTAATGTAAGATGCAACATAACGTTTTACCTTTGATCATAGTCCAATGTTTATATCCCTAACGTTTGTTATTAACACAATTCAATATAGCAATTACGTTTAAAAGAATCAATTCAAAATCTGAGATTCAATTGAGTCAGCGTGAAATATGAAAAACAGGTAGTGTTTTCATTTAATGTTTTTAATTGCGTTAATCAAATTAGAATCCTTACCTTAGATTATTTCATTAGTCATACAACTTTGCATAAATGTGTTGTGAACTGGACAACGTGGTAGTAATTTGAAAGTGGAGTCACCATTATAAAATAAACTGGTTGTCCAATCCACCACATTAATAATAAAAATAACTCAGAAAACAATATAACAAGAATAATAACAATGTATTAAACATAGTTACAGGATTGATTATTTTGTGCATGCAAGATTTAGTGAAGAAAGTTTTCTCTTAGATGTTGAAGAAAATGTATCAATGTTCATGCTGGAAGAGTTCATGAAAAAGGGGAAATATGATGTTTGTACTAATCAGTAGTTGAATATAACTATATATGTCGTGAATTATGCTTGTAAGAGAGAGAGAAATATTTTTGGTGTAACTAATTGCTAAACGCAATTAGCGCAGTATGTGAGTTGGAAAGGACCTAACGGCATTCAGACTGTTAGCTCCGAAAGACACATTCCAACTGGTCTATACACGTGTGAGCAACAGCTTATATATTTCTGAATGAAGCGAAGGAAAAAGAGGTTTCACGTGCGGTACTAATGTATAAGTATGTGCGCATATGTGTGTATACGTGCGTACATGGCGATATGTGTATAAGTATGTACATGCGTGTAGAAGTGATTCTACAAATGCTTTAAAAACATAGAGTTCATTTCCCTTTGCTTTTCACTGCTTCCATATTTTACCACGACCAGCTAGAATATAAATTTCTAATAATCCAGTTAAATTCCTCGCCTCTTCTGGATTAATACTATAACACTTCGAGAGAGAAGGAAATACAAGAGATGACTTTACTACGCATGCGCAAAGATTATTTAGTCAGTAGTGAGACGTCACTGAACGAGTTCGTGTACAGTGTGGTCTTTGCATCTCCAATGACCAAGCGAACAATCTTTACGTACGGATATATATTTTGTCAAACCATCTTTGTTTGCGACTTACGGATTTTTTTTTCCCGAAGCTAATGTTTTTTAATTGTACGGTGGCTTCTTTATCATTGAACTATAATAAAAAAAAGTAATAAAAATTAGCAGCTTATTGACAAAGACATGTTTTATATCCCACAAGAACAAAAGGTTTTAAGTTCAATTTGAAAATATGTGAGAACGAATTGCATTAAAAATATTATGAGCTTCTTTTTAATGTTCTGGGCAATAAATAACAGAGAGAGAGAGAGAGAGAGAGAGAGGAAAAGAAAAAGAGAGAGAGAGAAAAGAGAAAGAGAGAGAGAGAGAGAGAGAGAGAGAAAGAGAGAGAGAAGAAAAGAGAACGAGAGAGAGAGAGAGGAAAAGAGACAGAGAGGAAAAGAGAAAAAGAGAGAGAAGAAAAGAGAACGAGAGAGAAAAGAGAGAGAGAGAGAGAGAGAGAGAGAGAGAAAAGAGAGAGAGAGAGAGAGAAAAGAGAAAAGAGAGAGAAGAAAAGAGAACGAGAGAGGAAAAGAGAGAGAGAGGAAAATAAAGAGAGAGAGAGGAAAAGAGAAAGAGAGAGGAAAAGAGAGAGAGAGAGAGAAAGAGAGAGAGAGAAGAAAAGAGAACGAGAGAGAGAGAGGAAAAGAGATAGAGAGGAGAGAAAAAGAGAGAGAGAAAAGAGAGAAGAGAGAGAGAGAGAGAGAGAGAGAGAGAGAGAGAGAGAGAGAAAGAGAAAGAGAGAGGAAGAGAGAGAGAGAGTGAGATAGAGAGAGAGAGAGAGAGAGAGAGAGAGAGAGAGGTGGGGAAACAAAAAAAACAAAAAAAAACACACCGCAATGCGAGCAGGTGCAAACAGTCTTTCCTAATTTTCATTTCAAGATACTTGCTTGCAGGCAAAATAATACAGCGTATTTTCTTTTTTCTTTCATTCTTTTCCATTGCCGATTCTGAATTCATTCACAGCCGACTAGCAATTGGCCTGTTCTACTGACATTTTCAAAAATAATTCTTTTATTCTTTCTTTATTGTATGAATACAGTCATTTAAACAAGCGATGTGAGCTGACGAGCTGCCATTGTAAACGCCTGCTGCTCAATTTCGAGTTTCGACCTCCATTCTTTTCAGAACGAGGCACCAGTAAAATATAAAAAAAAGATAAATAATGGCTATACAAACAACGGCAAATAAATGAATTCTTTATGAAAGAGAAGAAGTTTGTATTAGAAGGAAAAGGGAAGTATTTGTTTAGTATTTTATCTTTCTGTTTGTATTTACAGGATAAGCAAAGACGATTTTCTTAAACCAAAAGGAAATTCTAGTGAATATTCCAAATTTCATTCTATTTTGATTATTTTGAAACCTAGTATGCCAAATAAGTTTTGATTCTGTTGTTTGTTTGTGTGCGTGTTTGAGGGGAGATGGCGTGAGTTAAGATAACGAAGAAATCTATTAGAATAATCGTCTAATATATACACAGGTATATATACCTATTTTGGCAAAGTCAGAGAGTTCCTACTTAACTCTAACTCTCACATCGCAAGTCTTATCTCAAAAAGTAATATGGCTTTCGCTACTCTAGTTCAACTGCTGATATGCTAACGGCTATCACTATCAACCTTTAGTTAAGGATGGTAAAACTTGGGCTGTTGCTTTGGATATCTCGAAGGAATTTGGCAGGGCTTGGCAAGTTTCTAACTTATAGAAAGATTATGATATTTTTGGACGAATGTTTGTTTAATCTTGCCAGCTCGCGAAACAAAAGTTTTTTTTTAAAGCTGCCACTCTTCTAGATCTCTATGCGTTAATGTGCGTGTCCTGCAGGGCTCCATTTTTGAACTAACGTTGTTCCTAGCTTTTATTAACGAACTTCTCGATGTAATCAGTTCTCAAATCATTACCTATTCTGATGACACACCTATTTACTCATTCTATTTTTATTTAGAATTATCCACTTGGCAATAAATACTAAAAATAATATGAAATACATAGTTTCTTTTAGAAAACTGGGGTGGCCTAATAATTATGGCCGGTAGTGTATATTGTGGTGATACTAACCGAACAAAAGCGAGAAACCGGATGTTGTCTCTCTCACAACAAAAAGGCAAATGAATAAAACTCGTCGTGAGTATCCGAGTTTGCGCAGATGTTCCGGTTGAAAAATAAAAATTAATCAAATAACAAATTTCTATTTTGCGAGCCTACGTGAATTTTATTTACCAGCCAAGGGGAAGACCAGAATCAAATTCGAGTATGAAATTCCAAAACAAGCTGTTTGATCCAAAAGGCAGATATAGAAAGCCGAGACAAAAAGCATCGTTAGACAGACAAACCGGCGGAGACGAGCTGATTAGTTTCTCCCTTGACTTAAGTAGAGCGGCTACTACGCTTGCCTCTTTCTTTGTCCACTGTCTCAAAAGTACTTATTGACTTCAGTAGTGACCTTTTCAAAGACATTCAACACAAACCAACTTACTGACTTACTGACCTTAGAAGCAGCAATTTCAAAATGAACACCCCCTTACCTACAAGACACTTCCACGCTCCTAAGCCTTTTATCTTTTTCAGCATTATATTTTCCATGAACATTCTAATCTCCTTTATTTCAAGTATTGCTTTAACTGTAAAAAAATTAATTCACATGTATATATATAAATGTTATTTTATACTCAAACTGCCTTTCTTGATTTTATAATCATTTTATGAATTATAGTGGGCTATCTTCCCACAAGGCAAAATTCCATTAACCTGTAACGGTATACAATTACCCTTCATTAGAACGGAATCCTACTACAACTAGAAAAAAAATAAGATAAGATCCCCACTATAACAGCATGCCAAGAAATTGTTATATAAATGCCAAATATCGCGTTAGACAATTTCTAAGCTAGACGTGACGTGACAGAAGTGGCCTAAAAATAAAGGATTTTGACCCATGCATTCTATTAAACTACCAAAGCTCACTGATATTTATAGATGCAGAATCTCGCATGTTTGTTGACCACTTCAACACATTCTAATGTACCGAATGATGGCTTATTGCTAAGGCCTAATGTACCGAATGATGGCTTATTGCTAAGGCCTAATGTACGGAATGATGGCTTATTGCTCGGCTTAATGTACCGAATGATGGCTTATTGCTAAGGCCTAATGTACCGAATGATGGCTTATTGCTAAGGCCTAATGTACCGAATGATGGCTTATTGCTCAGGCTTAATGTACGGAATGATGGCTTATTGCTAAGACCTAATGTACGGAATGATGGCTTATTGCTAAGGCCTAATGTACCGAATGATGGCTTATTGCTAAGGCCTAATGTACCGAATGATGGCTTATTGCTAAGGCCTAATGTACCGAATGATGGCTTATTGCTAAGGCCTAATGTACCGAATGATGGCTTATTGCTCAAGGCTTAATGTACGGAATGATGGCTTATTGCTAAGACCTAATGTACCGAATGATGGCTTATTGCTAAGGCCTAATGTACCGAATGATGGCTTATTGCTAAGGCCTAATGTACCGAATGATGGCTTATTGCTAAGGCCTAATGTACCGAATGATGGCTTATTGCTAAGGCCTAATGTACCGAATGATGGCTTATTGCTAAGGCCTAATGTACCGAATGATGGCTTATTGCTAAGGCCTAATGTACGGAATGATGGCTTATTGCTCAGGCTTAATGTACCGAATGATGGCTTATTGCTAAGGCCTAATGTACCGAATGATGGCTTATTGCTAAGGCCTAATGTACGGAATGATGGCTTATTGCTCAGGCTTAATGTACCGAATGATGGCTTATTGCTACGGCCTAATGTACTGGGTTAGTAAGCCAAATCTGCCCACGACTGGTTTGAAGAACATTCTAGAAACTTTCAACAAACTGTGGTGTAAATTATGTTACCCGTCATGCATGACGTGGAACATGATGGGGTAATATGTTTACCCTACAATTAGTTGGCAGTTTCCAGGATGTGGGCAGAGTTGGCTTCCTAACCCAATACATTCGGTCGTAGCAATAAGCCACCATTCTTGTGATAGACGGTGTTCATGAATGAATGTAAATGGTCGCGAAACAGTGCAATATAACAGTCAGCAGCCAATGAGGACGGGTTTAGACCATCCAGAATATCAACACATGCCGATTAAACACAACTTACATAATCCTGCATGATATACTTGTGGACATTTGAGAAAACTATATCAGCATCCCAAATCTAAACTTATTTATAAACGGAAATTTGTCTATGTGTGTGTGGGTGGGTGTGTCCGTTACTAATAGACTCCGAAACTACTGAACCCATTTTCTTGAAAATTTACAGTTATACTAAGCATCTGCGAGTGTTCTTAGCTAGGTTTTGTGTCGAGGTACTCCCGATAGATATCGATAATCGAAAAAATCGGGTTATAGAAGGAGTGGTCCGATTTTAATCAAATTTGATTCACTCATAGACAAAGACATAAGAAACGATATATTTTTTTTAATCATCTCACCCCAAGCAAGGCATTCCACTGCCACTATTGCGCATGGGGCTACATAGGAGAAGGCAAAAAGAAGGAGTGGTTAGACATAGGGAATGTCAGGAGGAAGGTGACAGATGAGTAAGGATAGTGAGGATGAGGGTTGGGCAGATGGGAAGAGTGTTTGATAGAATGGGAGCAGGTTAGTGTGTTAGGAGGTGTCTACCTTACATTTAAACTCCTGGAGATTGTAGCCGTCGGGGAAGCAATCGTGTGGAAGAGAATTCTACAGTCGGGAAGTGCGAGGAAAGAAACTGTTGGAGTAGAAGTTACGGCTGCATTTTATCGGTTTCACTGTAAAAGGGTGGGATCTAGTTGCTAATCTAGTATCTCGTTCAAATTCGTATTTAGGGGGCACCAGTGATCTAAGTTCATCGGAGCAGAAGCCGTGAAAGTATTTATAGAAGAGACACAGGGAAGCCACGTCGCGCCGGTGGGAGAGAGACTGCAGGCGGTCTGCCAAGTCGGTATCTATCACATTACAGACCCTCCTCTGAACCTTATCGAGAAGCCCAAGGAGAACAGCAGGGGCACCCGACCAGATATGGCAGCAGTATTCAATGCACGGGCGGATGGTAGATTTATATATGTGCAGGATAGATTTAGACGGAAAAAACTTCCGGGCCCTACACAGACTTTCATAGCAGCGGATTTAGCAATGGATTCGATATAGTCATTCCATTTGAGGTCCGCTGAAAGTGTGATACCAAGGAGGCGTAGTGTTTTACTCTCTGGGAGGCAAGCCTGGTCCATGCTAATGGGAGGTAGGTGAGATTGTCGATGATGGTTAATTGAGAATAGTGCAGAAAATATATATATATATATATAAGGCAAGATGTTTGTGTGTGTGTCTGTTTATCTGCCTGTATGTCTGTATTTTTTTCAGCCGTTTTATTTTAGATTTTGTTAAGTGCCATACGTGATACACGCTTCGGCGATCATGTCTCGAAAGAGACATGACTGACTGGATAGAAGATTATCCCGCAGTAGGTTGATATTGCTTTCTACGGTAGACTGGTTGCCAGCTAAGGCTGTAGAACCCAATCTGTCCTGTTATTTAACCCAAGGCTTGAGGGAAGAGACGGATTAATACCTTCCCAAAAGTATTTGCGCGAAAGTGAATGCAAGGAATTCAACTGGAATTCGAACTTGGCTCCCCAATTTCTCGTTCCTAGCCGATATCCACTGCACCACAACGCATATCCTGTCATTATTTTCGCGGCGGCGGCGTCGTCGTCGTAGTCGGGGTCGTTGTCAGCTCGTTCGGCGGCGGCAACGACAACAGCAACGGCAAACGGCGGACAGCGTGCAGCAGCAGCGAATCACGGAAGACGGTTAGACGGACGAGACCTAAGGCACACGACAAGCTGCCGGTTTATGTGGAGCTTATTGAAAAATAAGATGTATTTTCGTGGATGCTGCCAATTTTAGTTGCTCAAAGATTAAAAACGGCCTTGCAAAACTATTGGTCTAATGAAAATCATGATAATAAGCCAATTTCTAAATAGGAGTTTTTCAATCTTATTAAGACAATTATAATTTGCCTTAGCGAGTTCTTTTAAGTTGAAAATGTGTTAAATGAACTTCTGGCTCTCAAAGATCCTAAAATTAACCGAGAAAATGTGCAAAATACCCTCAATTTTGAAGTAAAGTTAACAAAAGTAATTAATTTACTAAGGTTGTTTAAAAGTAATTCACGCCATTTTACGGTATCTTGTGGCATCCACTAGGGCATTCTTGTGTATTTTTGGTCCGCGGAAACCTGTGGAAGCCACAAAATGCTGAACTAACTTAGTGAATATGCGTCTCATCTCTCCTGCACTGGATATAAGTGTGAATTTTTCCCAGTTTTGCTTCTCTATCATTGCACCCAATTCTAGCCTTAAGGGCCCGTGGTCGGCCACACTTTTGTCTACAATAGGCGATAATATCTCCCGTCAGATATTTACGGTAAACATGTGACACTGTAAATCGACGGGTGTCAATAATTCCAGGATATCGGGTGTACTGGTAGGCTTACAACCACCTGGAATTAACTAGTATGCCTGTTCGAACACCGATAATTTACGCCGTCACTTTGTTTTTACCTATGTTAGCTGGTCTTTTTCACTCACTTAGAACACAACTTATGCACACTTTAGCATTTCAGTTAGGAAGGCGTCACTTTTCATTAAATTCATATACTTCTATCACATAAATTCCAGCACGTCAATGTAGAATTGGGGGCCAAAACATTTGACATAAAATTGTTTAAAAACTTATAATGTAAACAATAGAATTAATAATATTGACAAAATAAATTATATTTTTATCAGAGACTGATTACCTAACATTAACAGTACGAAAATAGAGGAGCATTTAGTAATATTGAAAATAATGATTACGTAATGGGTATTTAGTAACAGTGAAAATAATGACTTAAGAAAGTCATTATTTTCGCTGTTATTAAATACCCCTCTATTTTCTTGACAGTAATGATGGTGCGTCATTAGTTACAAGGATTTCGAGATAATCAAAATGGACGTTCCTCGTGTACACGCACACGCACACATGCGCGTACATATATATAACTTTGAAATTATTTGTTCGAACATTATTTTTGATCGATACTCGTATTTAAGTAGATATTCTGTTTTTAATTAAGCAGTATTATATATTTATTTCTACCGGCCTGATTATTTACGATAATCATCATGTTACGGAAATTAACGAAGATTACCGAAACTTGGTTATGAACAACCGACAATTTGAAATGATTTGTTCGAACATTATTTTTGATCGATACTCGTATTTATGTAGATATTCTGTTTTATATTACGGAAATTAACGAAGATTAACAAAACTGGTTATAAACAACCGACAATTTGAAATGATTTGTTCGAACATTATTTTTGATCGATACTCGTATTTATGTAGATATTCTGTTTTATATTACGGAAATTAACGAAGATTAACAAAACTGGTTATAAACAACCGACAATTGGAAATGATTTGTTCGAACATTTTTGATCGATACTCGTATTTATGTAGATATTCTGTTTTTAATGAAACAGTATTATATAACTATTTCTATCGGCCTGGTTATTTACAATAACTTTTTTTGTTACGAACATGTGTGTCATTCTGTAGGATTCGAACCTGCGACTCCTGTCCACATAGAGGAAACCACCAATTGATCTGGCGCGTCTTAGACCTCTCGAGCACGAATGATTTCGTTTGGACTGTTGGTCATTCGTGTTCGAAAGTTATGGATAGAGGTCGCAGGTTCGAATCCTGCCGAATGGCATACATTTTCGTAAGAAAAAAAATTATCGTAAATAATCAGGCTTGTAGAAATAAATATATAATACTGTTTCATTAAAAACAGAATATCTACTTAAATATGAGTATCGATAAAAAATAATGTTCAAACAAATTATTTCAAATTGTCGATTGTTTATAACCATTTCGTTAATCTTCGTTAATTTCCGTAACACACACACACACACACACACACACACACACACATATATATATATATTAGAACATGTACAATTTTTTCTTATCCACTACAAAGTGTACATTTTGTTTCGACATTGAAATTCCAACGTCTCATCAGGTGGTGTGGAAAGGAATGGAAAGCCTCTTTTCTTATATTTGGCAAGTTGTGTGTGGGATGTTGGTGGGGGTTAGCGATAAGGGAACAAGTCTTGTGGATTGACCGTTAGAATTTTGCAGGAAATGGGGTGGCTAGGAAATATAGTAGATTAATGAAAGTATCGGGAATTTTGTAGACAGATTTAACATTAGAAGATGAGGTATAGGTTTATGGCCTCATGGCTAGACTTTATTCTTTGGGTCTATCAGAGGGGGAGAGTAAGGAAGTGTAGAGGGTGGGGAGGGATGGGTTTGGACCTATCTTTAATGTTTATATGTACAACTATAGAATATTTTTGTATTTAAAAACAGTTTTTATAATTAATCTAATTTTGTATATTTAACCTTAATTTTTAAAGAAATGTTTTGGACGTTGTACAGCTTTCTTCGTTCTTTATTGACACGGATATATATATATATATATATATATATATTCGAGCCTGGGTTGTGTAGCAATCGGAGTCTAACCGTACTGATGAGCTGTGATACAGCGAAACAGATCTGTCTGCGAATGACAATAATATATATATATATATATATATATATATATATATATATATATGTGTGTGTGTGTGTGTGTGTGTGTGTATGTGTGTGTGTGTGTGTGAGTATGTGTGAAAAGAATGTGTGTGTGTGCATGGAAGAAAGAGAGAGAGAGTGAGAGAGAGAGGAGCAGAGATAAAATGTAGGGGTGATAGGAGAAATTCTTCTACAAACACATTTTTTTTTAAAAAATTCTCATTTGAAAGTTAGGAAAAAATTCATTCTGATTTGACTACAACCATCGATTTAATGACGAATGGAAAACCAAGAAGAGTAGAAAGATTTACCAGAAAATTTTTATTTGTTCTTAAAAAACAAGCAGTAACGCTGGTGGAAAATACTCAACTCTCTTATTCACCAAGCAGTTTCATTATTTGAGAGTTATTTTTAATTTATGTCTGTTATAACAGATGAAAAAATAATTCCTACTTTCGAAGAAGTGTGTAAATTGCAATTGGACTTGATAATGCTACTGAAAATAGTTTCAATTCTGACTACGTTCTCTCTAAATCTCATACAAAATAAGTAAATATAACAAGTCTCCTTGACGAGAAAACGTAGAAATAGCAAATGGATGCTACTAAATAACCTATGCCGATGAAGCGAGTTCAGATTCTTAACATTTTCTCTCCGTGAACCTTCATGAAATGCATACATTCAAATGAGCCCCCATTTATCTTCGAACCAGGATTGCCCCCTTTTTAGCCGAACATGTGAACACAATAAAAAAAGGAAGAGAATGTGAGTGTGATTCCAGTTTCACACACTCAAAATGTCGTTTCAGAACAAAATCGCACCAGTATCAGGGCCAAACAATGGAAGCACTTTTAAAGATTTTAAACAAAACTGTTTCATTTCAACGAACCAGAAGAAAACGAAAGAATAAAACCATATATATAATAAAATAAATTTCGATGTTCAAAACTGTTGATTGATCATTTCAACATGAAATCCCTAAGAGAGATTTCATATCTCATCGGCAACTACCACATTTCAAAATGAAATAAAAAAGAAATAAAAAATGAAGGTTAAGAATTAAAAAATTACGTCACAAAAAAAAAAATCGGTTAGCAATTAATTTTTATCTTTTTCTTTTTTCTTTTCTTTTTCCTTCTCCTTCTTACCCCTTCCCTCCCCCTCTTCCTGTTTTGTTTAACCCACTTTTCAATCAAAAACTATTCCACCCGTTAACCCCTTTCCCTTTGTAAAGCTAGACAAAGCCAAATTTTCAAATGTTTTCACTTACAACTCTATCTAAAAGTAAAATTGTCCAAAAATAAAAAAACTAGACATTGATTGCAAACCGCTTTTTTTTGTGACGTAATTTTTTTAATTCTTAAACTTCATTTTTTATTTCTTTTTTTATTTCATTTTGAAATGTGGTAGTTGCCGATGAGATGGAAAATCTCTTTTAGGGATTTCATGTTGAAATGATTATTGAGTTTTGAACATTGAAATTTATTTTATTTTATAATTGGCTCTGTAATTTTAATTACATTGAGCTCTCCACCTGTATCATTTTTTAATATTAAAATATTAATATTAATTATGATAGGGTCTTTGGGATTTACCTTCCTACTTTTCCTTTTGGATTAAAGTTATTTTATATATATATATATATATATATATATATATATATATAAGCATGGGTTGTGGAAGAAACAGTCAAATGAAAATATATAAAAAAGAAGTAATCGTTTTGGTAGTGTGAAGTGAATACGGTATGTGAAATTATTTATGTGGGTCAAAGTGAAATAAAGTGAACTTAACCTGCTTCACAGAAATAAGATACACTTCCCATCATTTTTGTGTCTTCTTTTAATGCTCTTCTTTCTTCTCCGTCCACAAACGTTCCGTTTCGGGCTAACAGTATTTGCCCCTCCATACCTTTCAGGCGGCTCCGAACATTACGTGACCCCAGATGATTCATAGATGCGAATCTGATACAAGCGCTGGAATGAAGGACATCTTACTCGCGTATACTTGACCAAGTTCCAACGTTCGAGCGTTTTCTTTTACCGCAGGAACTAACTGCTTTAGGGAGAGAATTCCGCTGACTTTTCAGTTCATTCTCTCAGCATTGTTTAGATGTGCCTTCTAGAAAGCTCAGGTCCAACTGTGTCTAAAAAATGTTTTCTCTTCTTTTTTTTTCAAATGATATCACGTGACATGCACATGTCATGCTGTGAAGGGAAGAGGACGACAATTCATACCGTCCAGCTTGTCATGAAGGGGCAGAGAAAGTATATTGATTCAGAATGATACGTGAAGAAAAAGTGGGGTAAGTGAAAGAGAGAGTGAAACAAGTAAATAGAAGATACGGGGCGTAGCAGTTAGTTTAGAATGTAGCTATATGGAGATGGTTAATATTTCTTTGATTCGGCCTTGTGTCATACTTGACCAACCTTCCTACAGCTTACAAGGTTTATCCAGAGTTATCATCAGAAGAATTATCAGAAGGTTTTCATCTTTATCAGAAGGTTGGTTGCTGGCAGGTTGTAATATTTGGAATTGTGTGGAATAGTGTAAATATATATTTTGCATTTTTAAATAGACATTTATTAAAAGAGATGAATAACAAAAATTCATAGAAATTTATGTTCAATTAGAAAGTTTAGGGTATCAAGAATTATAGAAAATGTTCGTAGTCGTAATGTAGGTATTTAAAATATCCGCAAAAGTTTAGAGTTCATGGTTGTGTAGTAGCAGAATGTAAAGTCTTTGTTCCTTCCTCCTTTTGGTAGGTCGCGACAGGTTGAGAGAGAGAGAGAGAGAGAGAGAGAGAGAGAGAGAAAGAGAGAGAGAAAGAAAGAGAGAGAGAGAGAGAGCAAAACAAATTAAGAAGTTGTACTTAACACATCCATTTTGTCGTTGTGTTGTTTTATTTAGCGGCATGATGTGAAAATGAAGAAAGGACGTTGGGAGAAGAGGTCGAATGAAACCATGACGTGCCCTGCGTCCGGGTCGGTTTCTTGAATTTTCTTTCGTTACGTTGCCACGAGGTCTTTAGCTAACCTCTCCCATATCGGACTGACTTGACAGGTTAGCGTTATGGTTTAAATAGTGAAACTTCTCTTGATGCCAGCTCCAGCAAGCTTTTTCACATGTAGATGTGAAAATACATCATATATGAATTTGCTGTTTTTGATCCAATCAGGATTCAGAATTTACTTTTCGCACTGACTTGTGAATTTTTCCTTAGTTGGGTTTTCCAAAATGTTTTTAGTTTTTAATTTCTTATCCCTACAGAAAAACCTTTTCTACTCCTTCACGTCAGCAGGTTGGCACGTGGAACAGCTTACTACTACGATAGCTTAACATAACATACATTAAATTACGTATACTATAATTCCTCCCAATGAGGAATGTTTTGATGGTCACTATAGGATGTTGGAGAGCATTGTTTAAAGTGCTGTGAATGGTTTTCTAAAATATCAACTATAAGCCAGACTTTATCAGAAGTTGTTTTCACTTTCAATATAAAGTTTATATAAAACATCAGACTCCATTCAGTAAAGTTACTTTGTTTTATACTAATTCATAGTAAAATTACTATTTAATGGATAATTAATCTTTCATTGTATCAGATAAACCGATTAACATTGATATTGAAAAACCAGTCACAGCACAAAGGCGTAAGAAACCAAATTCATAACGTGCACTGCGAGGAATAAAAAATGGTAATGTTTTGATTCATGATTCTATACGAGTTATAACTGCTGGTTTAAACGCTATGCGTGCGCTGTCAATGAAACTGTTTCGAGGTGGGTGTTAAGATGTCGGTAGTTTTGGTCGTTCTAAAAGCAACTCACTTTTCAATGTAATTTCTTCTACGTTTCTCCAACACTCGCGCTGAAAGCATCAACAACACCCGAGAAGATCACGTGCGTGATTCGCAATACTTTTCCGTTACATGAAAAGTCGTATGTACGCTCATTTCAAAAGTAAATAGCCACCTGCAAAATTATCGATACTATTTTGTTGCACTCTTTATAAACAGTTTCATCAACAAATATGTGTCCAGTGACCAATTCTTTTCATAGTATCTGCTTTCATAATAGATAACAGCAGCTATTATTGTCTGAATGCCAATACGTTTCCATTCAGTTCGGATGTTTTAACCTTTAGAAAATGAGGTCGAAGTTACAATTACAAATGGCTACATAAAATAAATATACTTTATTTTGTTAAGTAAAATTACATTTTTAAAACAATAAAAAATGACGCTACCGTAGATGACAAGCTTTTGTCTTTTTTTTTTATACTAACAAGTGATGTGGTGCAGTGGGTATCAGCTCGGAATGAGAAATCGAGAAGCCAAGTTCAAATTCCAGTTTTATTTGCTGCATTCACAATATCCTTGGAAAAAGTATTAATCTGTCTTTTTTTCTCCAGCTATGGGTTAAATAGCAAGACAGATTGAGTTTTATAGCCCTGGTCGGCAACCCACCTACCGTAGAAGATGATAGTAACCTACTGCTGGAAAATCATCTGTTCTTTCGAGTATAGCTCTTAACTGAATTGATGCCATAGTCATTTTCTTGTTTTTAAAACAAAAGTCGTCTTTGAAAATGCTTAGAATACGAGCAGGTACATTCAGTCAGTTAAGTGCCACACGTGATACACGCTTTGGGCGATCATGTCTCGAAAGAGACATGAGTGACTGGACAGAAGATTATCCCGCAGTAGGTTGCAATTGCTCACTGCGGTAGATTGGTTGCCAGCCAAGGCGATAGAACCCAATCTGTCTTATTATTTGACTCATGGATAGAGGGAAAGAGATTTATTATATTATTAAGTAGTAATTAGTAGGGGATCAGTTTATTACTTTATAACAAAATAAACTGATCCCCCACTTTATACCCAGTAGAAGCTTTAATCATATTTTCAACTATTATATTCAGTCAGTCAATTAAGTGCCACACGTGATACACGCTTTGGGCGATTATGTCTCGAAAGAGACATGACTGACTGGACAGAAGATTATACCGCAATAGGTTGCCATTGCTCACTGCGGTAGACTGGTTGCCAGCCAGGGGTATAGAACCTAATCTGTCCTATTATTTAACCCATAACTGGAAGGAATAGACGGATTAATACCTTTACCCAAGGGTATTTGCGCGTTAGTGAATGCAAATAATTCAACTGGAATTTGAAGTCGGCTCCCTGATTTCTCGTTTCTACCTGATATCCACTGCACCACAACGCACATCCAATTGCCGGACCAATTTCTATGAAGTAAAACGTAGAATGGACGTAGATTTAAAATAAAGGAAATATTAAAGATTCCACAAACGTAGATGCGCATCGTGTATCAATAAACGTGCAAAACGCTTTCCTAATAAATCATCACTGGTTGCGGATTTTTGTCACGGATGAGGAATAAACGACCTTGTTTTTACCAGTGACAGTTGTCGTCACTCCTGGCTGGCGAATTCGTTTCCCTGGAATACACACTCGAAACTTACCCTCAGCAAATTCGGCGTTGTGGCTGGAAACAGTTTTTCTCACGAGAATGAAATTGAAGAAAACACTGACTTTGATGTATAAATGTCAGCTTTTCTCTTCTATCCCAGACTGCATTTCCGGTGGCAATTCACTTCGAAATTGTGTTATCTCAGTTGTCCCCGTCATGGACAGTTGCATTTATAGCTATCATTCCTTTTCCTTATTTAGTTTCTCGTCGGTCATCTTGAAAGTCTTCTTTCTGTTCTCGCCTTCATAGTAAAAAAAAAAGATGTCTTTTTTTCTGCATGTTTTTCATGTCACTTGATCACTAATTTTGTTCCGGATTTGAATGAAATCGCACAAAAACAAAACAAAACAAAGCAAAAAAAAAAACATAAATAAAATCGAGAACGGCTTTTAAATATAAAAATATAAAATATTTTTATTTTTGTGTTTTTGCAGTGAAATTTTTATCAGTGTGTGGAAATTCCTTATTTGAACTTGTCTGTTAAGATGAAAAGAAATATTATTTCTTCTTGTGCATGTGTGTGAAAAAAAGAGGCAAGAGAGAACATGAGGAAGAAAGTGTAAATGTCGCGTAGCTTTGTGAGGAAGAGGGTAAATGCCACGTAGCTTGGTGAATAATACGAGTGAATAAGTAAAGGAATGTTTTTAAAGCTATCCGCGTCTTATGTTGCTGTATGTTGCCATTACTACTTCTTACTGGCTACTATAGTGTTGACTTTGCTTATATACCCTTCAAAGGGATCAGGAAACTTGTTTTTTATTGTCGGTGGAAACATGACTCATAGTTTGAAAAATATTAAACATTTGTTTCCAAAAAAGGAATTTATTAAGTGGAAAGATGTGCGGTTCTTTCAACCAGTTTTTTGTCATTTGATGATTGACTCTCTTGGTTTTATTTTGCTCCACAATTACTTCTTTAAATCAGAAAATAGTTGAAAATGCTGCGAAAAATATGTATGCATTTGAATGATGCATTTGAATAATCTAAACTTATTTATAAATGGAACTTTGTCTGTGTGTGTGTGTCTGTGTGTGTGTGTGTGTGTCTGTGTGTGTCTGTGTGTGTCCGTTACATATAGACCCCGAAACGACAGAACCGACTTTCTTGAAAATTTACACAGTGGTACTATAAGCGTCTGCGAGTGTTCTTAGCTTGGTTTTGTGTCAAGGTACCCCCGATAGATATCGATAATCGAAAAAATCGGGTTATAGAAGAAGTGGTCCGATTTTAATCAAATTTGATACACTCATAAACAAAGACATAAAAAACGATATTCAGAAGTTTCAAGGTTACAGTTCTTACAATAGTGCAGAAAATTTGATATCGATAGCAGGAAATCAAAATTTGACTTACATCCATTCATTTTTCTTTCAGTCTACGGTTTCGCTTTAACTGGAAACAACTATTGCTTTTTAGTTTTTCGTGCCAACGTCCAAAGGGTCTGAGCTCCAGGACTATGGATTAGTTTTAAAGCTTTCATTACATTCGAGCAACGCTGGGCTATACTGCTAGTATCAAATGAAGCGACAGTTTAATCCACACATTGACTGCCTTTCTGGTTAAACTTCTAAGAATACTGATTCCCTAGTAAACAAGTGCTTGTGATTAAAAACAAAGTGTGATTCTGTGTGTTTCCGTATATTGCCTTCATTTTCTTTTACATTCCGGTTCGATAAGGGGTTTGATTAGTAGATTGGCGACAAGATTTCATCATTTTACTGATGATATGGTTAGATGAAACCGTAAGTTCTATGCTAAAATTTTCTTCTCTCACACATCTCGCTTATAGAACTTTCTTCTAGGCTGTTGATTTCCAGTCAACTTTGATCTTCAAAAATTTAAATGAAACGTCATGATTATCTTCTGCGCTAATTATTGTTCTTTTAATGTTCTCACCCACTCAGTTACTATTTGCTTCTTAGTGGCTCTATTGCCTTTATTGTTTTATTGTCACAGCCATAAGTATACTTTTTGTTTGCTAATAACAGTTATAGGAATTACCAAAACAGTACGGTAAGTACAATGTTCAGTCAGTTAATTAAGTGCCATACGTGATACACGCTTGGGCGATCACGTTTCAAAAGAAACATGACTGACTGGGCATAAGATTATCCCGCAGGAGGTTGTCATTGCTTTCTGCAGTAGACTGGTTGCCGACCAAGGCTATAGAACCCAATCTGTCCTGTTATTTAACCCATAACTGGAGGGAAGAGACGGATTAATACCTTTCCTAAGGGTATTTGCGCGTACGTGAATGCAAAAAATTTAACTGGAATTCGAACTCGGCTCCCCGATTTGTCCTGCTGAGTCGATATCCACTGCACTACAATGTTACCATTTTCATAATTGATATTATTAAGTGTAGGATTTCTCTTTTTTTTATAAATAATGCCTCCATAATTTTTATCTTCTATTTCATTTGGATGATGCTGTTAGTGTCTATTGTCAACAAGTATGTCACTGGTAGGTTCAATCAGATCTACGTGTGTGTTTAAATGAGATCGGCTGGAACTGTAGTCGGAAAGGTGCAATGTTAATTTTCTTTTCAGTTTTGTGGTGGTGTGGCCTATGCAATGTTTACAAATTTGAATTGTCGAGAAAAACAATTCTTCAAAGGAAATATAAATTAGTAAACGAGACTGGTTCTCTGCAGTTTAGATTTTGCAAGTGACGATGAGATTGGCAGATTAAGTTGTTTTGTAGTAGATAATTAAATTTTAGCGTTCGGATCTTAACACATACAAGACCCTATATACATAAACTTTACACATATTTAGTTAAAAATAAAACACTATTCCTCGTTAATAATGGCTAAAAGTATAGCCAAAAGTACTCGAAAAATCAATTCTCATATAATTTAACATCCGAAATTTTAAAAAAATCATAAGAACACATTAAAAATATATAAAAAATGCTTAATGATAATACCGTTTCTGTTATTTTTAATGAAACATGCATAAAAAAGAGATTGCTGCCTAAATACACACACACACACACACACACACAATATATATATATATATATATATATATATATATATATATATATATCATCAAATTATAAGTTTTCGGTCGTTTCATCCACGAAAGACTAAAAAGCAATAGTTGTTTCCAGTTAAAGCGAAACCGTAGACTGAAAGAAAAATGAATGGATGCAAGTCAAATTTTGATTTCCTGCCATCGATATCAAATATGTTTTTTTCGCCGTAAACTGAATTTTGAAGGCTAAATAAGTTCTCTGAGTAAATGGCTGAGACTAAGAAGTATAATTATACCTACTTAGAGCCAAATCCGAAGCAAAAACTGAAATAAAATTGCTGAAAAGATACAGACATACAGGCAGATAAACAGACACGCACACACAAACATCTTGCCTTATATATATATATATATATATATATTATCGATTTTCTGCACTATTGTAAGAACTGCAACCTTGAAACTTCTGAATATCGTTTCTTATGTCTTTTTCTATGCGTGTATCAAATTTGATTAAAATCGGACCGCTCCTTGTATTCCCGATTTTTTCGATTATCGATTTTCGATATTTATCGGAGGTACCTCGACACAAAACCTAGCTAAGAACACTCGCAGACGCTTATAGTACAACTGTGTAAAATTTCAAGAAATTCGCTTCAGCTGTTTCGGAGTCTATAGGTAACGGACACACACACACAGAGTCACACACAGACAAAGTTCCATTTATTATATAAGTTTAGATTCTATTTTTAAATTAAAGTTTCTCATCAGCTGATGATCGCCGCTTTGTTAACAATGAATGTTTTTATTTTTATCGACGGCATGTAAGAAAAAATTGTTTATACAAGTGTTCACTCGTCTACTCTCTGTTAATAATCATAGGCAATAGATTTTTATCAAGAAGATGAGGCAGGGTCGGGAATTGTAGATTCATGACTTTCCTAAGGATTTCAGTGATAATTGATCGAAAGAGATTGCAGCGAAAATTTGTCCTGACCACGTTAACGTTCATTAACAAACAAAGCAGATTGATAGGTTTGTCAGAAGCCTTGGCTAAAACGCATTAAGTTTGCGACAGAACAGATAGAAAACATTAATAAGGAGTTAAAAACTTTCAGTGCAAAGATCAGGCACTATGATTTTAATGCAGGCAAATTGATAAACCGCATAAAAGTAATATTTAGATGACCGGGACATCGTTAGAAAACCCTGTTCAATATCGATCTCAAAGACCAAGTTTATAGTTTGATCCTGTTAAATGTTTCAATCAATTTTTCATTCCCTTATCAACTGCTTATTGTCATTCAAATTACGATTTATAATTACGCGTAGTTTCGGAATAAAATAGTATATTTCCGAGAAATAAAAACTTTAAAAAGAAGTATTCCGCTTTAATCATTTCTGAACTGAACTTTACTAAATGATTAAAACTGGACAAAAAAAAACAAAAAAAAACAAAAAAAAAAACTAAATTCAACGCTTAAATTTTAATAAAACTTTCTGAGTTTCTTCGTTTGTATGCCTGGTTGATCGTTTTAATCGAAAAGATGCTTTTGCCACTACCAATCAGTTGAATATTTGAAAGGTTATGTTAGTGCAAGTGAAAAACAGAGTAAATTTTGTACAAGTTAATCGAAGATAGCTTAATAGTACCACTGCTTTCAGATAAAAATAAAAATAAATGCATCCTAGCCTAGCCTGGCAAAGTCAATTAATATGAACCGCCGGTGATGTACAAATTCAGCTCACAAAGAAACAGAACGCATTATATACTTATTGACAATTACTCTGATGTAGGCGTCTAATAATCATATTAACTAAATTAACCATATTCTATTAAAAGATCACAATAGTGAAGTTCTCAGTATAGATCGACCATAACATTAGTTTTGATCCCTCATTTTACTACGTACTCACTTTTATGAAACGTTATGATACAATCTTTTACAAAATAAAGTGTACAAGTATACCTTGGGTTACGTCTTTTCGAATTAAGTTGTCCTCGATTTACGCCGTTTATCAAATATATATATATATATATATATATATATATATATATATATATATATATAAGAAAAATTAAGACAGACGCGTTATTTCATGGTAATTCGGAAGTATAGGCCTATTTCGTTGAATAAAGACGGAGCTGAAGATGGCTCGCCTGAAATAGGCCCATACTTCCGAATTACCATGAAATAACGCGTCTGTCTTAATTTTTCTTATATTTGCTCTATATGTATTTATATGCATATATGTTTAGAGCTTTCTTAGAGAGTTATCCTACCATTATATGTAAAGGATACTCCTTTGGATTCTTCTATGTCCACAGGACATGTTAATATATATATATATATATATATATATATATATATATATATATATATAAATAGATAGATAGATAGATAGATATATACTAGTAGTATAGCCCGGTGTTGCTCGGGTGTAATGAAAGCTTTAAAACTAATCCATAGTCCTGGAGCTCAGACTCTTTGGCCGTTGGCACGAAAGACTAAAAAGCAATAGTTGTTTCCAGTTAAAGCGAAACCGTAGACTGAAAGAAAGATGAATGGATGTAAGTCAAATTTTGATTTCCTGGTATCGATATCAAATAAATCTTTTTCGTCGTAAACTGAATTTTGAAGGCTAAATAAGTCATCTGAGTAAACCCGAAGCAAAAACTAAAATAAAAGTGCTGAAAAAAATACAGACATACACACAAACATATTGCCTTACATCTATAGATATATATATATATTATCGATTTTCTGCACTATTGTAAGAACTGCAACCTTGAAACTTCTGAATGTCGTTTATTATGTCTTTGTCTATGAGTGTATCAAATTTGATTAAAATCGGACCACTCCTTCTATAACCCGATTTTTTAGATTATCGATTTTCGATATTTATCGGGGGTATCTCGACACAAAACCAAGCTAAGAACACTCGCAGACGCTTAGAGTACAACTGTATAAATTTTCATGAAAATCGGTTCAGCCGTTTCGGTGTCTATAAGTAACCGACACACACACACACACACACACACACACACACACACACACACACACACACACACACAGACAAAGTTCCATTTATTATATAAGTTTATATACTTTTTCTGAACATGTACTGTTAAATATAAGAGACAATGAATATCGATTATGTTTAATCATGAGCCGTTCTAAACATCGTATTTTGGCTTTAATTTCAGTTGAAAATAAAGACAAAAATTCTCAAACATTTGGATAATTTGTTATTAAGTTGGTTCTTTGCTTTTGGCTTATATGAGCCACTTTCAGATATCTTACAGGGACGTTAACAATTAAATTATCCATTTTGGGCTGCACTTTATACTGATGACCATTCATTCGGTTTTCTTGCAGTTTTTTGTTGTAACCCTTTCTTATCACTTTCTTCAGCTACCTTCTGTAGGAGGTCTTGTCGTTTCCTTTCTGTGTCTGCTATCAGTTAATTCAATTCACCTAGTTATTTCAATTAATCTAATTAGTACGGTATACAAATTCGTCCGTTCAGGATTCAAATGACCTTTGACACAAAGCTCAAACTGAATTACAGAGACTGCTATCAAAATTTACAAAATTATAAAATTTATAAAATTAATGAGTTATAAAATTACTCAAACCTAATCCAAGGTTTATTGTTGAGTTATACAATTAAAGACGGAGAGAGAACTCACCGGCCAAAAACTCCTGTTCTAAACAGCAAAGAGAAATGTAATAAGCAATTTGAAAATATTTTTTGTCATACTGAAGGAAGTTGATGTCATCAAATAACAAAGGGCTGTCTTACTTTTTGCAGTTAAAATTACCAAAAGTAACCTTTCATTATTTTCAAATATTGATGCTCAACTGAAAATCAGTTCAACTCAACAATGAAAATTATCCCGAATCACAAAGTAAAAAAATAATCCCAACTGAAACAGAGAAATAAAATAAAAAAAAAATAAATAAAAATAAAATAAAAAAATAAAATAAAAAAATAAAATAAAATAAAATTACGCTTGCAAAAGTAATGATGAGTTAATAAGCAAAACAAAACATAACTATGCAAAAATTAGCAAATCACAAATTTCAAGCAAAACAAATTTCAAAGAAAAATAAATTTGGAATTCTTTCAGAATTGTTTGAAACGAAAATAGAAAGAAGAAATGAGATGTTGTCTTTTTGAAAATTCCTTAATTTTATTTAAATAAAAAGAAAAATTAAATGAAAGGAAGAAGACGAACTGTATTTAATAATCATTTTTCCAATTGACAAACAAGAAAAAGTTACCATAAATATTAACTTCATTCAGTATGGATATGGTCGGGTAATCAGAAATTGATCTCCCAGACAAAATCAACCCTTTTCTATTTAAAAAGGTAAGGTCAGTGCATATCAAGTGGAGGATTAAATATTAGGTTATGAGTCCGGATGATAGTTGGGCTCAAGAACAAGGACTTTTTAAAAGTGATTTTGAACGATAATTCAGTTTTTTTCTTTTTTGGCAAATAATATTTTAATATTTGAAATATTACAAATACTATTTTAATAAACAACATATAGAGAACGTTTAACAATGTAACGCGTTTAACTTTTATAATAAATGTGTGTCCGGATGAGGAGGGAACAGTTAAATCTCAAATTTTAAAATTACTGATAAAAATAGTGATTTTAAAAATTTAAAATTCGTATAGAGCTTAAAGTAACACAAAAACCTTGTGAATTTTGTTTTTTTTTTCCTGTAAAATTAGTTTAAAATATCTCCAAACTTTGTGAATTGCAGAAATCAATTTTATTTCCTGAAAATGTTAAGGAACGAAGTTTTGTGACGTAGGGTTTTAAAATTTTGCAGAGTTTATGATTTGAAGAATTCAACTCAATTGAATTTCCACGGACTTTGTCATGCCAAAATTAGAATTTCATCCGAAATCGGTCTTTTAGCCGGAATTGGAGTTAAAGTGAGGCTTTGAAATTATATGGCGCGAATTGAGGAATTCAATATTATTCGTTCAAAATTGTTGTTTTCTCCAAACTTCGATGGTAGCCAGTCAAGAAGGGCAAACTCAGAATTGAAAACCGTATTAAAAGCTATCTTCTCTTGGAAATATTGTTAATTTACAAATAATAAAGAATCTTTTGTTAATATTAATAACCCATTCAATTTTACCGAGTAGTTCAGATAATCCAATTACTCTAATTATAAGAGTTAATCCAATTAATCTAATTCTAAGAGCATATCCAATTAATCTAATTATAAGAGTTAATCCAATTAATCTAATCCTAAGAGCATATCCAATTAATTTAATTATAAGAGTTAATCCAATTAATCTAATCCTAAGAGCATATCCAATTAATCTAATTATAAGAGTTAATCCAATTAATCTAATCCTAAGAGCATATCCAATTAATCTAATTATAAGACTTAATCCAATTAATCTAATCCTAAGAGCATATTCAATTAATCTAATTATAAGAGTGAATCCAATTAATCTAATCCTAAGAGCATATTCAATTAATCTAATTATAAGAGTGAATCCAATTAATCTAATCCTAAGAGCATATCCAATTAATCTAATTATAAGACTTAATCCAATTAATCTAATCCTAAGAGCATATCCAATTAATCTAATTATAAGACTTAATCCAATTAATCTAATCCTAAGAGCATATCCAATTAATCTAATTATAAGACTTAATCCAATTAATCTCATCCTAAGAGCATATCCAATTAATCTAATTATAAGACTTAATCCAATTAATCTAATCCTAATAGTATATCCAATTAATCTAATTATAAGAGTTAATCCAATTAATCTAATCCTAAGAGCATATCCAATTAATCTAATTATAAGAGTTAATCCAATTAATCTAATCCTAAGAGCATATCCAATTAATCTAATTATAAGAGTTAATCCAATTAATCTAATCCTAAGAGCATATCCAATTAATCTAATCATAAGAGTTAATCCAATTAATCTAATCTTAAGAGCATATCCAATTAATCTAATTATAAGAATTAATCCAATTAATCTAATCCTAAGAGCATATCCAATTAATCTAATTATAAGACTTAATCCAATTAATCTAATCCTAAGAGCATATCCAATTAATCTAATTATAAGAGTTAATCCAATTAATCTAATCCTAAGAGCATATCCAATTAATCTAATTATAAGACTTAATCCAATTAATCTAATCCTAAGAGCATATCCAATTAATCTAATTATAAGAATTAATCCAATTAATCTAATCCTAAGAGCTACGATCATCTCCATGATGATACATGGAAATGGTAATGGGAAACATTCGGCATTCATTATCCAAACCGCCGGTGCTATTGTCGGTTGAGATTTGTAAAATCTTTTTAAGCAAAACAATTTTTTCAGGAAAATAGGTTTCTCGAGTGGATTAACAGGTATTGACGAGGTTTCCCTCCTAACCTTTTTCCTTTCATGCTGATAGAAATTAAAATAGAAACGGGCGTAAAAGGAGGATGCATTTTCTCCCGAGATCTATTCTCTTACATCACTTTACAGCGATGTAAGGAAATTTTCGTCGGTCGGCGTCATTTGAACAATATATAATACGCATAAGATACGGTGTTGATGACCGACTCGTAAAGAAAACTGTAGGACATTCTGGATGAGATGGTAGAAAAAAAAGATGAGAAAAAAGGACCAAATATTAAATGCAAGAAGCGAGAAAGTATGGTCATCAGCAAGAGAAAACATCGAGATGAGATCCAAACACGGTTTGAAAAAAACGTAAGAAGCATTCTAAAAGTTAAGCAATGCGTTGAGAAACGGAAAAATATTTTTAGTAACAAAGAAAAGAGTGCTAGATTGTTTTATGTTATCCAAACAGACAATTTTTCTAAGGAGGAAGAAAATGTCTAGGAAAAGCAGTAATGTGTTTTTACAGAAAGAAAATTCTATGAACAAAGTGAGTAACAAGGGAGACTTAAAGAAAATGACAACGAAAAGAGCACTTTTACTCAAAGTCATAAGCTAAAATTCCTTGGACATATAATGAAGAAGCAGGGCTTTGGAAAATTTTGGCATCTTGATGGCAAGAGGGATAGAGGAAAGCAGCGAACCACGTACCATTGTTTGAATGGATGTAGTGGGCCTCTTTAGCAGAGGGTGAAAAACTGCAAAGAGCTTCACGAGATAGAGAATTGTGGATAGCCGTGATCGGCTATGTCTTGAAGGTATGCGACACATAGAAGATAAGTGTGAAATGTCAATATTTTGACTCTGCCATTATTTTCTCATCGAGGTACATTTTTTGTCCATTTTAATTCTTGCCGAAGTTGAAAGTGATGTGGTTTCTGACCAAAAGAATACTCCTAATATTTTAAAGAAAATATATTTTCGTAATTAGCGGATTAACACATCACTTAATAAATCCCGGGCCTAACTAATAAAACAACAAAATGTAGGCAAAATTCACTGCGATATGGAAGAACTGACACCACATAGCAATCCAGTACTCTCTTCTTTGTGTCTAGCGAAATTGTCCTGTTTCTTAATACTCTTCTCAGCTCCTGGAATGCATCCTTGTGCTTTTGGATCTCAGGAATATAAATGTATAGAAACTGCTGTGAGTACAAAGTGAGGGGACAGTTTATACATTGATTGTATTATGGAACTGATCCCCCACTTTATATCCAGTATGCTTCTGTAGAACCACATTTCAGTTGCTTTGAGTTTTTTCTTCATCTTTGATGATATTGTCCAGCATTCACTGCCATATTGAAGAACTGACAGCGCGTAGCAATCCAGTACTCTCTTCCTTGTTTCTAGTGAAATTTTCCTGTGTCTTAATACTTTACTCAGCTTCTGGAATGCTTCCTTCGCCATGCCAATTCGCTTTCGGATCTCTGTGTCGTACTTTTAGTCTTCTGTTATAACACTTCCCAGGTATTTAAATTTTTGTACCGGCTTGATTCTAGTATCCCCAACCTGTATTTGGCATATTGGGCTGCCGTTTTTACTGATGACTATGCATTCGGTTTTCTTGCAGTGTTTTTTTAGTCCTTTCTTATCACTCTCTTCAGCTACCTTCTGTAGGAGGTCTTGTCGTTTCCTTTCTGTGTCTGCTATCAGTTAATTCAATTAACCTAGTTATTTCAATTAATCTAATTAGTACGGTATACAAATTCGTCCTTTCATCAACATAGTCTTCTTTTAGGGTGATACACTGATTCCAACGTTTCTCTAACAATTCGATGTCTTTTTTGTAGAACGATTTGTCTTTGGCCTTAAAATACGCCTCACTTTCGGATATCACTTTCTTATTGGAGCCAAATCTTTTCCCTTGGGGCATTCTTTTGAGGTCTGCAAATAGTCACTAGTCGCTTGGGGCCATATTTGGAGAATAGGGTGGATGCGGAAGCAATTCGAAATGCTATTCATGTAGTTTTGCCATCGTTGCGATCAAGAAAGGCCCCGAAACGGTGCACATTTGGAGCCTTTCTTGCTCTCTAGGAGACTAGCGTCATCCATTCTGATGATAGACATTAATGTTTCTTTATGGCAGTTAAAGGAGAACAGCTTCGTTTTGGAAGCATTAAATTTTACGAATTCTTTCCTAAACCAATCAGTCTCAGATTTACGCACTTTTGAAGTGCAACAGCCAGGTTTACTTTGTCAGCCTTGGCAGATTTCTTATAGAGATAGGAATAAATGGTGGTGTCATCTGCATAGATACCAACTTGGGAATTGATTACATCAGGAAGATCAGTGATGAAGAAGAGAAAAAGAGCAAAAACTAGGATAGAGCCTTGAGGAATGTCCGCGTTTGTATGAAAGAATCTAGAAGCTTGACCGTACAAAACAACCTTCATTTGACAATTTGATTAAATGAAACAATTGTCTAAAAAAACATAGCTCTGGAAATTACGCAAAAGGCCAGCATGCCAAATCATGTCAAATGTTTTCGAGATATTAAGAGCAACAATTCACATTTATTACGAGCAGTGAAAAAGAGGCGCTTATTGTGATCAGACGTGTAAAACCAGAAGAAGTGATTCCTTTGGCAGCCGACGAAGCAGAAGAGAACCAAGAAATGAATGAGTTTCAGTTGAAATTTTTTAGCTGGAAAGTATCTTGCTGGCTTTCATCCAGGAGGAGACTTCAGAGGCACAGTCTGAAGCAGGGAGACTAAAACTGTGTTCAAATCGACATCGCAAAAAGAAATCACAGAACGAGTCTTAGTCCACGTTGATAGCAGTAAGATATTTTGCTGGTAGAAGGTTCCTGGATGAAGTGGGGGTAGAAAGAGACACTACAGCATGATAAGAGTTGCCTAGAAAACAGATCTATATAACAAGGCAAGAATCTGGAATAAAAGTAAGGAAAGAGATCTTCAAGAGAAGCGAGTCCGTTGTAGTTACTGGGGAAACGCGTGGTGCAATACACCACTTGCATAAGAGACTGAGTGATTAAGAAGTTCAACTTTTGGACTCAAGCAAGATCAGTGACAGCCACTTGGCATTATGAGCAATTAAGTGATGGAACACTAGCAAATGGATGAAATAAAATAGACTTGTTTATATTGTTTCAAATATCATTTAGAATGCAGCAGCCAGAAGAGGAAGAGGGGCGTTAGAGAAAGAAGAGATAGTTTTGTGAGTTTAACAGAGGGAGACGGAGACACGTGTTGGTGTGGACAGGAGATTCAAGAGAAATCTCCTTAGCCTGAGGAAGGTTTTCACTGACATAATTACCCAGGCCATGTATAGAGATGTTTAGGAAGGACTCATGAGAGAAAGATATCCAGGAATCGAGAAATCAGAGGGAGGAATTGTAGCGTTGAAATTATTTTTGTACAGCGCTAAGACGTCTGGTGACCTTTCGCAGAGGAACGATTCAACGCAGCAAAAGTTGGTGCTGATACTATGGACGCTAGAGAAATGGATGCTGAGGAATTTAGGTGTTTTTGTTTAGCTGGTTTGGTTTTAAATATGTGATTATGTGATATCAGAATTTAGAGATATTTTGGTTACAATTTCAACAGTTACATCCTCATTCAGAAAAAAAGACGTTACGCTAAGTATGGAATGTATTAGGATTTAGGGTATTGAATGTTCTTAACATAATAATTCTAAAACTTGTGACATAACATTTATTTTTAGAAATAACAATAAAATAATCAATGGATACCACGAATTATTTTAAAATATAAACAAAGATATATATTAATAATTAAATATAAATACATAATAATATAACAAACATTACAGTATGATAAACAACGAAGCATATAACAGGAAGTGGATAATTAATAAAAAAAATAAAAAAGTCACTGTTGTCATGGTGGCATCACCCATTGAACGGATTGAACTCTTCCATCCACTACATACATTTGCACTCACAAGAAGTGTCAGAATAAAACAGAGAAGGACAGCGATAGGCAGAGATAGTGCAGAGACAGAGTGAGATAGCCAACACTGCTACCGTACGACTATTTCGAGTCCCGGTTCGGGGATTGAATTATAGTCTTACTACGTAACCCGTATTTATCGTTCTACGAACAGAGTTTCAAGTATTTGTATTTTGCTGTTTTTAAAATATATATATATATATATATATATATATATATATATATATATATCGTTATTTCCTACTTTGGTTGTTGTTTTATTTCTTGCTGGATTCTTAACCGGGTATACGACAACTTTCAAAATACGACATCTGCATATTAATCAGTTATTCGTTAAATTAAGCAAAAACACTGTTATCTACAAACACTGTTATCTACTGTTATCTAAAAACACTGTTATCTACTGTTATCTACAAACACTGTTATCTACTGTTATCTAAAAACACTGTTATCTACTGTTATCTACAAACACTGTTATCTACTGTTATCTAAAAACACTGTTATCTACTGTTATCTACAAACACTGTTATCTACTGTTATCTAAAAACACTGTTATCTACAACTAATATCGTAGTAAGGAATAATTTAAATAAAAATTCTCGTTCATTGAACGATTATTAAAAGAGTAACAGATAAATGATAAGAAAAAAATCATATTTAGGTTAAAATAATTTTAAAAATAACAAACTTTATATTTACTGTAAAAAACGTTAATTTTTCAGATCTTTAAAAATACACCATTTATGTTGTAATTCCGCGTTTATGGAATGACAAATTTACACAATCAACATTTGTGAGAGGATCAGAACCCCATGGTTCAATACAGGCTAGACACTGGCATCACTTTACGATTCATGAGTGGGCTGGAATTGTAGGCGACTCTGTACAGTGGGCTATAATAAGTTTTTAGCCACGAATGACTATAGCCATTTTGGCTTGTGTAATAACGTCTCTTCTTTTTTTCAGACACTACTGTGTTAGTATCAAATTACTCTCATCTATGAACGATTAGTCAGTCAAATGCCATACGTGATACACGCTTTGGGGCGATCATGTCTCGAAAGAGACATGACTGACTGGGCAGAAGATTATCCCGCAGTAGGTTGCCATTGCTTTGTGCAGTAGACATCGACATCACTTTACGATTCATGTGTGGGCTGGAATTGTAGGTGACTCTATACAGTGGCCTATAATATGTTTTTAGACGCCATTGATTACAGCAATTTTGGCTTATGTAATAACGCCTCTCTTTATTTTTTTTCAGACAATACCGTCTTATTATCAAGCTATTCTCATCTATGAACGATAGTTGACTTATATTTTGCGATGAAAGTTTGCAGAAATGAGGAAATTAGTGAATTTCAACAAGGATAAAAAATAGGATGACATCAGTGTAGCAAGTCAAATAGAGAAATTGCTAGGTTTTTCCACGTTAATCATCAAACGATTAATAATATTGCTAAGGAATTTAATGAAGAAGGCCATTATCGTGTGGAACAATGTTCAGCAAGACAAAGCATCGTGTTTGAGTGAACGAAAAGGGCGCTGTAGAGGGAAGTCATCAAAAACCATCGTTAGAACGTCAAAGATATCACCAACAGCATGAAAATGTCACCATACGCGGTAAGAAAGACTCTGAAAGAGCAAGGTTATCAAACAAGAATTGTAAGAAAGAATCCCTTGAACTCAGAGGCTAACAAGGACAGGCGTATGGACTTGGTGTAAAACATCGAGAACAAAGACTATGAATTTTAGCACTCTGTCATTTGGTCAGATGAAAGTAAATTCTGTCAATATTTGAATTCAAGATGGTTTTATGTTTTGAGAAATCAGAATAAGACTTGGAACAGGCAACCGTGAATCATGGAGGGATTGGATTAATGGTTCGGGGTGCTTTCTGATTTTGAGGGAAAACTGAGCTGATTTTTGTAGGTGAACGGTTGAATAGTCCAAAATACTGTCAAATATTAGAGAAAAAGAAAAGACTACTTCTACTTTTTGAAATCAATTCGATTGACAAGAATACTTACCATTTTCAAAAAGATACGGGGCCATGTCATACGACCAAAGTAGCAAAGACATGGAAGAAATAGCAAAGAATGAAAATCACTGCCATGGGTAGCCCACAGTCTTGGCATAGATCCAAAAGAACCCGTTTGGGAGCAACTTGACCGAAAATGTCAAAAGAGTGTAATCACATCAGTGCAAATCCTTAAAGAAACATTGCTAAAGGAGTGGCAAAATTTGAATCAGACGATTGGTGACAATTTGATCGAACAAAAGCAATGAAACTGGCAAATAGAAGACCTGCTGCAACCTATTTTCAAATAGTGTTTATTTATGTGTATTTGAGATTACGTAATTACGTAATTAAATTTTGAAATTGAATGTAGTTTACAGGATCCGCCAACAAGAACTTATTTTGAACACACTTCCGAACCTGCTAGATGGTGTACCATTCCAATACAGAGACGCATGTAGCTAAATTATGATGGGGCTTCTGCACACGATGAACTGTCTGATATCTACCAAGAAAGATGGATAGGTATGCAAAGGCCGGTTCAATGGCCTGTATGTTCACCCGACCCCAAGCTTTTGGATTGTACCTGTGGGTCAATCTGAAAAAAAAACTGGTTTAAATAACAGATATTAATAATACAAAGACGCTTCATCAACGTCTCATGGGGGCCCGCGTAACCATTCTACAGTGTGTGAGAGTATTTGAAAGGATCCAACAGTCAATGATCCGACGGGTGCATGTGTGTAGAAGCAAGCGGAGGACATTTTGAACATTTATTACGAGTTGCTGCGTTAAGATACAATGATGGTCTTTTTACCATTTGTTTATATGAATATTTTATATTGTTTTGATGCCAGGAACCCTCTCCCAATCTTTGTAAATGTACTTTTAATACACCGTATGTATATGTAGAGGGTTCGTCTATAGAATGTAATCACGTCTGGCACACCGATTTTGTAGATGTACCAATTATGTTGATTTTGTCCAGAAATTATATTGGAAACCTCCACAGTTATTTATATTTATGATTAGAAAATACACAAAACTCGAGAAATAATAAAAAAATCAATTGTAACCAAAATAGACATGTATTAACAATTATAGATTAATTAGAAAAAGGCATGAGTTTAACTGGGAACAAAGTGTAGAAAGATAAAGAGTTTTCTCCCATTGACTATAATTTCGAGAGAAAGTCAATTAGTGAATGAATATTCTTTGGAAAAGGTTGATTCTGATAAAGTCTTTTTCAGCAGGGAAAAGTCATTGATAGAATGTTCTTTAACATGTAGAGTTAGTATGTCGTTGTGACGTTATTTAGAAGAAAGTTCGAACGTGTATATTGGAGGTTGTCACATGTTCCCGCAACTGCCTTCTGACGCTGGGATCCCAATGAAGTTGTATGTGGGTACGTGTGTGTGTGTGCATATATATGTATGTGTCAGAGATGATTCCACATGACGCCGGCTGCTACCTGCAATCGGGTGCGGGTGTGTATGTGTGTGTTAGGAAAGATTATGATATATGTTTCAACGCCTGCTGGCCGCAATCAGGGGCCTAACTGAAAATTCAACACGTGGCTGCGCTGCTTAAATAGCCCACTTTGCGTACGCGGGAAAACTGGATTTTCACGTGCAAACGACATGATCGGCTAATGATTAACCAATCACTGTTTGACAAAGTGGTGTGATGCACGAATGTATGTAAGCATGTATGTACGAATGATTGTGTCACACACACACACACACACACACACACACACACTGTATATATATATATATATATATATATATATATATATATACGGTAATTCGTTTCAATATCCCAACTTCCGGAATGACACATCTTGATTTATATTGTCACTTTAAGTACAGACCCAATTGCTGAAACTGAGTTAATTGAACCATGAAAAAGTTGAATTATAGAACCAACAGTCGATTTCTTCGGACAAATGAAGTAGTTATGGGTGAGTGATTAGCCTAAATTCTCATTCAGTCAAATCAATCATCGTGATGATGTGATAAAATATTTGTCGATGTGGCATAACACAGGGAACAGTAGATTCATGCTTTCTCCGAACGAATAAGCATCACTCTAGTTGGCGAGTAGAAACCGTTACGTATTTTGAAAGGTCATATAAATGTAAGGCTGAAAAGTTGTCATCCTTTTTAAAATAAATTCTATGTTTGCTAATTTGGTAAAATTTAGGAGAATGGTCGTGTCGAGAACTTTTCAGTATTCGTTCGCTTTGTTTCCATTTAATTGTAAATGTTCAGCGATGTGACAGAATTTTCAAGTGAACTGAAATGCAAATGAAACTTTTCAGATTTTATTGGATAAAAGAACTTTAGCTCTCCATATGAATCCTGAAAATGGCACTCTACAAGAAGCACTGTGTTGCTAGGCTTCGACTAAATGTTTGATTTTCTTGTCTACTCCACTCATAAGTCGTGTTTTAAATTCTTCTTGGCTGCAGTTGCTTCTATCTTGTGTCCAGCGAGTCAACCATCAAAAGATTTCAGTGCGCGTCTTAACTGTTGTGGACGTGCTGGGAAAATGGCGCTCAGCCTCAAGTTGTAATCATCACGACTATTGTGCTACTGAGGCGAATATTTCACGATGACATTTTAATTGAAATTACTTGACCTGTTTGTTCATTCGTGCAAAAGATGAACCCGAGGAAATTTAATCGATAGCCTTCGTGGAAAGAGTGCGTGAGGCGGCGGCAAAGATTCGCACATTAGGTAACGTTGTCGAATATTAGCCAGGACACCGAGAATCGATTCTCCTGGCTTAGTTTCAATGTTTTTCTATTCTCTAAACGCCCTTTACTTGTCCAATAAACATCAGCTAATCGAGTTCTGATTGTAAGTATAAATGTCGTAGCCGTTCTTATTTTTCTTAAAATGTCCTCGTTACTCGCATAATTTGCTTTTTTTTCTTTTAATTGTATCAACCCGAGCAAGGCGGTAACACCACTGATGTGCAGGGCGGGGGGAACATAAGAGTAAAAAGATTAGATAGGAGGAGAGTAAAGAGAAAGACGAACCAGTTAGAAGGAGCAAGAGAAAGATGGGAATACAGGTGTGATGACAGTTGCAAAGGTGGAGAGAAAGGCAAAGATATACAGGGTAGTGTAGAAAGAACTAGAATCAAGTGGTTAAGAGATGAGTATTGACATTGCATTTAAATTCCTTTAGGTTGTAGCCGTCAGGAAAGCAAGAATATGGAAGCGAGTTCCACAGGTGAGAAATGCGAGAAAAGAAGCTGGAGGAGTAGAATTGTCGTCTGCATTTCGTTGATGTAACTGTGAATGGGTGGGACCCAGTTGCCAGTCGGACAACACATTTATCGATTCGAATTTATTCTTAATTTTTGAGGTGGTTGTTCAGCATCACAATCATATAAGAAATTACACACAGTAGTTCAGCGACTTCTTTTTCGTATTTTTTAATGTTTTGCTTGTTCTGAAAGACATATTTTATTATTCCTGTGAACATTTGAATTTCTGCGTCATTTATTTCTTTTCTTCCACTGTCTTTTATAGATGATTTTGCGTCTATCGCTTGTAAAGTTTCATAGTTTAAGTTCTTAAACTCACGCGGATTTGTGGATAAAAGTGGATACGAGCAGAATTAGGTGAATGGTAACGCGGTTCAGTCCTGGTTAACTACAGTATGACAATCCACATTTACGTACATAGTGAAAATGCAGAACCAATGGTAATGCCAACGTGGAAAAAGAGTGTTCTTTAGTCGAAAACGTTCTCTGATCAGTTGTGTTATAGTTTTTTTTGTATCTGGTGTAGTTTGTTTCGAAATAAATAAGAATTATAATTTATGAAGAGTCAAGTATACATCTTCAGTTCTGAGTATTTTTCAAAGTTATTTTGTACAGAATTTTCACTATCAGGTTTGAGTCATCACCTCAGAAACATTGAGATAAATAGCAGTCTAGGGTGACAATTAATAAGTATGGATCATTGACAGCTAGCATACACTGATTTTTATTGAAAAGTCTTACTTCGATGGAAAACACCCTCACAAATTGAAGATGGCCAAAATTATTGAAAGAAATTCGTGAAACAATAACTGTAAATACGTCAACAAATACGAAACCATTACAAATCCTAAACGATTAAAAATCCCGAATCATTACAAATTCTGAGCCAGTCAAACCATTTAAAATCCTAAACCATTACAATTCCTGAACTATTAAAAATCTTGAACCAGTAAATATCCTACACCATTAAATGCAATCTGTATACACAATCACAGTACTAAATAAATGCATTTAGGTATTCGAAATATATATATATATATATATATATATATATACACACACACACACACACACACACACACACACACACACACACACACATATATATATATATATATATATTCATTACACCAGGGTGTAGCAAACCCGACTGACACCAAATCGGTCGAGTTTCGATTTCGGCTAGAAGGAAGTGGATGTGTCTAGTCACACTGATGAGCTGTGTTAGAGTGAAACAGGCTTGTATGCGGATGACTTATATATATATATATATATATATATATATATATATACTAGCACTAAAGGCCGGCGTTGTTTGGGTGTAATGAAAGCTTTAATCCATAGTCCTGGAGCTCAGACTCTTTGGACGTTGGTACGAAAGACTAAAAAGCAATAGTTGTTTCCAGTTAAAGCGAAACCGTAGACTGAAATAAACATGAATGGATGCAAGTCAAATTTTGATTTCCTAGTATCGATATCAAATAAGTTTTTCGTCGTAAACTGAATTTTGAAGGCTAAATAAGTCCTCTGAGTAAATGGTATCATGACTGAGACTAAGAACTAGAATTATACCTACTTAGAGCCAAACCCGTATCAAAAACTAAAATAAGAGGGCTGAAAAAAAAAAAAAAGCAGACATACAGGCAAATATACAGACAGACACACAGACATGTGTCTTACATATATATATATATATATATATATTATTGATTTTCTGCACTATTGTAAAAAATGCAACCTTGAAACTTCTAAATATCGTTTCTTATGTCTTTGTCTATGAGTGTATCAAATTTGATTAAAATCGGACCACTCCTTCCACATTGTTTCGATTATCGATTTTCGATATTTATTGGGGGTACCTCGACACAAAACCTAGCTAAGACGCTTATAGTACAACTGTGTCAATTTTCAAGAAAACACACAGACAAAGTTCCATTCATAAGTAAGTTTATATATATATATATATATATATATATATATATATAGGGTGTGATGAATAAATAGTCATTTAGTTTACGCAAAAAATGAAAACAACACTGGTATCTCATTTCGACTTATATATTTGCCAAAATTGCGCAAAAATATCTTGAAATACGAAAAAGTAAATTCATTCAACAAGATTGCCATTGGCTTTCACGTCGGCCTCTTGAGGACGGTCTCCTTAAAAAGACCAAGAAGTTGGTGAATGCAGCCATAATTATTACCTTCCTCTTTGGCATTACAAGGAATTTTGTTGGTTTTTCTCTCACCTGCACCTCGCACCTAATACGGCCAAACTTTAATTCAAACTTGCTGTATAAAAGTAGAATTAAATTTAAATAATTTCCTGTGTTTTATATTGTTTTGTGCATTAGAGAAAAGAAATGAAAAAAACAAAAAAAGGAAAAGACTTAAAAAAAAAGGATCTTGCAAAGTTGTACGTTGAAATAGTGTCTTGGATTTATAATGTCATTTTTATGACAGGGTGTGTGGGGAGGTATGTGATACTATCTCCCGCTGATATATAATTTTTTTGTTTGGTTTAATACAACGGAGATAGAGAGAGAGAGAGAGAGAGAGAGAGAGAGAGAGAGAGAGAGAGAGATAAATTAATATTAGCGGTATTATTAGTTATGCTTCATTGTAATTTGCGATATGAGCTTATGTATAAAAATATTTTAATACTGTCGTGTACTTGTAAAATCCGGAGAATAGATTAATTAGCTGACAATTTGGAAAAGAGGGAAAGAAATATAGTTTTCTTTCCTTTTCATATACGAAACGGATTATTTTGGGCCAGGTGGAAATTTGACAAAATGGTTGCAGTCATAACAAAATGCCAGGATTTACTTGATGAAGTCAGGTAGGGTTGTTCTACAGTTGTTCCTGGGAATTGAAAACTCTAAAGATGATGTAATCGAAAGAAAGAAGACAGAAAGACATTACGTCATGTGAGCTGTTGATATTTCATTCGTCGAGGCATAGCTCCCGCAGATCGTGTGGGTGGAAAACAATCTCATTGGTCAAAAGCTTTGAGTCGGCTAGATCCCCAGAGAGGATTGGAGATGGTTATAAAAATCCGGACTAAGCGAGAAAAATCAGAGTTAGAGTGATTTTTGGAATTGCATTCGAAATGTAACAACTGTGGAAAAGGGTTCCCAATTGGGGGGCCATGACCCCACGGCTGGTCACCTACCATAGAACTTATGGCTAAAGAGTTAATGTCAAATGAAGCCTGTCGCCGATTAACATAAACAGTAAATGTTGAATAATGCACCTCCAATAGGAATCCCGAACGAACGTTATTGTTTTAAGAGTTATGTGGAGAATTGAAATTTCTGATTGCTCGTTTGCTCTACTTCGGTAAATTTCGTTAAACTCCGATAAGAATCCGAAAGGACTTTGTTATTTTAGAAGTTGAATAGAGAATTGACAGCTCTGATTATAGAGAATATGTGAAAAGACTTAAATGAAAGTTTAATGGATACGGGAAAATCTATTAGCGAAAATTTGAAGAGTTTCCTCTTCACCAGGTCTACTGCTGATATGCTAACGACAATCACCGAGTCTATATACCAGGCACTCGACAGGAATGGCGAAGCCCGAACCGTTCCGTTCGAGAGAGTTTGGCATGCTGGCCTTCTATGCAAACTGCGGAGCTATGGTATAACTGGACATTTGTTTGAACTAATCCAGTCACTCCTCTCTAACCGCACATTGAAAGTGGTATTAAACGGACATGCCTCCCAGAGCTACCATACGAACGCGGGTGTCCCTCAAGGCTCTATCCTAGGTCCTACGCTCTTTCTGATCTACATTAATGATCTCCCTGATACCATAAGATCCCAAGTAGGTATGCACGCGGATGACACCACAGTTTACTCTCGCCTGATCTGTGTAGGCGACAAAGCTAACCTTGCAGCCGAGCTTGAAAAGGACCTCAAATTCGTAGTGGACTGGGTAAGAAATGGCTCGTAAATTTTAATGCTTCTAAAACGAAGCTACTATCAATTAACCATCATAGACAATCGCACCTACCTCCCATTAGCATGGACCAGGCTTGCCTCCCAGAGAGTAAAACACTACGCCTCTTTGGTCTCACACTTTCAGCGGACCTCAAGTGGAATGACTATATCGAATCCATTGCTAAATCCGCTGCTATGAAAGTCGTTTCTCTGTGCAGGGCCCGGAAGTTTTTTCCGTCTAAATCTATCCTGCACATATATAAATCTACCATCCGCTCGTGCATTGAATACTGCTGTCATATCTGGTTGGGTGCCCCTGCTATTCTCCTCGGGCTTCTCGACAAGGTACAGCGGAGGGTCTGTAATGTGATCGATACCGACTTGGCAGACCACCTGCAGTCTCTCTCTCACCGGCGCGACGTGGCTTCCCTGTGTCTCTTCTATAAATACTTTTACCGCTTCTGCTCCGATGAACTTAGATCACTGGTGCCCCCTAGGTATGAATTTGCACGAGATACTAGATTAGCAACTAGATCCCACCCTTTTACAGTGAAACCGATAAAATGCAACCGCAATTTCTACTCCAACAATTTCTTTTCTCGCACTTCCCAACTGTGGGATTCCCTTTCACATGATTGCTTCCCCGACGGCTACAATCTCCAGGAGTTTAAATGTAAGGTCAATAGACACCTCCTAACATACTAACTCGCTCCCATTCTTTCAAACACTCTTCCCATCTACCCAAACCTCATCCTCAGTATACTTACCCATCTATCACCTTCCTTCTGACATTTCCTATATCTAACCACTCCTTCTCTTTACCTTCCCCTATGTAGCCCCATGCACAATAGTGGCAGTGGAATGCTTGCTTCGGGTGAAATGATAAAAAAAGAAAAAAAGAAAATAAAAAGCTCTGATTACTTTAACGAAACTTAGAAAAGACATTTTTATTTGAGAATGGAAGGCTTTGCTATTTTGAAAACTCTCTCTCTCTCTCTCTCTCTCTCTCTCTCTCTCTGTGTCCGTTGTAAACTGACTTTCCGACAACTGTATTATCTGCTTCTGTAACTAATAATTTTTTTTTATAAAGACCTTATTCGTAACTTTCCGGGCGTCATCGACCTTATTCATTTATTTAATTTTTTTGTGCCGTGTTTATTTTTAACCACATGTGTGCACAAATGTCCAGTCTGGATCTAGTACGGCTACTGGAAATGCACAATGCGACTTTCTGAGAGCAAATCACAACATAGACAGTGGTCCGTTGTTGCAATAGACGTCTTGAGGACCAGCTTCTGTGACGAGATCATCACGACCAGCAACAGTGGCCCGAAGCGTCGACATAACTGGTACCATTTCGACATTATCGCAGCGGAACCCATTCCCGAACCAGCGAGTAACCGAACCAACCAGCCAGCCAGCCAGCCGGGTGGCTGTGTCACAATTAGCCAGTCCAGGCGAAAGTGTCACACAGTGAACATCATAAAATGAAAAATTCCCTGGAAGAAAGGAGGAAATTAGAAGGAGAGTGTTTTAAAATGACGTCAGTGATTACGCCTATTTCAGGGTCAGACACAGGCACGGCGGGGCTTGACAGGCAAATATATTCACAGGCATAACAGGACTGCCGTGAAGCAATAGGAGTATAAACCAGGAGACGTGAGGAAAACTGATGAGACAAAAGACGTTAATAGGAGAATAGACCTGAAAGAAAGAAAGAAAGAAAGAAAGAAAGAAAGAAAGAAAGAAAGAGTGAGAGAGAAGGAGAGAAAATATGGAGAGAGAGAGAGAGAGAGAGAGAGTGAGAGAGAGAGAGAGAGAGAGCAGAAACATAAAGAAAATAAAATTAAATCGGAAGAAGCTAATACAAGAAGATCTATTATGAGAGAACATGAAAGTGTCTCCGCAAGTAGCGACTCCGGAACCGCAAGCAAGCAACTCCGAAAAGAATTGCAAATGAAACCAAAGAAGAAGAGAAAAAGTCATAATGTGAATGGAAGATTGTCTTCGACAAGAAACAAAAGAGCAACACAACAGAAGGAGAAATGCAAATATTGGTGCTATGGGAAATGCAAGAAATGCTTCCAAATGAGTTCAGAGAGTAAATAATCTTTTCTTTCCTGGAACCATTTATCAACAACTTTGCAGTGAATAAAAAAAAATATGTCATACAAGTAAAACATATTCTTTAATAGTGGTGACCAGGTTTCATCCGTATTTAAGTCATCACTTCTCTGTCCCTTTACGTGACCTGAGGCGAAAAGTCAAGTTCCTGAAGTGGAAAAGTCTCTCAAGGATTCTCTTTTCCCACTGCACTCGAAAAGTGATGATCAGTGCCATTCGTTCATATGTCACAAATTAAGTGCAAAGTGAATTCGACATTATCTGCAGGTATTCGTTAGACCACATATTAATTGTGATCTTGTGTATATTTGCCAATCATGGGTGGGTGTTTGTAGCCAAACAACTCCTTCCCTGAAATCGAAAATGCTGTGCGCAATAATCGTCATAATCAAAACTGAGTTTGAACCATTTAAATTGAGATTACAATCACAAGAATTTAGAACTCTATCGGAGAACCGGCCAGCTGAGAATCCTATGAAACCATCGCTCAGCTCCGTGTTCGCTGGCTCGGTCATAACTTGCGATGGCCTGATGACTACACTACATAAATTCTCGACCAGTTCGTCCTGCAATCTGCAGACTGGAGACGTTGTCACAGCAGTCAACGCAGAATCTGGAAGGACGTCGTCCGCCAGTCCCTCCAGCATATTAATCTGACGCTGAAGGATGTTCCGGCGCTCTTCCTAAGACCGCGAGCGATGGAGAGGCAAGGTAGTTCACGTGGGTTAAGCGTCTTCATGACGTGAGACTTAATAGATGAGATCACGCTGTTATAGGTTAAAAGATAAAGAGAAGAGGTGTATTATATGATATTTACCACTTAAAGTGCTCGATGAATTCTGTTTCCTCGGCTACACTTCAGTTTGTTGAAACATTTTATAACCGAAGCAAGGCGAGATTGCCACTAGTGCGCATCAGGGTACAGTAAGGGAGAAAGAAACTGGATACAGGTAATATTCATCATCATCTCATCCGTTACACCCGATGGTGTGTAGGGCAGCAATTTTTTGTTACTGTTTCCGTAACAAACTATTGGGCAGTTAGCCTTGTTAGCCCTGAGCCCAACCCCCAAACTTGGAAGACCGGTGAACCATTCCTGGTATTCCGAAATGGTCACCCATCTAAGTAATGACCAGGTTCGATATTACTTAACTTCGGTGATCGGACTATAACCGGTGTATTCAACACGATATAGCCGTAGACACAGGTGGTATTCAAGTAAGGCTAAAAGATGAGCGGGATTCACGAAGATAGAAGACAGCAGTTGACACTGCATTTAAATTTTTGAAGATTATAGCTATTAAGTAAGCAAGTAATTGGAATGAAGTTCCATAGTTGGAAAGGGCAAGAAAAGAAACTGTTAGAGTAGCAGTGACTGTAACTATTTCAAAGGTAAATGGGTGGGACCTCGCTGCCAGCTCAGTGGCACAATTAAATTCACTAAAAGATCGTCAGAGCAGTTGTCATGAAAATATTTGTAGAAAAGACAGAGGGAAGCCACATCACAACTGTAAGAAAGTGATTAGAACCGAGATGCCATGTCAGGACCGATTAGATTGCAGTGATTTATTTTGTTTTACTGAAACTAGAAATAGAAAAACTATTACGCTCGCAGTTCAAAACTTTTCGAAGAATATTTAAAAATGTTAACATTAAATTTTAAAGGAAAAAGTTACATTAATGCCACACAAATTACAGACAGTTGATTTCTAGCATTAAATATTTTTCCGAAAAAAAAAGCTTTATTTTTTTTTTCAATTTTATTTTCTGAAGTATGAAATATTAAATTAAAAAAAATGACTTAGATAATTAAATTAACCATTGGCACTTTTTTTTTTACATATTTTGTTTTTGTTTGAAAAACACTTTTTTTAAAAAATATTTCTTTTGTTTCAAAATTACGGGGAAAAATATTCACATTTTTTGTTGACGAAATGAATTTTTAAAACGTCGGAATAAAAATTAAATATAAAGGCTCATTTTTTTAAATAAAAACATATTTTAGTTGCGTTTGACACATGTGATTTGATTTTTGTGACGTCATTTAGACACCATTTTAGATCTTAGATATTTTACGGATCAAATGTAAACAATCGGCTTCAATGGCCAAAAAGTGCGAAAGGGAAAATTGCTGAACGTAAACTCAAAAATGTATGTGTCGACCTGGCTTTCCTGTAGATATGTATCCCTAGAAAGTTTGAATGGCGTAGCTTAAAAAATGTAGGCGTGCACAGAGAACAGTCACACACAGACTCACAGATTGCGTTTTATATATAGAGATGATACTTAATTGACTCATCTTCCTAGTATATATGAAAGGAAAAATTTATATTTCGCTTCCTTTTATCATAAGGTCTTGGGCACCTCAAACAGTAATCTATAGAAACTTTGTGGAAATTATAGAGTGTCCAGACAAGTTGCAGAATGAGAACCCAATCATCTGATGAAATAGAGAAACCCATTACGACTTCATTAAATAAATTTTCTTTTGCTCTCATTGGGATTATTCAAGTCTAGCACAAGAGTAAGTTGCCACGAATCGATTTGCCAGAAAATTTCAATATTCATCGCCTTCTTATTTCCCCAGCTGGACTTACGGCCATATCACGATGAATACACCGGTTCTCGCTCGATCACCGAAGTTAAGCAATGTTGAGTCTGTTCACTACTTAGATGGGTGACCGCTTGGGAATACCAGGTGCTGTAAGCTGTTAGTGACAGATGTGCGTTGTGGTGCAGTGGAGCCGAGTTCGAATTCCAATTGAATACCCTGCATTCACTTAAGCCCTGGTACCCTTGGGAAAAGTATTAATCCGTCCCTTCCCTCCAGTTATGGGTTAAATAACAAGAATAGGACTTGGGGAACCCTGCCCTTAAAAAACAAAAATAAAAACCAATGAATCTTGATATTCGAAAAGAAAAAAGTATTACTAGACACAAGACTTAGATAAAAAAACAATAATAAATTCTTTAAAGAAAAGGGTATTAGCAGCAATAAATAAAAAATTTAGTTGGCAATAAATGACCCGCCGAGGTTGATTTGCCATAAAAGCAACCAACAAATATTTCTCCAGCTGATTTTGCTAACACTTGTAATTCTACTTATTCTTTTTTAATTTTTTAGTTATTTATCACATTTAATCACGCCCCATCATTACCTGATAAATAATAGATTTTTTTTATTTTGATCGTGAGGAATGACGGGAAAGACATACCAGAGACGCTGTTTACATTGAGAAAAAGAAATAAAAAAAGAACGAGGTGCAGAGGAAATAGAAGTGATGACAGCGCTGTTAGGTCTGCTTTTTGTGAAATGAAAAAAGCCAAATCTTTTTTATTTTTACCGTCTTATTTCTTTGAATAATTACCTGAATTCATACCTATGCGTGCTATTACAATATTTTCTTAAAATTGTCAAGCTCAACTATTTAATAACACAATAGGGAAATTTTCAATGATATTTTACGGTCGTAGTCCTCGCAAGAAGTTTATTCAATCATTAACTTAAGAATCATGATTCTTGAAAAATAAAAATAAGAATACCATTAAATTACCGACGTGTATTTCTAATTTAATGTTTTCTTCTTTTCACAATAATGTTAACTCTTCATAAGGCTCAAGAGCCACTGATGTTACAGAGTAAGAGGTAAGGGGCACATATTATGAGGATATGTGGAGAAGATAATGTCGTGTTCATAAATAAATAAAATTAAATTACAGTGATAAAAATAATTATAATGAAATAATTATAACAATTATAATTATGATAAGTTCACTCTTTCTAAACCAATAAGAATCGACCCTACTTTCCTCTTCTACACACACAGACTTTTGGCATTCTCCTCATCGAACAAGCAGTTCACACGGACAGATCGCTAACACATGTGTCAACAAAAATTTAATTTCCTTTTCTTTTTCAGGCCATTTAACTTTTAGCACACAGTAAATATTCGAGGTAAGTAAATCCCAGACATTTTTTGTATTTTCCAACTAAAGAAAAAAGGAGGCGATAATGCTCTTATACGTTTAACATCTGTAAACGTTCTCAATTTTAGATGTTTTAATTTGTACCCTCTTACTTCTTTAAATACAGACTCACATTTAAATTTACGATTGTTATTGCAATATTTTGTTAAAGTTGTTAAACTCAAATATTTAATAATGTAATAGAGGAAACTCCTCTGGTATTTTATGGATGTTGAACTCACAAGGAGCTTATTCAATCTTTAAGCATTAAGATTCATCAGAAAATTTAAATAGAAACACCGTGAAATTTTCACAGGCACTGTTAGTGGTGTTTACTTTTATTATAGTTCATGTTATTTTCTGGTGGTTTTTGGTTATGTCTGCACACGGAGAATGAGGTCATATCCTAATTAACACGATTGAACCATTTGTTGGCAAATTGCGATTTTTTTATAATAAGCCAAGATAATTAAGACAGGAATTTTAGGCCTAAATTATGTCCCAGACTTGACAATCCAAATACAGTGTTCCTCTCAAAAATTGACATCATTTCAAATGTGAATATCTGAGTAGCTACATATCCCAGGCAAACAAAATTAAATGGGCTTCATGTTGAAAAATAAAAAAAAAATATTTATCAAAATTCCCAGGTATTCAAAGTGATGTAGATTTTATAACCTATTTTACAAAGCTTCATCAATGTTCAATACGTGAACCATATGTGCCGTGGTCTACCTCCTGCTAAACACCCTGTAACATGTTTTGAGTAACATTTTCCAGCGTCTCAGCGTTTCTCAGCTTAAGTTGCTCTAGGCTTGTAGAAAGAGGGATATATAGACCTATACTTTCACATAGCCTTATAAAAAAAATCACAAGGTGTCAAGTCAGGAGAATGTGGTGGCCATTTCAAGAGTACGCTGTCATTATCACTGGCATATCCGATCCATCTGCTTGATATTTTTTAGTTCAGAGTAAAATATCTTTTTGTAGAGGAGTTGATTTGTGCTCGGTTAATTAAATTGTGTATACGTGCCAGTCTGTGGTAGTTAAAGCATTCATTGTTATAGTTGAGAGTGCAAGAGGTTTTGCTGGTTGGTTTTTCATATGGGGAGGTAATAAATGTGTTATTGTTTGTGCCTTTTAAATGTCATGGAAAGGGATTTTGATATCTTTGTTAAGTTCGTATGTGAACCGGAGGACAGAGTTTTTTTGAGTTCTGTTATTTCTTCTATGTTTTAACTAATATAAGAATATCATCTACATAACGTAGGTAGATGGGTAGTTTTTTTAGTGGGGCTAAATATATTAATTTCTAGGTTGACCATATAGAAGTTGCTGAAGGTTGGACCCAGAACTGAGCCCATTGAAACACCGTCGCGTTGAACGTATATATTATTTCTGTGATCATAGAAAGGAACTTCGGTGGTACCACTTAGATGTAGATGTTTTTAAAGTATGTTAGGTTTAATTTTCAGTGGGGGCATAGAATAATTATTATGTATATATTTTATAATAATGACAATGGTTTCTCTAACAGAAACGTTAGTGAACAGATTTTCAACATCAGATGATGCTATGATTTCATTATTAGGTTTTTCTGATCAAGAGATGATTTAATGCTGTATTTGTTAGGTAAGTATTGTGTAATTAATTGGATAAGCGTTTTAGTTAGTTGGTATATAGGAGTGGATATTTGTGATAGAGCGAAGTGGAAAGTTAGGCTATTGTCTTTTGATAGAACCATAAATGTATCCTGGTTTATAGACCCTGATTATTTTGGTAAATTCTTGATTGTCCGCATTGTTAGCTGTGATCAATTTATTAATTATTCTTTTTAGCTGTGTGGCAGTGTTATTGGTAACTTTTAAAAAATTTTAAAAATTTGGTGTGATTATCAAGTAACCGTTATATTTTTGAGTTGTAGGCAGACTTGTTTAAAACAACAAAGATGTTAACTTTATCAGTTTTTTAATTGCTATTTCTGGGTGGGTACGTAATTCTTTCGCCGCAATCTTCAGTTTAGAAGAATATATCGTTTTATAGATTCTGCCTTAAGTAGATGACGGACTTCTGGTTTTGTAGCAGTTAGTTGCTGTTTTTGAAGTTTAATCATATTTTGGAATAGTGTCTCAGTCTCAACATTTTTATATGTTTTTGCATATATGGCAGTTAGGTTCAAGGTTAAATAGTTCTTTTTGGTTGTCAGTTAATTCATAATCAGAAATGTGCATAAATCTTTCAAAGTTATAATGATCGATAACATAACTATCCTGCACCAAGAAAACAACAAAAGCAAACTATAGATCCTCAAGGCAATATTCATTAAAAAGCTTAAGCCATCAATTAATAGAATCAGCTAAGAATACTGTAATAATGTTCTGAAATGTTTATAAAAAAACAGTTTTTTCATGCTTTAACACGTGCATGATCATGATATTCAGTCAGTCAGTTAAGTGCCATACGTGATACACGCTTGGGCGATCATGTCTCGAAAGAGACATGACTGACTGGGCAGAAGATTATCCCGCAGTAGGTTGCCATTGCTTTCTGTGGTAGACTGGTTGCCGACCAAAACTATAGAACCCAATCTGTCCTGCTATTTAACCCATAACTGGAAGGAATAGACGGATTAATACCTTTCCTAAGGGTATTTGCGCGTAATACAATGGATTCAATTGGAATTCGAACTCGGCTTCTCGTTCCGAGTCAATATCCACTGTACCACAACGCACATCCGATCATGATATTGCAACATAAAAAAATTCCATTTTGGATAATTTTCACATTCTAATGAACGCTAGCAATTTGTCAACTGTTACATTTGAAGCAAGAAATAATTTACAGTAATTTTTAGCAGCAGTGTTTTGCGGTCATTTTTTGTTACCACAACTCACATCCCTGAAGATGATCTCGGAATGAGATTGAAAGTACTTGGGAATATCGAGAAATGAATTAAAAAAATCATCTGTCAAAGTTACAACTCATTTCTTACATTTTTCAATTATAATACGCGAAATATTATCGTGAGTATGAACAGATTTTAATAAAAATAAGCAGACTCAATGTTTGCAATTTATTTAATCTGATAGATATATAATAGTGGACATTGAAATCAACACCCAGTAATGACAGCTTGTTTCATGCTATACGCAATGGTCAGGTCATGTGTGTTGTGTTTTTGACCGACTTTTATATATACAAGTCAGCGATACATTGTGAGTTGTTTATTGTATTAGTCTAACGACTATTTTGATGAGCGTGGTTTATTAATTTGTTTATTATTTAATTTATTTAGTTATGTATTTGTTTCGATTAATTTATTTTACTTGATTTTTTATTTATTTTATTTATCTATTTTCAGTTTTTTTTGTTTGTTTTCGGTTTTCGTTTTTTAAGTAGCGTAGTAAAATATTGTTTTCGTGTCTGCATTTTGAGATGAGTTCCATTGAGATATGAACGCAAAGTTTAAGATTCAGCAATAGATAAAATTATAAATGTTATCTAAAAAATAGAAAAAGATATAGATGGAGGTGAAGAAAAGAATGAAAATGCCAAAATAAAACTGATTAAACCAGGGTAAACTAAAAATTTTAATAAACTAATTTAAACTTAAAATGAATTAAACGACAAGAGATTTAGTTTAAAATGAAGAAAAAACAAAAATAAAAATTAAATAAAAAAGATGTGCCCTAAACATTGCCTATGTACGAGAAAATGTTTTATAATAGATGCAAATCAGATTTAAAAAATAGTGTTGAAACAAAGCAGAAATGTAGAAAAATAAACGTTACCCTCATAAAATAAATAAATAAATAAATTTTTTTTTTTTAATCATTTCACCCCGAGCAAGGCAGAAACGCCACTGATGTGCAGGGGGTTACATAAATGTAGAAAGATTAATTAGAAAAGAGTGAGGAGTACAAGCTAGTTAGAAAGGAACAATAGAAAGCTGAGAAAGCAGGTGCAATGACAGATACATGGGCGGAGAGAACGTGAATATTATACAGGGGAGGGGAGAGAGCTAGAGTCCAGTGGTTAGTAGGTGAGTATTAACTTTGCTTTTAAATTTCTGGAGGTCGTAGCCGTCAGGAAAGCAAGAATACGGGAGTGAGTTCCACAGGCGGGAAGTGCGAGAGAGGAAGCTGCAGGAGTGGAATTGTCGTCTGCGTTTGGCTAACCTGACTGTGAATGGGTGGGACCCAGTTGTCAGTCTGGTTGCACGGGTAAACACCTGTTGAGGAGGCATCAGTGACTTAAGCTCATCCGAGCAGAAGCCATGAAAGTATTTATAGAAGAGACAGAGGGAGGCCACATTTCGACGATGGGAAAGTGGCTGCAGACGAGTCGCCAGATCAGTACCTATCACATTACAGACTCTCCTTTGGAGCTTGTCAAGAACACTGAGGAGAACGGCAGGGGCACCTGACCATAAATGGCAGCAGTACTCCATGCACGGACGGATGGTTGACTTATAAACCAAATAACGATCGAAGACCAAGAAGGAAATAATAAAATATTAAAAGGTTAAATAAAAATGTTTCCGGTTAAACGTTTTTTAAGCTGATTAATTAAACTAAAAAGAGTAAGTTAAATTAAACAAAAAACGACAACAAATTTTTAAAAACTCGAAGGTAATATACAACGACAGAAAATAGAAATAAAAAGTCAATATGGCGAATGGAAAACAGGAAAAAATACTGAGAAGAAAAATCGAAAATTGAATTGAAACAAAACAAACAAATAAACGAACAAAAGGAAAAGAAATTACATCAACATAACAAGTCCGGCGTTCAAAACAGTCCTTTAAAAAATAAATTCAAATATTTTTCTGCGGTAAAGAGAATCCAAATCAACGAACTTTTCAACAAATTGTCTGTATAAGTTCAAAAAACACCATTACAAGGAACTCACATATTGTCTTCTTTATTTTTTCAGCTTAAGATGCTAGAGTGCATGTACATAAGGTCCCGGGGGCCTACTCTCTTTAAGCAGAGAGAATTACTTTTTGTTTTTATATATACTGCGCATATCATAAATCCCATTTCAACTTTTAGCCTAAAATCCCAAAGTTAAGACTTGATAAGGTTTGGGCGAAATCGGTTGTTTCTCTTCTTAGATCTTAATAAAATGCCATCGAATCTCTATATATTTCTTCCTGTTATTCAATTTTTTCCGGTTAAGAATTTATTTACATATCTATTTAATTATTACAAAAAGTTTAAATATCAAGTTAATTATTTAATATCTATTTAATTTTTGTTCTAAAACAAATTATTGGATATATGCAAGTTAATAAACATAAAGTTTTTTTTATCCATATACTAAGGTGAACATTTCGAAATGTTTACATATGACATTTATTTCATTACATTTGATTAATAAGAATATAAATCTATTTAGGTGCATTTAATTTAGATCAAAAATATAAAATGTTTTCTTCCTTTTTTTCTTCATCTGTTTTTTTCTTTTTTCTTTCTTATTTATGAAAATGTTGGGATATAGAGAAAATTATATGAAAATGTTGGGATATAGAGAAAATTATATGAAAATGTTGGGATATAGAGAAAATTATATGAAAATGTTGGGATATAGAGAAAATTATATGAAAATGTTGGGATATAAAGAAAGCAGAAAGAAAAATTATAACAATAATGGATACATCAGCGGAAATAAGGTCTAGACACGGGTTTTAAAAATTAGGTTGGCCTTTGGCTATTAAGATTGAAAAAGAAATCATGTATTTCCCCAAAATATAAACTGTTTTCAAATTTAAAGTGAATCTATATTCTGAGCAGTTAAATTGAACGCACACATAAATTTGTATGTTTTCCCATATCTATAATTAACAAACGTATTGTTTCTTATATTTAAACTAGCAGTATAGCCCGGCGTTGCTTGGGTGTAATAAAAGATTTAAATTTACTCCATGGTCCTGGATCTCAGGCTCTTTAGACGTTGGCACGAAAGACTAAAAAGCAATAGTTGTTTCCAGTCAAAGCGAAACCGTAGACTGAAAAATGAATGGATGTAAGTCAAATTTTGATGTCCGGTATCGATGTCAAATAAGTTTTTCATCGCAAACTGAATTTTGAAGGCTAAATAAGTCCTCTGAGTAAATAGTATCATGATTGAGACTAAGAACTACAATTATATCTACTTAAAGCAAAACTCAAAGCAAAAACCAAAAATAAAATGACTGAAAACCTTATTTTGATCAGATCCAATAGGATATTGGAGTATCGATTTCCAATATCGGAGTCAAATAAATCATCCAAGGATAAACTAACCTATGTAAGTCCATGAAAACTTATCGTACCCATCGGGAGTAAAATTGGAGAAAATTGTTGATCAGAATCGATAGAATACCAGGGGTATCGATTTCCAATATCGGAGAAAATGAGTCGTCTGAGAAGATCTACTAATGTTTCGGATTAAAATGTATAATTTTAGCAAGTTAGAGCAAATTCTGCAGCAAGAACCACGATAAAAGAGCTGAAATCCTGATCTTGATCAGACCTGATCGGATATCGGGGTATCGATTTCCAAGGAGGGAATCGAAAAAAATAAGTAGCCAGAGGCCTTTGTGTGAAGTTTAGTGAGAATCGGATAAAAATTGTGGATTTGTATAAAGGACATACAGACAGACATATAGACAGACAGACACACAAACATCTTGCCTTTTATATATATAGATGAAAATCTTTTCACAAGTATGATCTAATATTGCCTGATGACGGGGAAGAAATCTCGAAACAGAAATGTCCGTGTCACAATGTATTTTTAATTAAGAAATAAATTCAATTATATGATTATACAACACACACACACACACACACACACACACACACACACACACACACACACACATATATATATATATATATATAGGAAAACTCAACACGTCATTTCGATGTATATATATATTTTACATGTGTCACAAGGTCGAGAATATTGGCCACCATGAATTATTACGCAGTCATAATTGATCAAGCAAGAAAAGTTTGCCAACTATTATACCAAACCGAACTGACAGCAGTATACAGCAATATTATAATTTGAATAATTGATTAAATATATTTGCATAAAATATATTTACTTAAAATGTCCAAATTTACACTGTAAAGATATAAGAAAACAAAAGATACGAAAATACTTTGATTTCAGAAATTTATTACATTTTATCGTGAGACGATTAGATAGTTTAACATTCGATCGTCTGATTCGTATGGACAGAGAGCAAAGACGGATTAATGGTATGATCGGATTAGACGACATAAATAGTTACGTGTGTCATGATGCTAGATCCGACTTAAACATCTCCAAGATATTGTACAACGACAACGTATTTAAATACAAGATATCGAGATTCTAAATGGGAATTTCATCCTGTTCGATACTTCTTCTTCTTCTATTTTTATGTACCATGTCCTTTCAAGACGTAGGCGATCATGGCTTTCCACGTCTTCCTATACCTGATGGTTCTTAGCACGCCTTCTCCTGTTACACCATGCAACCCTCGTTCCATCATCCACCTTCAAATATATTATCCGTTGCTTTCCCCTGTCTGATTTTTCCCTCTATATGGCCTGTTAGTATCAGGTTCTCCAAGCCCTCCTTCTTCATTGCATGTCCCAGGAACTTCAGCTGTCTCTTCCTGATGCTTAGTATTAATTTTCTTTTCGTTTCCATCATTTACCAAACCTCATCATTGCTCACATGCTCGATTCATGATATTCGCAGCTTCCTTCTGTACAAACACATTTCAGTTGCTTCAAGTTTTTCCTTCATGTGTGATGATATTGTCCAGCATTCACTGCCATATTGAAGAAGTGACAACACATAGCAATTCAGTACTCTCTTCTTTGTTTCTAGCGAAACTGACCTGTTTCTTAATACTTTACTCAACTTCTGGAATGCTTCCTTCGCCATGCCATTTCGCCTTCGGATCTCTGTGTCGCACTTTCCGTCTTCTGTTAGAACACTTCCCAGGTATGTTCGGTGCAAGTTAAATGAAAAGAAGGTCAGACTAGAGAACGACATCTAGAGAACAGATTTGATGTCAGACCAGAAAAAGTTTAAATGCGAATGAATAGCATTGGACGAGGAGAATTGTACATGCTGAATGGACTAATTAGAAAAACAAATCGTTCTCGAGAATGAAAGCATTTGATCCAATGATCCAATCAATAGAAATATGATTTTAAAGACAAATGCTGAGATTACCCTGAACCAAATATGTGGAAGCAATAAAAGACACGTATTCTTAATATGAGAAAGAGAGAGTTGCATTTTCTCGGGAATATAATGCGGAAAGAGGTTTGGAAAACTTTGATACTGACATGACTGGTTTAAAAGAGGAAAATAATGCATAAATCTACCTAGCGAGCTTGAGTAAATGGATGGGAAAATAAAGTTTAGGAGAGATAACAAAAGCAGAATATATTAAGAGCTACAAATGGCAAGACATTGTGAAAATTCATGATCAACAACATCCTGAAACGAGACGACAGTATGAAAAATAACAATAATAATAATAATAATAATAATAATAATAATAATAATAAGACGAAGAAGAAACCAATGGTGTAAATTACAATTAATGATCGGCAGTTAGAATCAAACTCTAAAAATTCGTCATCTGATGAGATGTTGCTGCCCTTATCTCACCGATCTGTGCGCCGTTTCAAGAAAGAAGTTTTTTTAAAAAATACTTGTTGCCAAATTATGACATTTTTTGATGTCATATAATCGAAATAAATTGTCGAAAAACACGGGAACAATACGAGGCTTCTTTTTTTAAAAACATCCATAATGAAATCGAAAGTGATGTGCAACAGAAATACATGAAGACCTATTTATCGACCGATTTCTTTTGCCGATATCCATTCTGCCCATCAATAACAATCGATGATTACACGAAAGGCGCAAAGACTGAGTGGCCACTTGTGGAAACTGCCTTCACGAGTTGAAACATTAACGATGCAGTGGTGATGCCTTGGAAGGTACTGAGGTGATGGAAGAAATGGTAAGTTCCAGATGTTCTTAAGATAACACTTCAGACATACATTGACTTTTTGAAGAGACATGTGCTGCCATAAATATCTTTTAAAATGGTCACAATAGAAACTGAAAAAAATAGAAAATTCTTATTATTTATTAACTGATTAAAAGAAAAATACGAATACTTGAAAAATCAAACAAAAGACATTAGTGTAAATTGTATATGTTGTTTAGATGACAAATAAACGCCTGTTTTTATTACTTTTCACCAAGTACGAGACTATAAGAACCACTCAACATCGATCTTACTAAATGTGGTCTGTGATATTAAAGCCGTAGGGAGATGGTTAATGTTTTATTTAATTCGGCCTTGTGTCATACTTAACCGAGTTTTCAACAGCTTAAAATTCTTATCCTTAATTATCAGAAGATTATTTTCGTTAGGTTGGCATCAGGTTGGAATGTGTAAGAATAAAATGTACATTTTTCATGCTAAAATAGAAATTCATTAATGGAAAGAATAACAGGAATAAGTAGCA